>LPNX010811533.1:0-84790 GCA_001517045.1 Pseudotsuga menziesii
GGGAGGGGGTTAGAGAGAGAGAGAGAATTATAGGGTTGGGGAGGAGTAGGGAGATTATAGAGAAAGGGGGGGTATATGTGAGGAGTGTGGTTGTTGGGGTTATATATATATATATATATAGAGAGAGAGAGATAAATTCAATACTAATATGGAGTTTGAGAGGGGGTGTTATGGTGTTGTGCTAGGGGTTTAGGGAGTTGGAGAGGGGTTGTGGGTGATTAGGGGTAGGGGGTGTTGTGGAGTCGGAGATGGGGTGTTAGGGGGTTTTGGAGGTGGTGTTAAGGAGTTGGATAGGGGGTGTTAGGGGGTGAGGGAGGGGTTTTAGGGGGTCTTAGGGGAATTATTTGGGGAATAAAACGTGTACACATTTTTCTTCTTTAAATCATGTATGTGTTTTGGTTCTATGAAACACATACACGTTTTAGAGAACCAAAATGTGTATGTGTTTTTTCATGGCATCCCACTTGGATTCCTCAGGATTTCCCATTCCTATGTTGAATAGAAATGTACAACAAGATTATGTTTTTCAAAACATGCATTACATCTAGAAGGTATCCCATCTTTGTGTGAGGACCCTGTAGTATTCAATGAGAGAACAATATCACAAAACACCAAAATATTTAACAAGTTTGTAGGGTGCAAGACAAGGGCGATGAAGTTTTGCGATCTAAATGTCATTTTATTCCATGGTTGTAGGACATGTATTAGGAAAGGTAGCATAGAGATGGATGGAATAATTGGGGAGTATCGAAAAAGTAGATCAAATGGAGTATAGACCTACCTTCATTGTCACCTCGTTTCTACCACCTACAAACAAACAATTAGTGGTTCCTAAATTAGATGAAGTAATTATTAGGATTTTTATTCTTTCTATCTCTCATATGAATTGAATGACATTTGTGGCATAGTATCTGCTCAAATATGCCTCTTTATCAGTGTAGATAAAATTGATATCTAGAAATTTTTAATACAAATAGGTTGGAACCATCCTTGATGGTATCTGGTTTGCACAACATAATATTCCATCTATATAGCCACATAACTATCTTATACCAATTGCTAGAAACTTATTACAATTCAAATTTGCAATTTGCAATAGACAAGTCAATTTTTGCATGGATTCCACGTTTTTAGTGTCCATTATTCCTTATACTGAAGGAGCCATTTATTTGTTTTACTTCTCCTAATGATGGCTTCGTTGATTTTGTTATTGATTAAGAAGAGGTATGATTCTCCATCGTTTAAATCCCTAGATTATGCACTCTTGAGTAGGGCATGTATGGAATTAGCTTGAAACACCGATGCACCAAGTTCTTTGACTTAATCCAAATTTTCATCTTCCATTGCTTGGAATGATCCATTAATTCTTGAAATATCTACTTGTTTCATGGCCTTAGTCCATGGTTGACTCTTCATTCAGTTACCAGTCAATAGATTCAAGTTTTATATATGTTCTAGCGTGATAACAACAACACAAAAATTGGCAAAATGGTTGTTGATCAGATATTGTCACCAACATGATATGCAACACCAACCATTAATGTAAACCAACCAGCATGATCCAACACCAACTATTAATGGCAGGCGTGGCAGAGTCACCAACACAATATGCAATAGTAGATGGCATAGACCTATTCTGAGTGACCATAAAGAGAGACCCATTAATTAGTTTCAACCCATACGCATTAAAAAAAATGACTACTCCACAATTGAATGTTAGGATAGTTTTTAACCCCATTAAAGAGAAAACCCTAAATTATTTGTATTTTTTTCTTACCCTCTTAATGCATAAATCCTTATCCACGGTTAGATGTCATGACACGTTTTTAACCCCATTAAAAAGCATACCTTGAATTAGGGGAGAGGAGAAATAAGTGGTGCACCCAACCTAGTGTGGCCCACATAGCCATGTGGTGGGGTCCAACTAGTGTACATCACCCTCCCCATGGACTCACCACCTGTTAACTCCATGCAACAATTTTTAAAGTGACCTTTTGGTATTTTTTAGGCCCTTTTCTACACTTGCTTGAGAACCCTCTTCATGCTCTATATTAATTTGACTGGGACCAATGGGTAAGCACCTACCACCCCGAGTTGTGGTGCACCCTTAGCTTTGTGCCCATTTGATCCTCCCTTGTGTTGATGTCCTCGTGATCCTTGAACTATGTACCTGCGAGCTTTGGTGATTGTGTCTCTGGTTTTCTTATTGTGACTTGGTGTTATGGTGGTTGGTATTCCGGTTGTAGTTGGGTGACCTCATTGTAGTGGATTTCAGAGTAGATCTCACTTTTTTTTGCATGCTCAGTTTCTATTATGTATTTCCCTTGTGGCACCGACGTTGGTTGTGAGCGAGACAGGTGGAAAGTGGTAAGATCCTAGCCATGCCTCTATGTATTTGTTTGGTTTTGAGTTTTTCACCTATTTTTTTCCTCCATTTCATTTGATTGGGGTCTTGTGCAGGTTGCAAGGTGGAGGCTTGGGTCAAGGTGCTTCACACGTGGATGACGGTTGTTAGTTTCACTCCCACCCTGGCAGGGCTCTTTTTCCTATGTTTGTTACCACACTAATTTGAACGTCTTTGGAACTTTGTTTTGGGTTGTTGATGGGTTATGCTGCAAGTTGGTTTGGTTGAGGCGTTTTGGCGTGTTTATGTGTATGGGTTCTCTGCACAATATATGGGTGTTGTAAGGGTTCTTTTGTGTTTTGATTATGGGTTCTATGCATGTTTTATGAGTGCTAGAAGGGTTATGTAAGGGTTGGGGTCTTTGTACATTTGATGTAGTGTTGCAATGTAAAGGATTATGTCGGGTTCTCTACGCATTGTAATGTAATGTTTATGTCATGAATTAGACTGGTCTTGGGTTTGAATAGAATGGTGTTCTCACTTGGATTTGTTGAGTTTGATGTATGAGTTTCAGGGCATATTCATTGTGTTAACTTCTTGGCATGTTCAAGGTGTGAATTTTAGGGTTCGATATGTAATTTTCATGGCATATAAATAAATTAAAAATATATGCTAGGGTTTTGGATGAGTTTTATTTGTATGGCTTGGGGTTTGACATTACGAATCTGAATCTATTTGTATTTTTTACGATGGTGAAAATTTCATGGATTAGGGTTTTCCATTATGAATCTATGAATTTGTTTTCCATATTCATAGTGTGAATTTCATGGCATTTATAGGTTGCGAATTGCATGGATGCATGTGTAGTTTTTATGGCTAATAAATAAATTATAGTGATTTTCTCTAAGGTTTTGGTTCAGTTGGTTGAGAAATTTGTATGGCATAGCTCAGAGCTTGCAACATTTCTATTGTGAGCTTGCAATATTTTAATTGTGAGCTTCCTAATGTCTATAATCAAAGCCATTAGTGGACAATAGCTACACAAAGGTTACAAATTCAGTCTTGGCCACTCAATAGATGGAAATTTGAGATTATGACTAATAGTAATAAGTAGAGACTCCAAACATGTAGAGACTCCAACTAAGAAAATAAAATTAATTGATATTTTGGTTGGAAAATGTATAAAGAACTGAAAACATATTTTAGTTTAGTGGCATGTGTTCCCTTAAGTTAATTTTATTAATGAAACTGTTGAAGTGTTAGAATTGAATCTTGTTTGATTATTTATAAATAGGATGAGACCCAGAAGAAACAGATTTTTGCAAGTTCCAGTTTTTTTGTGAAACTTCTTTCTAGAACATTGATCCCGAGAGAAACCATTTTGGCCAATATATTTTGGGAGGAACACTTTGAGTTTGATGTTATGATCCTATGGAATTTATGTTGTTACTTTGTTGAGCATTGAAGTTGTAGTAAGAACATTTCTTTAAAATGTAGATTATCTCATGTCTAAAGAGTGCATTATTGCTTTTGTTTTTCTCTCAAATGTGTCTAAAGAAGGAATAATGGGAATGTAAATAGTTTTGTTGTTCTAGACTATGCAATATGATAACTGTATTAACTCAATAACTTTATTGCAAAATATAATAGTTATATGTTTGGTGATGTGCTTACTTATAACATATTTAATCTTAATATTTCTTCCATCTAAGTCCCATCTTAGAATAGAAGTGCGGGAAGACTATCTAACATTCAAACATTCGAAGATCTGATTCCTAATTTGATTACTATAAGAAAACTATTAAGACTTAATATCTAACTCCTTCCTGAATTTTAATATCTATATAAGACTAATAACTGATCCATTTAAGTTACTAATCCCCCTTCTTCAATTTATATCTCTTTCCTAAAGAATACATAAAACCTAATCCTTACTAATACTAAATAGTGTTCTATTCCTATAACTTCCCTATAGTGTAATTCTTAAAAGTAAGAAGATTCATCTATTTCACCCTATAAGCATCCCTCCAATTCAAGTCCTTCTTATAACATATTTAATCTTAACCTTTCTTCCATTTAAGTCACATATTTGAATAGAAGTGTGGGATGAACTTTGTACGGATCAACCTAATTCTAATACGTCCAATAGTGTTCATTAGATTCTTTATCTTCAGTGTCACCAATTAGCCCCAGTAAAAATAACACAAAGCATGGAGAAGGTTTTCAATATAATACAAATTCTCCATCAAATTTAACCTAGGAAAAAGAGTTATCAAATCACCTTATTTTAAGAAGTTTTCTCATTTGAATCCCTTCATTTTGGATAAGTTTTCTAACAAAAAATTGAAACATAGATCTATATCAAAAGGGTGTGTAAATCTGACTTCCACACATCACACACACTCTTTTCAGAGTTTGGAAATATTGTTGTACCATTCTCCTCCAATAATATATTAATGTACAGTCTCATCCAATTATGCTCCAAGCCTCCAGACTCTCAAACTAGCCAAAGTTGATGAAATGATGAATCCATGACTAGTAGTGAAACCACCTTACTTTATAGCACACATCCCATCCAACAAGTGATAATTGTTGCAAAAAATAAACTACCCATGGATTTGCAAGCATGGTATTGGAGGATTCAAACCCTAAAATAAGACAAGGTCATGGAGCATAATTTTGAATGCTTGAACAATATCCTAATGGCTTCTCGCCTACAATGATGAAGAAAACTTCCATCTAAAAATACAAGGGGATTTTATTATGAAAGGAATATTAATAATGAAGATGCAATGCTCCTATGATCCTAGGAAATGATAATTTAAGTCTTATTCCCAAATGCAACAATGCTAGAAAATAAGAATTTAACTATTAGATCATGTTAATCCTAATAATTAACAATAATAACCTACATATGTGTAATTAGTACTAGTTTAATTGTATAGTACTTAGAGATCCAAACCACAAAAAATTACAGTTATAATATTTTATAAGATCAATATATCCCATTGCAAAGTCACATCGTAACAAAAAATAAACTATTGTAGTATTGAAACGAATTAATAAACTTTAACAAAGAACTTATATTTGAATAAAACATAATTATAAAAACATCGATCTCAAGCCAAGAGTCCATCCATATATTGTTGTACAATCTCGTTCAGTTAACGATTGTATGAGATCTCAATATTTAATTTATTAGAGGATCGAGTTAAAACTTGCACAATTTTATCCAGGTATGAATTTATATCTAAGTTAATTGTATTTGGGCCATTAATTTATCTATGGTAGTAAATGTTAATCTTCGTGTTATGGGTGTTTTCGAAGTTGAGAATTGTACAACTAGAATAATGGAAGAAGCTACATAAAACATGACAATAACATTTCAACTTAATTTTAAATGTTTTAAAGTTTCATTGTGATTTAAATTTTGATAAAACAATGCTAAGGGAAATTTGTATGGCATACTCACTTGGGATTATGCCTTTGTTGTTGCCCCATTTAAGCTTAATTTTAAATGTTTTAAAGGTTCATTGTGATTTAAATTTTAATAAATAATGCTTGTGGAATGTGTGGCAAAGTCGCTTGAAATTCTCAATTTGTTTGATGCTTTCTGAACATTGATTCTCAACCATCTAAAAATTTGATAGGAAAATTTTGGAGTAACCCTTCAATAGAAAAGTTGTAAAATAACAGTCAATTTCATTATTGAAGGGCCCGATACAAAATTAAATTTCTTTTGCATGGAAAAAATTGTTGTGCCCTTCTATAATTTTTATAGGGTTCAAGGGCTAAACTAAAAATATTGGGAAGAAAAACGAGAAATCAGGATAAAATATTACTTCTTCCTGGAATAAGATGACGACTGAGTGGAGATGACGACAAGAGGTAGAGAAATAAATTGGTATGCTACCATTCAAGAACATGTAAGTATACTTGACCATATCTGGATAGGTAGCCTTTGGCAACACTAAATTCCTTTCGATGCTCATGGACGGACTTGAAGGAGTAAAACGTTATTCCATACTCAAAATATTTCTATATGTGCAATGTTTCCAGCAATATCCACTAGACAACTCTTATATTAAAGTATTTCTCTATGCAAAATCCATGCTAAATCATTTCTCTGAGCAAACAATATGCACTAGGAAACATGTTATATACATTGAGATATACACCTGTTATATATGTTGGGATGTACGCCTTTGGATCTGAAAATATTCAGATCCAAATCTATTGATTTTTATTTCATCCAATACATTACTTACACCTTCGGATCTAAAAAACTTTCGATCTAAAACCAATGATTTATATTTCACCCTACACATTACATACGGTAAGTAGTGGTGTAGAGTGGTTAGAAAACAAAAATATCATAAGAAGTGTCATAAATTCATTATTATATATGTAATAATTAGCAACAACCATATTAATAAGATTAATATGTTTGGAATAGGTCGACATGGATATATTTGACACATTGATAATGTGTCAATTACTTGTATCTAATAGTTAATTTAATATAACAACCACTTAATTTGTGGTTGTTAAGCTCATAGTTGAAGTTAAGTTCATAGTTGTATCATCATTAGAGTTAAGCTAATAGTTGTATCTAATAGTTAATTGAAAAGTTAATATAAAGTTATTGTTGTTAATATAACAACTCCAAGTTATCTCAACTCTAGCTTCAAAATGGAATTTTATTAAGCCTTATGCACATAACTCGACTCCCAACTCCCATATGGAGTTCGAATGTCACATGAGTTGCACATTACCATGCCACTAAGTGTAGTTATCACATGAGCTCAGAGGAATTTATTTGGAGTTCAAGGAGTTTATTAGGAGTTCGATTGTCACACAAATTACACATTACTTCAAATCCTAGATGTAAAATGCAGTTTGACTAAACCTTGTGCACATTAGCTCAAATTCTAGCTGCTAGATGGAGTTCCATTGTCACATGGACTACATATTACCATGCTATTAAGTTCATTTATCACATAATATTTTTTTTTTTTCCAACTACCACAGAGTGCAGTTATCACATGAGCTATTTTCCATATTTTTATAATTGCTAATTATGAATTTTGAAGAACGACCATAGAATCAATATGGACAATACACTTGTCTCATTGTCACCTGTATATGGCACAAAAAAACACATAAATCACAAGTATTTTATCCTACATTAGTTGCAAATATAGAATCGAACCAATTCCTCCAATGTGGAATCAGTTTGAATCATCTCTAGATCAGAATTCTCCCACATCCACACCAAATGCTCACGATCAATTTGATTCGCATGCCAATAGATAACCTATGGTAAACCAATAGACCATAATTTGAATTGTACTGTAGATCAGAGTTCGAATCACACCGTGACAGATAGCTCGTAATAAAAAAGAAAGTCCTAAGACCCATATTTATTATGGCGACGAAGCTTGAGTGATAAGACATTGATCAACATTATAAAATTCTTGGTAGTCTACAAATGGAGTTTATTGTTGTCAAAACACTTTCAACACACACTCTCAAATGTTAACTACGTGCATGCCCTAACCATCTTTTTATGAATATTTATCAAGCCTAATTGTATTTTTAAAGATGAATCTGGATTAGCTAGCATTAGCTAAATTGCTTAATTTAAAATTTACTACTATGAATCTTCATGAATTTACTATCATGAATCATTATGACTTTATGGGATTTTGGAAATCAACCTCCATTTCTACTTTCATTAATAAATATTAGTTCTAACACTTATAAAAATAATAATTATTTTTTAATGGAAATTTTATTGGGCGGTGCATGTTTTCACTGCACAGAAGGTCTACTTCTTAGGCTATCTAATAGTTTTTTATTACCACGTTCATCTAAATTTAATTTAATGGTTGTATCACGATTTGAATAACCTAATAGTTAATCTAATAGTTATCTAGTATAACCACGATTTGAGTTGAAGTTAAGCTAATAGTTGTAGAATCATTTGAGTTAAGCTAATACTTGCATATAATAGTCAATCTAGTATTTATCCAATATAATTGTGATTAGAGTTGAAGTTAAGCTAATAGTTGTAGAATCATTGGAGTTAAGATAATAGTTGCATCTATTAATTTAAAAGTTAATATGTCAACAATTGTCATTCAAGTAAAAGTCCTGATTGGAGTTGAAGTTAATCTAATAGTTGTATCATCAATGGAAACACATTATACAACTTGACTAGAACTTTATACTCAAAATCAAAACTCTAGCCATAAAAACTCATATTTTGTGTCTAAAACAACAAAAATAACCCTTGAATTAAAAAGTGGTGCCACTGGTAGCACTCTTTTTCTTCGAGGCTAAAATTACAAATTTTTTGAAACCCCACCCTTTGTGGTTGCGATCAAAACAATAAATCAACCCCCGAATCAAAAAGTGGTGGTCCCAAAATCACCCTCATTTTTTAAGTTAAAATTATGCATTGTTTGAAACTTTGGCCTTAGCAACCAAAACCATAAAATCATCCCCGAAATTGAAAACTAATAATACAATTGCACCCCCATTTTATTTTTGATGTTGAAATTACAACTTATTTAAAATCACAACCCTAATAGTTGGTACCGATGCAATGAAAATGTCAAAACCAATCCTCAAATTTAAAATAGGTGCTACTAGTGAAAACACTCTCTTTTCTCAAATTAAAATTACGAATATTTTTGAAACATGACATCAACAAACTTAAAAATCATTTTCACAAAATAACTTTATAAAAACAATTTTTAACCCCCCAAAATTAATAAAAACACAATTAAAAATAAAAAATAAAAAAATTAACAATTTTTTTTTAAAAATCTATTAAAAAATAAAACAAAATTCTTATTTTTATTTTTTTTATAAATAACAAAAAAAAACATACAAATAATATAGTATAAAAACCAAACACATATAATCCAAAATATAACACACACACTATATATATAAAAGCTATAAAACTAAATTTAAAAAATCAAACATAAAATAGATCAAACTCTATTTTAAAAACTATATTGAAAAACCAAACATATATATATATATATATATATATATATATATATAGGTATATAATCCAATATACAGTGTATTATAAAACTAAAATATAAAACATATAACAATTTAAATAACATAAGATACAATATATTAAAAGCTATTATAAAAAAACATAAAATATATTAAAAATCATATTATAAAAGAAAAAGGAAAAATATATAAAAATAATAAAACATAAAATAAAATAAAAAATAATATTATAAAAACTTAAAACAAAACTAAAACATAAACTAATTAAACATATTTATATGGTAAATTTAGTTAAAAAAAATTGTTTGTTTAAGGTGGAATTTGTTTTTTAAGATGGTGATAATAATAATAATCTATTTTTAAGGTCACTGCCAAGCGAGACACCAATTTGGTGTATGAGACACCATTGTTTGTGGGATAAGGGACCCTCTTTACGCAATGATTTAACTGCTAAAGTCCAGAAGTGTACATACACTACCCCTCTAATTTTGAACCTATAACTTTTTAAGAAGAAACAAATACTCTTAATCATTAGGCCCACTCATGCTATACAAATATAAGATAGAGAAATGCGATGCTAAAAATCATTCAATCACCTCCCTACCACTCAATGAATAGCTTTCGAGCAACAGTTATATCCCCATTTCTCATTTCTCTTAAATAAAATAAAATCTCCCTCAAACATACACATTATAGATATATATTAGATTTGTGTTTTAATGTTTTTTTTATTTTTAATATTTTTCAAATGTTATTTATCTGTTTGTGTTATTTATTTTTTGATGTTTTTTGAAATTGCTTTTGTAATTTCATTATTTTGAATAGTTTTTTTTTAATATTTTAAGCTTTTTTTTTAATTTAATGTTTTTAAATTTTATTTATATGTTATATTTTTGTGTTTTTTATTTAAATAATTAATTTTTTTATTTTTATTTAAGTAATTTTTTTATAATTATTTTTAATTTTGGGTTATATTTTGAAAACGTCTACAACTTTATCTTAAGAGAAGAAAGAGTTGTTAATGATAATACTTATTTTCTATGTGAGGTTTGCTTTTACAGTTTTGTTGCATTGCTACTAGGTATTAATGCTAAGGTTTCAAGGAAGTTGTAATTTCGACCTTGAAAAGAAAAAATGGTGGTGCACTGATAGGTTACTTTCGAATTTAGGAGATGATTTTAGGGTTTCTGTTGCAATAGTGTTGGTTGTTAAGGCCATGATTTCAAATAAGCCATAATTTTGTTCCTTAAAAAAATGAGGGTGGTTCTGAGAACACAATTTTTTGGTTTGGGGGTTGATTTAGAGTTTTTTTATAAGAGCACATGTCGATGTTAAAAAAAACTATAATTTTAGCCCTGAAAAAAAAAAGGGTGCTACTGGTAGCACCACTTTTCAATTTGAGGGTAAAAATAACCACTTAATACAACTTATAAAAAAATGAGAACTATGGAGTGTTCTCCTCAAGTTGTATAATGTGTTTGGAGTTAAGTTAATAATTATATCTAATAATTGAATAGTTGAAGTTGAAGTTTAATTTGAGAGGTTAACTAATTTAGTTTTGATTTCTTTGAAATTGTTAATTATGAATATTGGACTACGCCTTCTCGACAATACATTTGTCTCATTATGAAAAAACATATATGGTAGCCCACCCCAAAATTCTTATATATATACACCTATCAACTTAATAAAATATTCCTAGACTAGATCAATAAAGAAGGTATATTCTCTAAAAGCCCTACTTAGCAACATTCCTTCCTTGTTGAAGCTCTAGATGGGTTGTGGGTAAGGTAGGTTGGTCTAGTAGGTAACATCACAGCTGAAGCTCTAGGTAGGTAAGGTAGATCAATATAGTAAGTAACAAAATGGTAGGCAAGAAGCTAAGTAAAGTCAATAGTCAAAAGTCTATGTGTTGTACCCAAAATTTTAATACAACTTATACTATAGAGGTACGAGTAACTAGTACAATAACAAATAAGAGTATGTGTAAACAAGTAGTCTTACTTATCCTTATCATGCTCATGTTATAATTGAATCCCATTGATATGAATAATATAGCCAATACATGCTTACACATTACATGATATCAAGTTGAATAGGAACAACAACCACTACTACAAGATGGGGACCTTTGGGACGATTTTTTATGACAATTTTAACATATTATCTCAAATATTGATTTTAAATATATTTTAAGTATTTAATAATAATTAAGAACATTTTTAAAACAAAATTAGTATCTTGTTTTAAATATCTATTTTAGATTGCTTTCTTTTTATATTTAAAAAAATGTTTTTTATTTTTCTTTATAGAGGCTGATTTTGATATTGTGATTTTGTGGAACTAAAGGAATTTAGGAATTTGCATGAAGCTTTTCCTAGGCCATAAGTGGGATGGCTCTTTATGCCAAAACGGGGAAAGCGAAGGGCCGTATTCTATACTACTGGATCGTTGGAGGATGGAGGTAGGCCTTTTTAGGTCTTACCAGGCAAGGTATAGATAAGTATGTCATTTTTTGTTGGACAAGTATACTATTTTTTTTTGTTTTACATTCTTTCTTGGGACACAACTTGTGACACTAATTGAACATTTACAACAGAAATACCATCAATTGTTTGATAACAAAATATTTACTTTATTTCTAATTATTGTGATGATTTATGAATCACTTTCATTTCAGATCTTATTCTTATACTTTGTTATCAAATTGTTTTTTTTCATTTAGATTGGTTTTCTTAACAAATGAGTTACCCATACTAATTCTTATAGGTATCGGTTAGGAAAATAAACCTTGCTTCATACATTTCCATTTACATTGATTTATGCATATTTTTTGGATCGTTATATTCCATTCCTTGTACATCGATAATACTATGTTATATTTTGAATATGGTGGTTCAGGAAAGCAATATAGTCTTTCAGAATGTTCAGATAATATACATTGAAAACCCAATATTAATTGATGAATACTACTGTGATTCACCAGAGCCCTACCCCATTTGGATAGCTAGGCATTTTCACTTCATAAATGTTTTATTTAATACGAAGGGGTTTAGCATATGTTTGTTGTAAAAATATCGAAAATAATATTCAATGGTATTTATGGAACTTATGTAACCCAAAACGTTGTTCCTATTGAATGCAACAAACAAACACCCTGCACATACATACTGTTGAGCGATATAGTTCTGATGTTGAACTCGAGAAATGAAACCTCTTCTTTGGCCATAATGCAGTGAATCAAACAAACGGAACTATCTGACCGACCAACTATGTCATGTCCCCATTTAAATAAGACTACTTGCAAATAATGTTTCACCAACCTACTAGTTCCCTAGGTTGAGATGGAGACATAAATTTTGTAATAATGGGCTATGGTACCCAAAAGGAATTTATTTTACCATATTCACATTTAGATGGGCACATAAATGATAAATTTCAAGAAAATGAGGCGGCATGGGTTCATGAATACACTTGGAATCTTGTGAAGCCTTTGGGTGACTAGATTCCCCACACAATTGGCATGATCTTCATCCAAATTCGAACACATGGGTAATGTAATGTTATTGGAAGGTCATGTGGTGTCAAATATCATATAATGAGCCAAGGAATCCAAATTGGTAAAGGAGAGTAACTCCCATGGAAGAGGAAGAGACTAGAAGACAATCTATGCCACTTGGAAGGAGATTCCATGCTCTCTATGACAACAAATGATGAAAGATTATATGACAAGTATGACAAATTCAGACCTGATTACACACATATGAAAAATATGAATTTATAAGGCTAAAAATAGCCACCAATAGGTCGAATTTGGGAGTTAGAGGCATCCATTCGAATTGGGGAAATAATTGGAGCATGAAGAGGAAGACACGTGTCATGAAAGTTACTAAACCACTAAGATGAGTTGGAGGGATCCCATGGAGGGAAATTCGACCTTAGGAGGCCTCATGAATTTAATAAAAGGATTTCATGAGGGAGGAGAATGGATTTTGATCATTTTCTAACTGGCCTTTGGAATTTTGGAGAGCTTTTGCTTGTCCATTGCACGATGAGTATTCACTCTCCCTGCTTGTGAACCAATTTCGAGGAAGTTGGATTCATTTCCAAGTTTTTTGCTGGAGAGGTAATTTAGACCTATCATTGGAGATTAATTAAGGAGTTTTAGTTTCAGGTTGAAGTTCCATTCAGTTTGAATTCTCATCTATCTCTCTATTCTCTCATTCCTTCTAATTCATTCCCCCCACACTCTCATGTTGAGGGCACACTTTTTGGACTGGTGCTTGCGCTTTGCTGAGTATATTTGATTCCAAATATTTGATATATGATATATGACTCTATAATATCATGTCCATATGATCTGTAAGTCTAAATATCATAAATACATCTATGAAAGGCTTGTATTCCCCATGCTCTTGAATAACTAGCTTTCATGGATTTGGCTTCAATCTTGAAGTAGTTTTATATTAGATTTGTATGAGGGATATTCGATGAGTTTGATGATGTTGTGGAAGACATATATTATGTATTAATCTGTAATTTCATATACCTATTATCTATGGATCGAAATGCAATAAATCTATATATGAAACTCTTGCAATTCCATGCTATTAAATCACTAGTTTTCATGTATTTGACTCCCATACTGAATGAGTTGTATACCAGAATTGTAGGAAGGGATTTCACCAATGTGTAATACTATTGGGAATAAATTTTTATGTTGTATATGGTATCTATATTTCACATCCTGATCTGAACCTTTAACTCTACCTTTCATATGTCAAAATCAAGCTAGTTATGCAATTTCCCCATAAGAAATCTCCCTGAAAGTGGTCATGCGAATGTTGCAATTTATAATCCGTTTAAAGAGATAATAACCATTATTAATTAAATACCCTGATGTATTATATTCATCCCCATAATTTTTTCTCAAATTTGGTATGTCTGTACTGCATTTGGAGGGCGAAAAGTATCATCTACCCTTGGGGGTTTTAACATCGATTTCTTAGTGTTTTTCTCCTTCTTTCCCTATGGCCAAAATAAAGTTACATGAGAAATTGTAAAGTGTATGAGAATTTATGTTATTCATTATGATTTATTAATACCCATCAATATCTTCCAGACATAATTGAAGTCATTTGGGTGCTTGTGGGTCAACCTGGGCTTCACTAGTCCAAAGCTAGAAATTGGCCAAAGTTGTGGAAACTTAAATAACATGTCAAAATGAATTTCTGATTCTAGAATTGAGTGTTTTAGGTCTGCTAGTATGTGATAAATCCCATAGTATCCCTCCATAATAATTTTGGAAAGGTTCAATGGTGTTTGGAATCAAACCAAGAAGCACTAGTTGACCACATTTTCCTAGTAAATTTGCATTGTTTCTCCTTAACCAAAAACAAGGTTGTATAGGTATAAAGTAAGATACAAAGTGTCCATAAATCACCTTTTGATTTTTTAAGACTCACAATACCATTTCAGTTCAAATTAAATACCATTTGGTGAAAGTTGGAACCCTCTAGAGTCATGACTAGTTAAGCTCGAATTTGCTCAAATTGTATTTTTCTCCAAAATTCCAAGAAGGGACATTACAGTGGTATCATAGCATGGTATTTGAACCTATTCAAGTTATGGATGACATGGATGAATTTAAGAAACTCATGAAGTCATATTTGGATGATACATCCAAGAAAATTATGCAAGGGTTCGAATTGATAGCTAGCCAACTTAGGGGTAAGCTAGCAACAAGGGGTAATAATAGTTTCAATCATGGAGAGACACATAAGACCATTCCTTTTGAACACTTTGATTATTGGTTTTATGTATTTTGGCACAACAAGTCATATGTGAACTCATTAAGGAACAATTAGCAATCCACAAGTATGGAAGAGACCAAGGAGACACCAAGTTTCGTGGGTGGTGAAGCAGAAAAATCATCACATCAAGAGGATTGAAAGTCACTCCCAAGTGAATCTGAAAAAGATGAGGAAACATCACATGAGAATGAAGAAGAGTCCCTTGAAACTATAGAATATCATTCCAAGACACATTCTACTGTGGACATGGACCAAAGGTCATCTACTGATGGATGCTTGAAATGTGAAGGAGTACCTACTGATGGATGCTTGAAATGTGAAGGAGTACCTACTAATGGGTGCTCACAACTCTATGTTGGTGACATAGAGATAAGATTTGAAAGTGTTGTTGTAAGTAAAATTTATCATGATCATGAAGGTGAATATCTTGTGGCAGATAATGAATAACCAATATCAACTTTCCCATAACTACTTGAGCTTCAGAAGTTGATCAAATCAAGAAGAAAGAAGAAGAAGAAGTTCACTCTTATGAACCATCCTTCATTGAAGGTCCTTTGAAGATGAATTAAATGAATATCCATGAGGCCCTTAGCATACTCCATGACACTAAATTATTGGAATCAAATTCTTGTTGGAAAGTTTCTTCATTGAAGGATCCATCCTTCCTTGAATACATGGAGAATATTCAAAGAGCAATGTGCAACATTGAAGGTAATTTCATGTCTTTGCTTTTTTATAGAAACAATTTACTTGAGATTAATGAATGGTTAAATGAATCCTACTTGAACAATAATGAGGATATTCATAAGCTCAAAACTCAAATGATCAACTTCTTAAGAGGTTGCAAGATACTTGTTCCTCCTCCTATGTTTCAGATTATCATATGGTAGATTGCTTGGAGGATTCTCATGACATGATGGATAATGAGAAACATGGAACCTTGCATGTTCTTGATGTGTTTGATGATGAGGTTGATGAGAGCCAATAATTTTTTGTGGTGGAAGAGGAACTTGGGTTGCCTCTTGATAATGATTACACACATTTTGAAGAAGTGCATGATTCCACTATCTTGGAACCGATATATGAGGACAGTTTTTCACTTTTGAGGGAGTTGCATGATCCTAACCCTATGGATTCTTCTAATAAGTGCACTTTCTAATAATTTGGGTGAGTTGGTTCAGTTTCCTACATCCTACACTTCCATATTTTGCAGCATTCATCCTAATGAAGTATGGGTGAAAGGGGTTTTAATAATGGTTCCACATGATGAGAATGAAACTTCTATCTCTCCTTTTGATGATGAAATTATTAGAGCACCATATTCTTTACATTTTCAGAAACATATTTGTTACATTATGATGATACACATCTACATGGGTGCACCTATGATGTTCACTTGAGTCACTTGGAATATGATGATTTTCCTTGCTCTTTTCCTAGTCCAATTGATGTTGGAGGAACTTTATCCAAAATTTGGGTGAAGAGATATATGATTAAAGAAAATTATTATTGGTAGAAAAATCCTTTTTTATTTCATGATGATATACATATTCATGGATGTATTGATGAGAAATCTTTGATCCACTTGAAGTCTTCATGTTTTCTTTACTCCTTATTTGGTTAAGATTTCGGTGGAGGTTCTTCATTCACTTCTTGGATGAAAGAACACATGGATGATTATATTGATGCACATTGTATTATTTTGGAGCATAATTATAGGGCATGGGATCCTCACCTATGTTATTGGGGCAGACCTGATATAATACTTTATGCTTGTGTGTATAGGCCACATGATGATCTACTTGCATGTACAATCACTTTCATGATTCTTTGATGAGGTACCTTCTTGATGCACATTTCTATAATGTTGTTATGTTATTTAATTATCTATATTTTGTAGTCATGATGTTTGGAAGGGTGCAATACAAGAAATGGGACCATGGTATTGCTTGGTTTCAATTTTCAGGGACATTACAATTTTGGGGCAGCAAGCAGTATGGGAGATTGAGTCACCACTTGAGAAGGTGATTGTAATCATAGTAGTGCAGCAACAAGCATGGTGTTTCCCCTCTGAAATTTTCTTAAGATATTAAAAGACTCAAAGTTGGGTAACTCAATTCCAACTTCAAAGAATTATACAGGAGCAAAAAGGGGGTTGAAAGTTCAGAAAAGGTTTCCAAAATATGGAGGTAAAGATATTTGTGAAAATTTTGTTTTGATGGAATTAATTAATCTTTTGGTTTTTAGGGGTTATTTAATGGGAGATATCAATATGAAAAATCCAAATATCTCTACTTTTGGAAACACAAAATTGCAGTGCATGAGTGCTCGTACTCAAATGGAAGCTAAAGAAAATTGGAGCAGAACCATAAGAGAGCACTTCATGTTATGGTAGGAGTACCAAGTGAGGATACTACTTGGGAAGATGAAGAAATTTTACAGCACCAAAACTTGGCATTGCTTGAGGACAAGAAATATTGGGTTGGAGGACTGTCATGTCCCAATTCAAATAAGACTACTTGCAAACAATGTTTCACTAACCTACTAGTTCCCTAAGTTGAGATGGAGACATAAATTTTGTAATAAGGGGCTATGAGACCCAAAATGACTTTAGTTTACCATATTCACATTTAAATGGGTCACATAAATGATAAATTTGAACAAAATAATGTGGCATGGGTTCATGAAGAAACTTGGAAGCTTGTGGATCCTTTAGGTGACTAGATTCCCCACACACTTGGCATGATCTTCATCAAAATTCGAACACAAGGGTAATGTAACGATTTTGGAGGGTGATGTGGTTTCAAATATCAAATAATGAGCCAAGGAATTCTAATTGGTAAAGGAGAGTAACTCCCATGAAAGAGGAAGAGACTAGAAGACAATGTGTGTCACTTGGAAGGAGATTCCATACACTATGACAACAAATGATGAAAGATTCTATGACAAGTATGAAAAAATCAGACTTGATTACAGATATATGACAAATATGAAATAATAGGACTAAAAATAGACACCAAGAGGTCGAATTTGGGATTTATAGGCAACCATTCAAATTGGGGAAAGAATTGGAGCATGAAGAGGAAGACAAGTGTTATGAGAGTTACTAAACCACTAAGATGAGTTGGAGGAATCCCATGGGGGGGAAATCAACCTTAGGATGCCTCATGAATTTAATAAAAGGATTTCATGAGGAAGGAGAATGTATTTTGATCATTTTTTAATTGGTCTTTGGCATTTTGGAGAGATTTTGTTTGTCCATTGCATGGTGAGTGTTCACTTTCCCTGCTTGTGAACCAATTTCGAGGGAGTTGGATTCCTTTCCAAGTTGGTTGATGGAGAGGCCATTCATGCCTCTCATTGGAGATTAATGAAGGAGTTTTAGTTTCAAGTTTAAGGTCCATATAGTTCGAATTCTCATATATCTCCCTATTCTTTCATTCCTTCTTCTCCATTTCCCCACACTCTCATGTTGAGGGTGCACTTGTTGGAGTGGTGCTTGTGCTTTATTGAGTATATTTGATGCCCAATATTTGATATATGATGTATGGCTCTGAAATATCATGTCCATATGCTATGCAAGTCTAAATATCATAAACACATGTATGAAAGGCTTGCATTCTACATGCTCTTGAATAACTAGTTTTCATGTATTTGGCTTCAAACTTGAAGTAGTTTTATATCATATTTGTATGAGGGATATTCTATGAGTTTGAAGATGTTGTGACAGAAATATATGATGTATTACTCTGTAATTTCATCTACATATTCTCTATGGCTCTAAATCCAAGAAATCCAGATGTGAAAATCTCACAATTCCATGTTGTTAAATCATTAGTTTTCATGTATTTGACTCCCATACTGAATGAGTTCTATACCAAAATTGTATGAATGGATTTCACTGATGTATAATAATGTTGAAGAAGAAATTTTAATGCGGTATATGGTCTCTAGATGTCACATCCTGATATGAACCTTTAACCCTACCTTTCATATGTAAAAATCGAGCTAGTTATGCAATTTCCCCTTAAGCAATTTCCCTAAAAGTAGTCATGCGAATGTTGTACTTTATAACCAGTTTATAGATATAATATCCATGAGTCATTACATCCCCTGATGTCTTATATTCACCCAATACTTTGTTCTTAAATTTGGGAGGTTCGTATTGCATTTGGAGGGCCAAAAGTGTCATCTACCCTTGGGGGTTTTAACATCGATTTCCTACTATTTTTGTCCTTCTTTCCCTATGGACAAAAGCAAGTTGCAGAAGCAATTGGAAAGTGTATGATAATTCATTTATTCATTAGGATTTACTAATGCCCCTCAAGCTCTTCCATACAAAATTTGAAGTCATTTGGGTCAACCTGGGTTTAACTAGTCTAAAGCTAGAAATTGGCCAAAGCTGTGCAAACTTGAGTAACATGTAAAAATTAATTTCTGATTCTACCATTGAGTGTATGAGACCTGTTAGTATGTTTTAAATCCCATAGGATACCTCCATAATATTTTTTGAAAGGTTTGGTGGTGTTTGGAACCAAACCAAGCACTAGTTGACCACATTTTCCTAGTAAATTTGCATTGTTTCTCCTTAACCCCAAACAAGGTTGCAGAGGTATAAATTCATATACAAAGTGTCCAAACTGAATCTCTCTTTCTTGAAGTCTTATACAAACTATTTCACAAAACTTATCTCTCTTCTTGAAGTCTTTAAAGGGTTCTAACTTAATGGTAGAGAAACGACATTATATAATGCAAAAGGTTGGTTGTTCTACTCCATCGTGGCCTACCATAAATAGATAAAAAAAATATTTGCACTCTATAATCTCTACAGATAAAAAAATTATACGGAAAATCAATATATGAGACAATATGGTTGTAATTGACTTGTTCTATATTGCCTTTGTAGAGATAATATTTTGAGACAATAATTTAAGAGTACACTAGTATAAAGGTAATACACATTTATTTCTTGTCTCAAATAGAGAGAACAATTCAAGACGACAATTTAAGAAACTAGCTTAAAGACAATATTTAAGACAATACACAGTTTTTTTTTGTCTCAAATTAAGACAATTTACACAAATATTGTGTTAAAACCCCCTTTCATGTAGTAGTGAACTAACCAGTTAGGGATCCTCAGAAATGTCCTCCTTTAGGAACTCATGCGAGAAGATCACTTTTAACATTGCTATTTATTTTAGATGCCTACACTATCTATGAATTTATTTATGAAGGGTAATTTGAGTGACCTGGATCGACTACCTGTCCCCTTTTTACTTTGCATATTACCAACTTACTTAACTTAAATTTGGACATATTTTTGGCTTGGGCATGCACTTTTAGGTAGGCCATTAATATTAACTTTAGAAACCTACATACAACATTACCTTTAAGTGCCACAACCAAACCAACCAACAACCTATCCTGGCACATTTTTTATAATGCCTCACATACCTTTACTTTGAGTTAACTTTGCTGGGAAGAAACTGCACTGAAATAAAAATGGTGTTGATTTTATTTCAGACAATACATTACTTAAAACTTTGTATTTGAAAAGCTTCCAATCTGAATCCTATGATTTATATTTCAGTTTACACGTTACTCTGTTGGGAAGCAACCACACTAAAATAAAAATGTTTTTGTCTAAGGGTGTGTGCAAGAATATGAGGAACCTTTTAGATGCAATCCTACTTTTAGGAAACATGCTCATGATACATAAACATACAACACGCTCGCACTATGTAATGCTTGGTTTGGTTAAGCTCGAGCCTGACATGTCATATGATGCGTAGGTTAGCCTAAGAAAAAACCCGCACATGTTTAACAGTTACAAAACGTGCACGCGTTATGGAGAAGAAAAACATCCACTCGTTTTGGAGAAGCAAAACATGTATGCCTTATGGAGAACCACAAAAAAATTGGTTTTGGTGCAAAAACAATAGTTTGCATCATCAAGACTTAGGACCTATAGTAATATTTTAGCATCATGAAGAACAACATCTCAAACAACCATGCCTAAGCTCCGAAGGGCATAATTTTTCTTTGTGTTGTAATATGGACACCATTAGGAGGCTTTAAGAACTAAGAATGGGTCATAGTCCCTTGACCATGTTTGGGGGAGGAAAATCAAGACTTATGCCCTAAAGGTAGTTTTTAAGGCTTGATGTCCATGGACAAGGCATTGAACTTGCACATAGGACCTCCGTATGTGATATTTTGCATCTAAGAGAGGATATGCATTGCATTAGAATTATTTTAGCATTAGGAACATATCCGTAGACATGGTTGATGGAGGAAATCTAGTCCTTAGGCCTTAAATGAATCCTATATACATATAGGGGAAATAACAACACCTCGAACAAACACACATGATATCTTAAGGGTATCCTCAACCTTTAAGTTGGGATATGGCCATGATTAGGATTTTTTTAGAAACAGATATGGAGGATAAGGTGTTAATCATGGTTGGTACATAAATATTTAATTTTAGGTTGTAAACCAAATTTAAGGGCTCAAGGTCCATGAACGACACCTTGAATCACCATATATTACCTCTCAAGTTGATAGTTTTGATTTGAATGGGGATATGGGAACCATTAGGGGTTTCTAAGTACTATGTATGTGTCTTGGGACCTTATACATAATAAGGGGAGGAAACCCAGTCCTTAGCTCCTAGAATATGCTTCTAGGCATCTAAAGCCAAGAATGAAATGTTGAACAATCTCAAAAGATCCTTACATGGTATCATTTACCTTGAAATGGGGATACTAGTGCCATTGGAACATTTTTAGAACTAAGTACAAATATTAGACCCCATTGACATGGGTGGGGGGAAACACTTGGTCCTTAGGCCTTAAAGGAAGTTGTTAACCATTTATGGCCAAAATTGATGCCTCCAACCACCACCCATGACGCTGAAAGTGAATCCTTTGAATCTTAATGGGGATATGCATTCCATCATCATTTGTTGAGCACCAGGCATGCATATCAAGGCTATGGACATGGTCAAGGGAGTAAACTATGGCCTTAGGCCCTAACTAAATCCTCTATGCATCCAGTGATAGGAAGGATTCCTTAAAAAATCACACATGGCATCTCATAGGTATATTTGGACTATGAATATGGATGTTAGAGTAATTAGGTGGCTTTGAGCAGTAGGTATGGGACCTCCGAAACATGAATGAGGGAACATTCCTATGCCTTTGGTCATAAAGGAATATTTGAGGAGTCCATGTTAATGAATAATTCCTTGAAGCACTACACATGACCTACTCAATGTATGCTTGGTCTCCAAGAAATATGCACATGCCTTTAAGAGGTTTTAAGCATTAGATATAGGAGGAAATCCAAGACTCGATCCCTACAAAATATTTTTGGAATTTATGGATATGCATGTGCCTTACTCACTATCCCTCTATGTCTTACTCACTGGCCCTCACTGGCCCTCTCTGCCTTCATATTTCCATCTCTCTCTATCTCTATGTGTGTGTGTGTGTCTTTCCCCACCCTCTCTCTCTCTATCTCTATGTGGGTGTGTGTCCCTCCCTCACTCCCCATCTCTCAGAAACTCTCTCCACCTTCTTAATAACTCCCTCACTATCCCTCCTTACATCACTCTCTCTATTGCTCCCCCCTCCGCCCTCTCTCATTGTTGCTCACCCTCCCCCTCTCTCTCCCACACAATCTATGTGTGTGTGTTCCCCCCCTCTCTCTCACAACATCCCTCTCTCTATATATCTATATGTGTCTGTGAGTCCCTCCCTCACTCCCCATCTCTCATAACCTCTCTCCACTTTCTCTATACCTCCCTCACTATCCCTCCCTCCATCACTCTCTCTCTATTAGTCACCCCTCCCCCCCTCNACTTCCTCACCCCCCTCACTCATAACCTCTCTCCATCTTCTATATACCTCCCTAGCTGTCCCTCCCTCCATATCACTCTCTTTATTATTCACCCCTCCCCCCTCTCTCTTTGTCGCTCACCCATCTCTCCCTCTCTCCCACAAAATCTCTGTGTGTGTGCATGTGTGTCGCTCCTCCCCCTCTCTCTATCTCTATGTGTGTGTGTGCCCCTCTCTATACCTTCTCTATACCTTCCTCACTATCCTTCCCTCCATAAGTCTCTCTCTATTTCTCACCCCTTCCCCTCTCCCTCTGTTGCACACCCATCCCCCTGTCTCCCACATAATCTATGTGTGTGTGTGTGTATGCCCCCTCTCTCACAAACTCCCTATGTCTCTCCCTCTCTCTCCACCTTCTTTTTACCTCCCTCACTATTCCTCCCTCTATCAATCTCTCCCTACCTTCTCCCTTAATTACCAACCCTCCATGCCTTTATCCCTCTCCCCTATCCTCTCTCTCTCTCTCTCAACTTGTATCCCTCCCTCCTTGTCTCTTTTCACCCTCCTATGACCTTAACCCTTCCCTACCCCCTCTCAACTATTAACCATACTCACTTGGACTTACAACATCCTCTTAGGCCCTTAACCCTTCTCCACCCCCTCTCGGCTGTTAACCATCCCTACCTAAACTTCCAACATCCTCCTAAGCCCTTGACCCTTCCACACCCCCTCTCAACTATTAACCATACATTTGATGTCTTGCATATAGTGCTATATTTTTTGCTCAACATAACACGCTCATGTTATAGAACTACATAACACGCGCACATTTGTAGTTCTATAATGCGCACGAGTGCGCTATGTAGTTCTATAACGCGCACGTGTTTTTCGATTCTATAAGGGCGAGAAATGTAATTTGAATTTAAACATAACATGCTCTCATTTTGTGGCACCTAAACCATGCCAATTCACTTGCTTGCATGTCACCAATATTACTATGTGTATGGTTTGGAGTTTGCTTCGGTAATACCAAACTTGTGCTATGGTATATGATAAACCATAGCTAATTGGGCATTTCTTTCAGTTTATGAAGAAGTCGTCGTTTGAGCACTCGTTACAGTATGCTACACACAATCATTTTTGACGAAATCTTAAACATAAATAGCATTTTTTTCTGCAGATTCTAAATATGTAATCTTTATTTTAAAATATTATATTTTCCTATTTTTTTCAATTTATGTGTAACTCAAAAAACATGTTGTTACTGTTTTTTCCATAACTTTTTCAATTCTTAATCGTTTTAAAAACAAATTTTATGGTGCAAAGTGACCTCTACATTCTATAAAAGTATAATTTCATGATTATTTCATTAAGACCTTCAAAGGCTGCACCCACAAAAGACTTACCATTTGAGGAATGATCACTTACATAATTATAAAAAAAAATGCTACACAATCATTTTTGACTAAATCTTAAACATAAATAACAATTTTTCTGCACTCTAAATATGTAATCTTTATTTAAAATATTACATTTTGCTATTTTTTTTCAATTTATGTTTTATGCTAACTGACGTACCATTTGAGGAATAATCACTTAGATAATTAAAAAAAAATACTAATTTTATTTTCGAAAAATAGGGCTACACTAGTGCTATATGTTATTTACATGCCTGCAATGTTTTGTAGCCTGAAACTATCATTTAGGCCCTAATCTTTTTGGGCCCTGAGGAAGTATGAGGGAGATCTTGTAACGTAAAACAACCTAATATGGGGAAAATTTTAATTTAATTATGGGCAAAAAACAATGAGAAAATATGGGGGAGAGATCTTGTAATGTTCCTACCTAACAAAATAATTAAAAAATAAAAAATTGAATTATCAGCAAACAACCCATGGTTTTATTGTACATGGTTTAGGAGGGCCTTGTAAATGGTTAAGACCATGTGCAAGGCCTCCTAAACCACCCATGGTCTTAGGAGGGCCTTGCACATGGTTTTAAAACCATGTATGGGGAGATGTTGTGATGTTTGTTCTTGACAAAATAAAAAATATTATATTTCCGCCATAAATATTATTAAATATTAATAATAAAAATATTATATGTTGAACTTAAATAAAAAAATGTGTCTTTTGGTTTGAATCAAATCAATGATTACATATAGGACACACCAAAGATGATAGCTCTTTGATGACAATGACTAAGAAAAGGTTTACACAAGGAGAGATTTAATCTTTCCATAAATTTTCACGGAATTTTCAAAACGTTCAAAAACACTGCAAGATCTTAGAGAGTGTGGGGTGTTGGGGGTTTCCCTGTCACCTGATTTCATTTCTGAGCTTAAAAGCTCAACAAACAACATAAATTACACATTTTGTAAATTAGATTCACCTTTCGATAAAAAAATCAACGTAAAAAGTCAAAAGTTCCCTTTAGACAACTCCATCTCAAATACTCTTTATTTACTCATTTGCTGAAATAAATTCAACAATCTCCAATACTCCTCCCTCATCTTGGATATCCGCAGTATATTCAACAACCCATATTTGCAATTGCAATTCGAGCACTTCACACTATTTCTAAGCGGGATTAGACAAAATAAACATACAAATGGTCCAAATCTTAATCTTACAGCGTTTAGACTTTTCTAATAAAAACAGTTACAAATACAAATTAGGTCATCTACATGATTAGCACCGCTCCTAGTTATTGAAGTTGATCTGGGTAACAATGCACTTTGTTATGTAACAATATGCATTTTGTTATGGGGTATTTAATGAGTAGCTAAAGTGTATATAAATTATAAAATATGATTTATATTTGATGTTAACTATAGTGTAGTCAGTTGGTAAAGTTAGATGGATTTCATTTTATAGTTAGAACATATTCTAATTTGAATGTTTAGCTGTTAGCTGACAGTTTACTGGAATCCCTCACAAAAGCTCATTCAAACTCACACCGATGTACGTGAAACCAGTGTTCATGACTTGGCGTGGCATTAATTATAGTATATAATAATGCGAGCTATGAA
This sequence comes from Pseudotsuga menziesii, assembly GCA_001517045.1. Taxonomy (NCBI): domain Eukaryota; kingdom Viridiplantae; phylum Streptophyta; class Pinopsida; order Pinales; family Pinaceae; genus Pseudotsuga; species Pseudotsuga menziesii. The sequence goes on from LPNX010811533.1 coordinate 26,068, forward strand.
AAGACTCTTCTTCCTGCATGTGCCGAGTGTAAGAGTTAATAGCAATGCATTGCATATGCAACACTTTTACAGATATAAATGTTCTCGCGAACCCCATAAATGTAATGTAATTGTGTGTCATATACATCGTTGCAGGATGATCCATTGCTGTATATCCAGCCAGCTAGACGCATGGTTTAATATTCTTTAGAACGTTTATTACTTTGCTGGGCGGTCCAGATTGTCAGCAGGTCCTATACACATCGTTTAAAACTTTGCTGGGAAGTCCAGATTGTCAGCAGGTCCAGATTGTTTTGCTATATTTGGCCACCGCTCCCGGTCTAGCTATTGATGTTAATTAACATCGTGCAGAGTTTACTATAGGATTTCAATAATGTAAATCCTATACATGATTGGGCCACTGCAGTAGCACGCTAGCTAACGATGTTGATGTATTATTTGCACCGATTCTCAAAAGATTCCAAATAGGTAATACACATGTATATTATATATAGTCCAGTGTTCAGTACTATACTATTATAAGAGAGTGGATAGAAATGCATTCAATGCCAAAGCTTCTGGAACACTGTAATATATAAGTGTTGGACTGTCAACAGCAAATAAAGTCTGACGGCGAAAATTAACCAGTGCAGCAAGCTTTAATGCCAGCTGCTCAGCAGGCCGTTGGATTTAAAGGTTGTTTTGAGATCCAATACCCTGCTGCGCCCAGGTTGGCTCAGTTAAGACAACTACCCCAAGATGAATATAAGGACATGAAAGTACAAAGTTAGGTTGGGAGCTAAAAAAAAACCCTTAACCTTTTTACCTTCTTTGGATTGCTAAATTCTCCCCTCTGCCTTCTTTGGATTGCTAAATTCTAGCAAGAAGATGCAAAGTTGTGTTTTTAGAAAACTTAGTTTGTAAGGCTGACAACAAAGAGGGTCAAGCCGAAAGACTTGCCAAGCCTTTCCGAACCCATTAAATGCTGATGTGAATCCAAGAAGGCCGCAGTCGATGAGCAGCTGGTACCAGGTATAATAAGAGTCACCTACATTGCACTAAACAATATCACTAGAAGCCTAACCGTTGAAATTAATCAGCTTGGGGTAAAAGTAACGATGCTTATGGCAGGCTTATTGCTGACTGTTGGATATTAAGGTGTTAAAATCCAATCAACTGTTAACAGCAATAAGCTTGTGACAGCAATCATTGCTGTGCTCCACACTGATAATGGTCCCCAAAAGTAACAATATCACCAAATTGTAAAGTACAGTATTTGCAATAAGCTTGTGACAGAAATTATTGCTGTGCTCCAAACTGATTAATGGTCCCCAAAAGTAACAGTATCACCAAACTGTAAAGTACAGTATTTACTGTCAAATTGTGAAATACAGTAATTACTGATCAGAGTAAACAATATCACCAAAGAGTGCAGTATAGAGTGTAAACAACATAAACAAACAACACTCAGTATTTAGAGTAAACAATAGCACCAAACACTAAGTATTTAGAAACTAGAGTAAACGATATCAAGAGCGAGCAAACAATACATTTAGGAGTATTCAATGAAAGTATATTTTCAGATAAATACCATAACATATACATTTAGAGTAAACGATATCAAGTAAGAGCAAACAATACATTTAGGAGTATTTAATGAAAGTATATTTTCAGATAAACACCATAACATGATATACAGAAGCATATATAGATGGCATTAACCAGAAAGCTCTTAAGGTATCCCAGAAGTTTATTTTTAAAAAGGCACCATTTTAAAGGTGTTTTTCGTTGAGCCGTAGATACGTTTCCACCTAGAAACGCGATCTGCTCACAGTATACCATCGGGTGGATCTATCGGAATACCGTTGATCAGAGAGCTCAGAATGTTTCTACCATGAACATTCACTTACTGAAATTTAGAGAAAACAAATAGACAGTTTATTATTTGTTAGTAAGCTCATTTTACCTGTTTTTTTTTCATAGGCAGAACATACACTCGACTCAGTTTTCCCTACATAACGGCCTTATGGTGTTGCTGCTTAGATTTTATGTTTAATTTGAGTATTAAACATCCACGAAGAGTGAGAAGTGTTTCATTAGTAGATAAAGTAATGAGGGTCTTATCTAAAGCTATAAACACCTTGAAATAATCGTCTAAAATATGGTGTTCATGTTTTTTTTGGATGCATATACGTAACCATTGAACATAAAACTTTGTTTGAGTTGGACATGGATTCCAAAATATGGTGTTCTTCTTCTTTTTGGATGCATATACCCTATACGTAACCATTGAACATAAAACTGTGTTTGAGTTGGACATGGATTCCAGTATTACATTTACCTTTAAAGTAATTGATACAAGTGTTAAAGATGGTATAACAAGATGTGACATGAAATATTTCAAAGCAAAGCAGACAATGCGATCACCTTTTTGTAATAAACGTAGGAGAAACTGGAAAATGATTGAAAGAAAGGAATGGAAAATGTGTACCTGGAACTTCATGAGAAGATCAGCACTATGGCGCTGGGCAAATCTATTTTTATAAAACTCTGTACGAGCATTTTCTACATTGAGACGTTCCTCGGAAGTTCCCGCATTTGGATCAAATTCCCAGAATTGTCTTCCTACGTGATTGTTCAAACTCTCCAACCAAGGGCTTCCTCCCTCACCGACCTTCAGCTTCCACATGATGATCAATGCAAGATTCCAATTCTCTTCTTTGCAATGTGCAACAATTTGCAAAAGAAGTGTTGCAGATTAACCGAAGATGCTCAAATATATGATGTGGGTTTTTCCTTTGGCTCCTGTCATATATAAATATGCTTCTTAGGCTTGGCACATGCATCAAGAAGAGCCTCTCCATAGCTCACGTCACTATAATGTCATAGTAGCCTAAACCCTAGTTTCAAGCACTTTGGAGTCTGAACGAATTTATATACTTTTCTGATGGTTTTGAATGAACTTATCCATTTATCGTTTAAACATTTATATTTTATTGGACGTGCTTATCCATTTATCGTTTAAACATTTATATTTTAATCGACGTACTTCACAGACCTCAGCCTACTTTCTGGCAGTAGGAGGGCCTTGGGTGGGCTATAGCGGGCCGCGGCGGCCAGAGCTATCTACCGGGCTTCAGACTCTTAGTCTGTCAGATAGACTCTTAAGAGTTTGCACCTGTGTGGATAGTTCTGGCTTATAGCAACAATATAGCATGCAGTATAAGCGCTATCCAAAACGCCCCCAACCCGCCGGAATCCGGTCCATCAATTGTGATGTAAATCATAATTTTGAGGATTTAAATGGTATTTTTAATCATTTGGGTGATTTTAAAAACAGCAATTTAGTACAAGACGGTTTGATAGACTTTACAAAATCATAAAACGATGAAATTAACAATTTCACACCAGAAATTGGACCGATTTTGATAAAAAATCGGCCGGAAAAGCGGGGCGATTTGGTTAGTGTTTATCCCACGCGAAAAAGCTGGTTCCAGGCTAACTAAAGTTTAATGATGAAGATTTCATCACAAAGTATAGTAGCCTAGCCAAAGCCTTTGATTTGATTTGATAGATACAGGGTACGCAGATTAATCTATCACCTACCCCACCAGGTATACAGAGCTCGCCTCGGGAGTCGGGCCTCGGCCTTTCCATTTCATTGTGATTCTAGCCACCATTACGTCATTAGACGGCCAGTCCAGGCTCGCCCCTCTTTGCTCCATGTGCCGAGCGCCCGAGCCTAAGTAGCTTGTTGAAAAGTTCTCATGATTACACCGAGCACTTTTTCGGCACGGAAAATAAGGGAGAACAGATAGGTCCGCTGCTCGCACAAGGATCGAAGAAAAGCGACTACGTAATAAAGGACAGAATCACCTTTGCGCAAGCCGAGCTTTGAACACGTAGGATACAGGCTAACTAAATCGCCCCATTTTCCGACGACTGTTTTTGTTTTGTTTTGTTAATTTCAGTTAAAATGCTGCTCGTGAATTGCAGTTTATGCAATCTTGTAATTTCATCAATTACTGATATTGGTAACGTGGTTCTAGTGTAAATATCATATTTTGAAACTATTTAATTGGTCAAAAACAGAATTTAAGCATCGGAAATGGGATCTTTAGCAATTTTGGTTATGCCGGATTCCGGTGGATATCGGGCGTTTTGGTTGCTCCATATACTGCTCCAGCTTTGAACAGTGGACGATCAATTAAAATTTATAATGATAAGGATGAATCTTGAAATCAAATATCACAGGCAATTTGAGTATGCTTTATCTATATATCTGTTTAAAAATATGATTTGAACAACATAAAATCTGATCAAATACTCCTCAAATAACGGAAATGTGAAATGTTTATTATACTCTTCAAAATTTGTTTCAAATGATGGTTAAAATTTAAAATTTAATTGGTTTTTTAAAATTTTTGAAATGATTATTTTTATATGATTTGACTTTTGATTACTATTGGATATTATTATCAAATATATATATATATATATAAAATGCCTGAAAAATAACAAGATACTCATTTTTACCAATTTTGGCAGACAATTTTATGTAACATAGCAAAAACTTCTTAGGAAGAGAAAAGAAGTCAAATATAGCATAAAAATTGTATGTAGATTTATTTTTAGCATGATTAATATTTTACATTTAGAAGAGATATAAACCTATAAAAACGCCACCTCCCATTCGTATAGTTTAAATACTTCAACCAAATGAGAACCATCCGTCACATGCTTGCCTGCCATGAATATACGTAGGTACCATAAATTATATCTCTTTCATACAATGTTCATAGTAAAGGTCTGTGACCATCATAAATTAGTTCTGCTTCGACTCTTTAAGACGTCGTTTTTGAGTTGGTATTGGCGTTAACGTTGAATTCAATACCCGGCTCCATTCCTAGTAGAGAAATGAACGACATAAATAGTTCGAGTATTATGTGGCCGGTGAAGGTCAATTAATGAAAATAAATCAAAATACCCATTTTGTAAATAAATAAATCTTTATAAGTTCATTTTCTTTAAATATGGATGGCTAATGGATTTGTCTCAATCGCCAACATAGAACTAGAATTAACGGAAAACTTATGTGGGTTTATGTAAAGGATTTGGAGTTATTGTTAACATAGATTCATCTTAAAAGGGGATCTATGCCAGGCATTGAGAGGGATCAAAGCTCTTGAGGTGCAAACCCTTCTTTAACATTTGCACTCTAAAAAGGGGTTTGCAAACATATACAAACAAGTAATATATAATCTGTTCTTAATGTTTAGTCTAATTTGAACCAACAAGTTCATTTTATAATATTTTATTATTTTTATAGAGGACACATATTGTTAGCTCAAGGATGAGCATAGAAAGAGTTGTGCATCCCCTTGCTAGGTTGTAGAATACACCTCTCAATGCAATGGTTGCAATGGTTGATCGAGGATAAAATTTGATGAAAACATATGCACAATGCTTATTTTAGAATATATCCTACATCTTTGTTGGAAGAAAACAAAGAAAAATAGTTATCTACTAAAATCAGTCCCTTTTGAATTGTTGTCGAATTTGTGCTCATTTTTGGGTACAAAGTCTAGATTGGGATATTTATTGGAGATGTGGTAATATATATATGGTGTGTGATCCAAAGTCACTTGCTACATATCATTTCCTTCTATTCACATGTGGTCTTATCCTCATTTCTATACTCGTGCATTCGGGAATATTAAGATAGGATATTCTATAGTTTTTAATGCAAGTTGTAGTATAAATAAGAGGTAGATTGTATATTTTACTATTGCAAGTATAAGTGTAGTGGAATCTTAAAACTCAAATGTTTATAGTCTACATGTTATAACTTGTAGAGAAGTAGGTGAATGCAAAAAGGGGGAAATCCGAAGGATAAATTAGGGGTGAAAACATGAAGATTTTAAGTTACACTTTTTGGTTTTTAGAGTGAGGAAAGGAGGGAAAAATCATGCAAAACTCTCTCTCTCTCTCTCTCTCTCTCTCTCTCTCTCTCTTGTTTAAACTCTCAGATGAGAGTTTATCAAACTCTCAACCTAGAGTTTTAGCCACTCTTGGACAATAGTTGGAAAATAACTCTTGACCTAAATATTTTCTTGGCCGAGAGTTTTTTGTCAACAAAACCTGTATGTAGTTTGTGGAACCTACAACTTTGGCAAGGTTGAACCTTTGCAAATTCTAAACATTATTTGCACGACTTGGTATCAATGGATTCACTTTCAAATCTAGTTTGTAATGATTTTTTTTTCTTTTTTCTTATGAATTTATATTTATTCATAATTGTTTTTAACTGTATAGCTTAGAAATTATATTGTCTGAAAATTACCTAAATGAAAATTCCATATCTCCAAAATGGAAACACCAAAAAAAATAACATTCCTTGCATTTCCCTCTCCAAAAGGGTAGTTTCAGTTTTCTTGATTATGGTCACATAAAAAAAAATTGGTGGGCACAAACATGTGTTAATACGACACCATTCTTATGTTTTATACTATTTCAATAAATAATAAAAAATAGTGACTAAATATAAAAAATCTCATCTGTGTAGATTGTCATCCATCTCTATAAAACATGATGGGAAAGGATGTCACTCGTTATCCTTACCTAATTATTATTTTTTAAATATGAGTACCAAGCGAAGACAGTTCTCTACAAATCTCGTTTTTACTTCAAAGTGAAGTTCACAAAGAAAATACGAGTTTCTAGATGGGTTGAAGTTGAAAAACAAACTGTAGTTTTCTTCATAAAAAACAAGCAAAAGTGTTACCCAGCTTCGTGGTTTCACCCTTAGGTTCACACCCATTGGGTTGTTTGAAATTACAACACATAACTGAGATGCACACACACTTTTTCCTTTGCATGTATATGAAGTATTGTAATTTTGTGGTTATCCTGAAAATAAAAATAAAAATCATTAGGGGAGAGACTTCTTGTCACATGCCTAAAAAATCCATAAAAAACCGATATAACATATATTTATAGACACACCATTTATGTTCCTATATGCTTCTAAAACACATATGTTGTAACTTTGATCAATTATTTATACACACTTTACTGCCACATGACAGGTTGTGCAATGTGGATGTTTGTTGAGAGAACAAAAACGTGAGGCTGTCGTCCAACCTACAAGTGATGTTTTCGTATTATTTTGTTTTTCTTATTTAAGTGTGCTCATCCCTACAACTAAGTTTGGGTCTTTGTTGTAAACATACCCTAAGAGCATAATGACAACACTAGAGGAGACCATGTGTATGGTCTTGACCCCATGAACCTTTGATGTAATATGCATAAGGGACTCAAGGTATAACCTTGGTCCTTAACGCTATGTTTAAAAATGTAAAGAGGTACCCAAGGTCTAGCCTTGGTCCTTATGCGCATAAGTTAACACTATGTGACCTTGATTTAAAAGTATAATATATATATATATATATCACCATGTTTTTGTTTAGCACTAAGGTTAAGTCTTGGTATATGTTAATGATTTGTTGTTTTAAGTTAAAATCATTTGATATGTGAAGTGACAAGGGTATAACCATATTTTTTAACATTGGCTCGATGAAATGATTGTAAGCCATGATTACATCTAGCCGTGAGTTATGAATCGTGCCCTGGTTTACTTGCGACCTAAAAGCATTGTCCCGGCTACGAGTTGACAACATAGCCAGGATTTCGAAGCTGGCTTCAAGAACACATCTCAGTCGTCCACTTGTATGGTTTTGATGGCTAGGGTTGCATAGAGTTAATGTGTTTTTGTTGGTCTGAACCCTTCATTATCGGTTTGTTTGGTTTGTGGGAGAGAGGGTCGAGCTCAGTTCTGTTTAGTGCGTTAGTGAAGGGTTTTGGGTACAAAACCTAGCTGTGGTTTCAATGGCATTCTCTTTAGATGCTTGCCAAGGTAACCCAATGGTTTCCACAGCTCCAATGGTTTCCTGTAGCATGCTACTTGTGCCTTCCAACAACCCCTCCACCAACTCCAGCTTCAAGCACTGCCTTTTTCCGAGTAAGTAAACTAATTTAAATCAATTGTTTATTAGTCGCAAGGTTTTATAAAAAGGTTTAAAATGATTTCATTGTATAAAATGACACTGCTTTGTGTTTTTGGTGCAAGTAGACGAGGGATAAGGGCGTCGAGGAGGAGCCGACCCCTGGCCCTCTCTATAACTCGTCCAAGGTAAGAACTTCAAGTTTTTTTTTTTAAATTTCTTGTTTACAATATGATGTTCTTAATTATTGTTTTGACTACAACTATTCATTTTTTTGCATTGTAAGATCACTAGAGAGGAAGGGGATAGGGTCACCTCCTCCCAAGCCCACTTCTTAGAACGCCTAGGTAAAACAATGTACAAAACCCATTCTCTTGTTCTTTTTGCATTTGAAAGAATTCTACCCATAGTGCTAACAGTTTTTTGTGGGTTGTTGTAGGTAGCTCTTTGACTGAGTGAAGGGGCCAAGAGGAAAAACATCTCTAGCTTCATGTAGATAAGTTGTTAGGTTTTTTTTATAACACTTAGGGTTTAAGCTCTGGTTTGTAGAGGCTTACAACCTCTTTGCTTTAGCATTTGTTGTTGGTTGGTTAAGTTCTTAGTTTCTAAACTTTTAATTAAAACTATGGTTTCTATCTACGATGGGCTTGCGACCATTTAAAGGGCTTAATGTTGTGTGCGTATGTGGACTCATTTGGCTTATTAAGATGTATTTGCATGTGTACATTATTTTATTTAAAACAATGATGGCCATCCTATGATGGTCTTACTATCATTTGGAAATGTTCGCTATCTTTGTTGAAATGGAAGTCTGTGGTATAAAAAAATGATATCTCATCAGGTTAATTACCCGTATGTTGGTTTAGCTAAAGCATTTCTAGATAGATGTTGTTAGCTAACTGTACATTTGATTTTGATAAATAATAAGTGTTGGCGATAATGCTTAATACGATTCCTGTGGAAATGTTCTTTAACTGAAATTTATTTCGTAGTTAAACTCGTAATAATCATGGTTTACTTGATGGTTGCCATCCTTCGATGGACTTACAACCATTCTTTGGAATGGGGGAAAATTTGCTGCTACGATTAAAAGGGCGTTTGATTGGAAAAGTTGTAGTGTTGAATTAATCGTCTTCTTGGATTTCCGGTTCTTAATTGATAGATAAAATATTTGTGAATCTTTGTTGATTAGATGAATATCATGACTGATATGAACTATTTAACTGTAAGTGAAGGTATTTTGATGATTCTCCTTTCACATCATATATATATATATATATATATATATATATATATTGTAACACCCCAGTTTTGACCCCGTTTGCATTAAATGTATATGATGTATATATTGTAATTAATCATGGTGAGGAGCTAAAGACAAAAATCCCCACCATGGATTATCATTTTTATGTTTTGGTGATTAAATCTGTGCCGATGGTATTTTGTGCTAGCTAGGAACGTTATGATTTATATATCATCATGTAAATATGCAATTAATTAAAAACCCACAACCAACTATGTCAATGCAACAATAATTAGATGGGGGCATGATTCCTAAGGATAATGGGAGGGGGATATTAAACTTTGGGGCCAATGGGGAATAGCCAAATGTCAAAGGGAGAACCCATCAAACTGTCAACTACCTTTCTTGTCTTATTCACCCAATCATTTATTACTGCCAAAAGTTGGTTGAGTTGGTTATTGCATGGGATGGGTAAGGTATGACAACCCAAATTCGAATTGGAGAAGCCATCAGTTTTTGGGAAATGCGTTCTGATTCCTTGGGCAAGTAAAAACCCAAAAACATATGCCATTTTACCATACTTTCATGTTGGGATGTTTTTCTCCCCATTTTTGGAGCTACTGGTGCATTTTCCACTCACGTTTTTGCAGTTTCATGTGTTTTTTTACCATGGATGTAAAGTGTTTTTGTTAGCTTCTAGTGGTTGGGATCTCTGTTGGGCGTTTTGGTGTCATTTCCACATGCCCACGATGGGGAATTTCGTTATTTAGTGTTTCCCAACGAGTGGGAGAACAGAGCCATGAATTTTGGGTGTTGTTGAGGTCGTTTTGGCCACGTTAGGGCCATAAATGACTCTGGAATTCGAGTTGCTCATACTGAGTTGTTTCTACCTAGTTGCCATACCCGATTTTGGTCTTTGTGGTGTTTTTCCTTTAGTCCATAACTGTTATTGTTGTGTGCATATCGTTTGTTGGCCTTTGAACTGTCTTTGAGTGTGGAAATGGGGTATGAGCTTGCTTGACAAACCTAGTGTGTGTAGGAGCCTCACAGACAGAGCTAGATGGTTGGATTTCTTCTTTACACCCCATGAATAGCATTGGAAGGGAAGGCATCGCCCGAGGGACTGTGTACTAGAGAAGGGGATGCTTCCTGGTGTTGGGTGTGTGTGGATGTTTTAGAAGCCAGGCTAGTTCTGGTACATGTGTTCATAGATCTTGGTCTGAGCTCACTAGCTTAGCATCCAACCTTTCCAGCTCCTTGTTAGCTTGATAAACCCAGCTGTGTTGGTTTGGTGGAGTTTTGTGTATCCTTGGCTACGTGTGAGCCTGCTAGTTTCCCCTTATTCCTTGTGGAATCATGACTAGCTTGGGGGTGGAAGTGTTGCTGAATGATTGATGAGCACATTGGCCTATGGTTGGGTGGAATGTTGCAGCGACGTAGCTGGTTGAGGGACAAACTTCTTCTAGGATAAGTATTCTTGTGTTTAAATCCTTGCAACTGTTTGTTTTATAAATCCATATGAACATGTTAAATGCTGTGAATGAATGAAATTGCTTCCACTGTTTGATAATCATTTATGCATTTGTGTATGTTTAAGTTCAATGCATTTTATTTTATGTTCATGGGGATAGATTGTCGCGTCCTCTCGCCGGTAGAGGGGTGGGGACATGAGACACACACACACACACACACACATAATTGTATGTTATTTATGATTCTTCATTTGTTAGTTAGTTATGTGGTAAATTGAGAAGGGTTGGTATAGTTGTCGTGATAGTTTGTCATAATAAGGTATTCTTAAATATTTAATTAGATCTATTTTATAATATGGCATAATAAAATAGTTTAACAGAAAATAATCCACATATATTTAATCGATTAAGGAAATGGGTGTTTGTAAAGAAATCAAATCTATAGTAAAAAAGAATAACTAGCAATCCTTAACTCGAGTATGGATTCTTGATCTAAGAAGCCTTATATAATTAAATCTAGCATTTCACATGTATAACAAAATTTATAAACAAAGGTCTAGAATTTATACATGATAGATAATTATTCTATAAGAATACATAAAACATTTCTGCTTATGAATATAGTTGCAAATCGAGGTTTAAGATAAGCATCCTACTGTAACTAGAAAATAGAATAAGAACCTGGCACCACTACTGGGAAAACAGAAATGGAATAGTTGTTCCTCCCAACCAACTCCTAGAGTAGCCGAATCATTTGCTCCAGAACCCCTCAACCCGTTCGTTAAACCACAAGAGCGAAATCCACTTAATGTGTCATCTCTTGCATTATCATATTCTAATGGACATACTATTAGTAAAGTAGTCTTGAACTATTTGTTACACTCTAGCTAATCTTGTTGATAACTCGAGGAAGTCTAAAATCTCAAATAATATCTAAATTCCTATCTAAGTAATTTTTGTAATGTTTAATAAGATATAACTTTGAGGAACTTGACTTGAAGTGTCCATTTCGATATTATGGTTATATAGTTTGCCTTAAGTGACTTTTATCAATTTTACACTTTTGTAAATTCTGGTTGATTAAGTTCTTTGTGATTGAAATAACTAATCCATTTTTAAGTGATAAAATGTTCAACATTTATGAAGAATATACTTTTAATAAGTTTGTAAATTTTATTTTATTAAACTTAATTGAAAAAATTATATATATATATATATAATGTGAAAAAATCATAAATTTATTAAATTATAGGTAATTTGAGTATGCTTGATCTATATATCTATTTAAAAATGAATGGTCAGCATGGAGTCTGGTGTAGTTTTTAAAGGGGTGGAAGAATTGGTGGATTACACCGAGGACCTGTGGCAAGGCATTTCCCTCTTTACACCGTCGAAACCATCAAGAGTCTCCTCTTCGGCAACAGTCCAGGATAGGCTGGAGCATATGCCAGCTGGAATTGAGACTAGGGTTTTGGAAGTCGGTTTGCCCTATGGTGAAGTTGACGCTTTTGACCAATTTTCAGTCAAACTGCTGGATCCATCGATCGATGGGTTTCCCTACACCCTCTTCCCTGCAGATATCGCTCTCCCTAATTTTTCATCAGACACCGTTATCACCCATAGTGAATCATTCCTGTCAGTATCACAACACATCCAACTCAAGGGTTCCTCAGTGATCTCAACCTCCTCTTTGCATAACAATCTATACCATCGCTAGATCCAAAAATTCAAAACTCTTCAGAACCAACGAGCAATCCTGAAGGTTTCAATTCTTCACTGCTTCAGCCTGGGGGTTTGACAGACTTTCCCCTAGACTCAGGCCCTGATAAGTTTGAGGAAGATGCAAAAACAGACGCATCAGAAGGAAGCTCGGGAAGAGATCCTCTAGGAAACAAAAATAGGAAGAACAAACCCCTAAACCCTAGCAGCAACCCCGTGAATTTGGTTTGTGGAGTAGATCTCTCCATTGCAAAAGCACAAGACATGTCGGAGATGGATTTGGTGGGGAAAATTCAAGGCCGAAACCCATCACAGGAAGAGATGGGAAGATGGGTCAGAAGGAATTGGATAGAGCTTCAAGGCAGCGAACTTGAAATCACACCACTAGCCAAAGGATGGTTCGACTTCCGTTTTAATTGTAAGTCGGACTCGGATTTTGTTCTAAGGCAAGTTTGGAACTTCAGAACAACCCCATTCAAGCTGAAAAAATGGTCCCCTCTCTTCGACGCAGACATAGAGAGGCTAGATACTATTCCGGTTTGGGTCCGATTACCGGGGTTGCCTTGGGAATTTTGGAATCCTACCTCTCTAAGGGACATCGGGAAGGCTTTGGGAACTTTCATCGAGGCAGACCTCTCTTTTATGCAAACAAAGATAAGGAAGGTAGTAAGGATTCTGGTTTCTTTGAACATCCGAACCAGTCTGCGAGACCACATATACATAATCTGGGGTCCCAAAATCAAGAAACAATTGCTAGATTATGAAGTTCTTCCATTCAGATGCCACAAATGCCATGAAACTGGACATCTGGCAAAGAATTGCCCTATATCCCTGCCTTCCTCAACTTACAGGAAGAAGTGGTCCTCAAAGGAAGTTAGGATTTCTCGACAAAAAGAGCCCGCAACTGAACATGAAATGAATATAGATCAACTCGACTCGGAAATTCCAGAACAACCTTCAGAACAGGTCGAGGAGATAGCAAGGGCGATTGTCACCCCAGGGACATATCCTCCACTCAAGAACGAGGCTCAGCTTGAACCCGCGAACTCTTCGGGTATGATTTCATCTCCATTGTTAAATTTAAAGCTTAATGATTTAAATTTAAAAGATTTCCCACTTCCTGAACCCTGTGTTTCACATGACCCTCCCCCAGCACCCCCTCTTAGCCACTCCATCTTTGTTCTCGAACCCCAAACATTGGCTCCTTCCCCACAGCCCTTTCAGGATCCCCTGACTTCATCTGCATCCTCAATTCACTTCCATCTCAGATCAAGGGACATCCTTGCACTGTTGAATCCAAAAGCCCCTTTACAAGGACTGGGCTCAAATCCCCCTTTATCCTAAAAAAGTAGGGGAAGGGGAATGCCCTCACATCTCTTTGCGACACAAAATAGAGCTCTTAGAGACCAGACAAACTGAAGACAACAAACTCTTTTTAGGGCACTTAGAGCAGTGCAATCCCTGGAGGGGGTTTCCAAATGAAACTTTTATCCTTCAATTGCAGGGGTTTGGAAAGTACCCCAAATTTTTTTTCCATAAAGAGAATGTCGATGGTACACAAACTGGATGTACAATGGGATCGAAATCACAAGTTTCAAATTTGCTTATCGCAACCTCTCCTCTTTACACCTTCATAGCACAGGGTGCAAGAGGACACTCTGGGGGGATAGCAATTGGATGGAAAAAGTCATCCATTAGGTGCACTAACTCTTGGGGTACCACCTTTGGTTTAGGAATCCAGATCAGTTAGGAAGAGGCAAACCTAAACCTGACTATCTTGAATATTTATGGGCCTTATAGCAATAGAGTAGAGTTTTGGGAACCACTTAAAAAATATTTCTTTATGAGAAAGGAAAATATGATCATTGGAGGAGATCTAAACTTTACCTTGGGGGCGCACAGAGTCTAGGTCCAAAGGAAAGAACAGACCCTCTAGCCTCATTCTTTACCAATTTTCTCCAAACTTTGAAGTTGATTGATCTAGAGCCCCAAAAGATAAAACCCACCTAGAAAAATAGAAGAGTGGGAGAAGACAGTGGCAAAAAGGCTAGATAGATTCCTTCCAAAATAATCTCTTTTGGAAAAATATTTCTTGTTCAAACAATGGGTGGAGATGGGAGCAGACTCAGACCATGTTCCCATTGGTCTGGAATTACAGAACAACCTGAGTAAGCTAGCCAACCCCTTCAAATTTTGTTCTGCTTGGCTAAAAAATGAGGAAGTTACACAACTCATTCAATCAAATTGGATCCATTTCTCACAAAACCTTTCCAGAATAAAGAAGATCCTCAAGGAATGGGCACGGAACAAGAAAATCTTAGACGAAAAAGCACTCACCCAGGTTGAATCAGATTTGGCAGAGCTACAAAATTCTGATGGGAGTGACTTTCTCACAAACGAGGACAAGGATAGAATGTTCTTGTTGGAATCTAACCGGAAAAAAATCCTAAAGGAGAGGGAGGAGGTTCTAAGGCTAAAAAGCAGAGCCATTTGGATAGAGTGTGGGGATGACAACACCAAATGCTTCCAAGATTTTTCCAAAGGTAGGAAACAACATAACACTATTTGGGAACTAAAGAAGCCTAACAATGAGACAACAAATTCCTTCAAAGACCTAGCGGAGACAGGAAGGACATCTTTTGAGAACATGTTTAAAGCAGATCAACATGTCGCAATTGTTGAGGTAATTCAGATCTCACAAAATTTCCCTGAGAGAATCACAGAGGAAGACAACTCAAATTTAATGGAAGAAGTCTCATAAGAGGAGCTGAAAGCGACGCTCCATATTTTTCAAAAAGATAAAAGCCTTGGCCCTGATGGCTGGACGGTGGAATTTTTCCTGGTTGCATATGATACCATTGGACCTGATTTGCTACAACTGGTTGAGGAATCAAGAGTAAATGGAATGCTACACCCTCCTTTGAACTCAACTTTCTTAGCACTTATTCCAAAAAAGGACAATCCGAAAAACTTGGAAGATTTCAGGCCCATCTCATTATGTAATATAACCTACAAGGTGGTCACAAAGATCATAGCTCAAAGGTTTAAAAAGGTGCTTTCAAAACTCATCTCAAAAGAACAGTTCAAATTCTTAGAAGATAGACAAATTCATGAAGCCATTGGGGTAGCTCAAGAGGGCCTCCACAGTGCAAAAATAAAAAAGACTAAAGGGACTATTCTAAAAATCGACCTCTCCAAGGCTTTTGATAGGGTTAGTTGGATTTACCTTAGACTGATCCTTACTCATCTTGGCTTCAATTAATCATTTATAAAGTGGATCTTTGCATGCATATCAACAACCTCCTTTGTTTTCCTCATTAATGGTGTTTCCTCCCATTTTTTCCACTCTGAAAGAGGGCTTCACTAGGGCTGCCCCCTCTCTCCCCTCCTCTTCCTGCTAGTGGCATAAGGGCTTAGCAGGGCATTGCTAAATGCAAAAAGAAGAGGTCTCTTTGAGGGAATCAAAATTGCAGCAAACTTAAGCATCACCCACCTGTTGTTTGTAGATGATATTCTCATCTTCTGCAATGGCTCCATTAAGGAAGCAAAGAGGCTTTCAGAAATATTGACCATTTTCATCAAAGCAACAGGAATGCAAATAAATTTCCATAAGTTCACCATCACCAATTTCAACTGGGAAGATGAGTCTTTGAGGACTTTACTAGACCTCTTTCCTTTCCACCACTACTCTTTGGATGATGGGATTAAATACCTGGGTTTCAGACTTAAACCAAACAGCTACAGAAAGGAGGACTGGAATTGGCTATTGGCCAAACTTGAAAGCATAGTCAACAACTGGTGCAATAGATGGATTTCAAGAGCAGGAAGACTAATTCTAGTTAAATCGGTTGTGGAAGCTATACCAGTCTACTGGATAGCACTAGCTTGGATCCCAAAATCAATCCTGAACAAATCAAAGAGAATCTATTCAAACTTCCTATGGACAGGTAACAAAGAACAAAGGGTTATCCCTTGGATCAAATGGGACCAAATTGCTAGACCAAAGGATTTGGGAGGATGGGGACTAAAAAACCCTATACTCTTTTCAAAATCCTTGGCTGCCAAAGTAGGATGGAGACTAATCTCAACTCATAGCCTTTCGACAGAAGTAATCATCCAAAAGTACATTGCAACGATCCCACTCCTGGACTGGATCAGGGATTTCACAAATATTCCAAATGGCTAAATCATCTGGAAAGGTTTATGCAAAGCTCTGCCTATTATCTTGGGTGGATTAGTATGGAAAGTGGGAAATGGAACAAGTGTTAGAGTAGGAGCGGATCCTTGGCTAGGAATCCAACAAAGTCATCTTCTCCCAAATCAGCTAGTGTAGATTTTACATCAAAAGGCCTCTTTCATCTAGATCAAATTGCAGATCCAGCCTCAGCAAACCTATGGCATCAAGGATGGATGGGAAGCCAGGAATTGGAAATTCTAGATTTATGGTCTGAAGATTGGAACTGTTATATTACCGCCTTGCACTCCTCTCATATTCGACTCACAAAATCTGAGGACAAGTTGGTGTGGGAACATGTAAAACATGGCCAGTATACCCCAAGAATAGGCTATCAACAAATCTACTCACAACATTTTCAGCATGATCAGAAATGGTGGCAGGCTGGCATCTGGAAACAAAAATGCCCATTGAAGGCAAAAATATTTATGTGGTGTTCACTTGCAAACAGAATCCCCACATGGGATTTTTTGCAAAACAGATCATTGGCTGGTCCTGGGTGGTGCTCCCTCTACAAAGATAATGAGGAAAGCCCATCTCACCTCTTCCTAAACTGCAGATTTTCCAAACAGGTATGGGGGCATACCCTATCATTGTCATCCCTCAATGTTTGTTGGACAGGCCCCTCGCTGGATGATGCCTGTAAATCCTGGACCACTTCACCTTCAACAACCCAGTTTCGGGCACTACCCCTCATACATATATGGGGAATTTGGTTAGTGAGGAACAAGGTCATTTTTCTAGAAAAATCCCCATCACCAGAAGAAGTAGCAAAACAAGGCTTTGATATCCTTTCCTACTTCCCTCAGACAAAAGACCTCTTAGCCCCAAGAATCATTTCAAAGGAACTAATAGAGAAAGACATCCCTTGGGCCTTCTTTGATGGGGCCTCCTAAGTAACAAAGTGTGGAGGAGGAGCTACCCTTTTCCTCAATCCTTCTCACCATTATCAAATTTAGATGGGATTGGGAAATGGAACCAACAATTTTGCAGAACTTTTGGCCTTCACACTTCTTCTCTGTTTTTCCATTGAAAAAAACTGCAGAAAGATCCAAATCTTTGGGGATTCCAAATTAATTCTGAACTGGATGAACAAAACACAGCAATGCAGGAACATCTCACTAGCTGCATTATATGATGAAGCTAACAGACTTCTTCAAATTTTGATTCCATTACTTTCAAACATGTCTATAGGGAAAGGAATGCGGATGCAGACATAATTTCTAAAGCGGGCCTGCACATGGAACCAGGCACTTGCAAATTTCTGGAAACAAAGGAGGCAGAGGTATATGAATTTTTTGATAGACCTTTCATAGACCCACTGCCGGGGGTGGGCAGAGCTTAGAATTTTTTGGTTATCAGAACTTGCCTCCTTTCTTTTGGTCAGAGAACAGTCAGAGATCTTTTTTGGGCAACATAATGGAAGAGTAACCATGGGCATTCAAAATGCAGGATTTTTAGAGATCCTTAAGAATCGAAATGTGACACAGCTCCTTTTTGTCAAAACAAGGAAATTTTTTCTCTTTCCTGCTAGATGTAATAGAGAAAAATCATACATCACTTTCGATGTGAACATTGATGTAATTCTACTACATCAAAGACTTTACATGCTCCATATGTAAATATTTTTGATTAATACAACAATGTTTTTTTCCTATGAAAAAAAAATATCTATTTAAAAATATGATTTGAACAACATAAAATCCGGATTAAAAAATATATATATATATATATATAAAACTCCACAAATAACCCAAATGTGTGGAATGTATATTATACTCTTCAAAATTTTAATATTTAAAAAATTAATATTTAAAATTTTAATTTTAATTAATTTTGTTCAAATATTTGTAAATATTTAAAATTTTAATTTTAATTAATTTTGTTCAAATGATTGTTAATATTTAAAAGTTTAATTTTAATTGGTTTTTTAATTTTTGAAGTGATTATTTTTATATGATTTGACTTTGATTACTATTGGATATTATTATAAAAAAAATCAAATAAAAATATAAAAATCTGTAAAACACCATGCTTGCCTGCCATGAACATATGTAGGTACCATAAATTATATTCCTTTCACAAACAAACACGTTGTGTTATATGGTGGTCATAGTAAAAATCTGTGACCATCATAAATTAGTTCTGCTTGGTCTTGAAGACCTCGTTTTTTAGTTGGTAGGGTGTTAATGTTGAATTCAATACCCGGCACCAATGCACCATGGAAGATACTCGAATTATCTATTCCTATAACAATTATCTATTCCTTTGTTCAATTTGCTGAGACAATTATCTCCAAGATAAACTATTTACTAGCAACAACCATATTAATAAGATTAATATGTTTGGAATACGTCGAGAGGAATATATCACCAGTGAAGTTAATTTAATAGTTGTATCATGAATCGAGTTAACCTAATAGCTAATCTAATAGTTATCCAATATAAAAGAGCTCTGAGTTATCCTGACTAAGCCTTATGCACATTAACTAAACTCCCAGTTGGTAGGTGGAGTTCAAGTGTCACATGAGTTGCACAATACCATGCTACTAAGTGTAGTTATCACATGAGTTCAGAGGAATTTATTAGGAGTTCGATCTATTTTATTAAGAGTTCGACTCTTACATCACTGCACATTAGCTAGACTCCTAGATGCCAAATGCAGTTGGACTAAGCTGTAAGTAATTAGAGTTGAAGTTAAGCTAATAGTTGTAAAATCATTGGAGTTAAGTTAATAGTTGTATCTAATAGTTAAGCTAATATAAATCTATTGTAGTTAATAAAAGAGCTATGAGTTATCGTGACTTCTAGCTTCCAAATTGAGTTAGACTAAGACTTATGCACATTAAGTGGAATCCCAATTGGTAGGTGGAGTTCGAGTGTCACATGAGTTGCACAATACCATGCCACTAAGTGTAGTTATCACACGATTTCAGAGGAATTTATTAAGTGTTCGAACTATTTTATTTGGAGTTCGACTCTTACATGACTACGCATTAGCTAGACTCCTAGATGCCAAATGCACTTGGACTAAGCCATAAGTAATTAGAGAGTTGTAGAATCACTGGAGTTAACATAATAGTTGCATATAATAGTTAAGCTAATAGTTATCCATTATAACTTTGATTAGAGTTGAAGTTAAGCTAATAATTCTAGACACATTTGTGTTAAGCTAATAGTTGTATCTAATAATCGATGGAGTTAAGCTAGTAGTTGTATCTAATAATTGAATAGTTGAAGATTAATTTTAATTTTTAGAACTATCACTAACTCTACTTATCACATGTTAATTAAATTATTTTTTATTTTTTTGAAATTATTAATTATTAATTGTGGATGACACTCATATAATCAATTTGGACAGTACACTTGTCTCATTCTCGTTTAATCTTGGACGACTATGATAGAATCAATCTAGACAGTACACTTGTCTCATTCTCATCGGTAGATGAAAAAGCATAGATGGTAGTCCACCCCAAAATTATAACATATATACGCCTATCGGCGTAATTAGGATTATCTAGTAGAGAAATGAATAATATAAATAGTTTGAGTAATATGTGGCCAGTGAAGGTCAATTAATGAAAATAAATCAAAGTACCCACTTTGTAAATAAATAAATCTTTATAAGCTCATTTTCTTTAAATATGGATGGCTAATCGATTTGTCCCAACATCCAACATAGAACTAGATATGACGTAGAATTTATGTGGGTTTATGTAAAGGATTTAGAGTTATTGTTAACATAGATTCATCTTAAAAGGGGATCTATGTCAAGCATTGAGAGGGATCAAATCTCTTGAGATGCAAACCCTTCCTCAACATTTGCACTTTAAAAAGGGGTTTGCAAACATATACAAACAAGTAATATATATTCTGTTCTAAATGTTTTAAATCTAATTTGAGCCAACATGTTAATTTTATAATATTTTATTATTTTTATAGAGGACACATATTGTTAGCTCCAAGATGAGCATAAAAAAAGTTGTGCATCCCCCCTACTAGGTTGTAGAATACACCTCTCAGCGCAATGAATATTGAGGATAAAATTTTATGAAAAATATATACAGAATACTTATTGTAGAATATATCTTACTTCTTTGTCTATCGAAAACAAAGAAAAATAGTTGTCGACATGAAACTTTAGGTGACTGAATTATTAAAATCAATCCCTTTTGAATTGTTGTAGAATTTGTGCTCTTTCTTGGGTACAAAGTCTAGATTGGCATATTTATTGGAGATGTGGTAATATGTATATGGTGCGTGATCCCAAGTCACTTGCTACATATCATTTCCTTCGATTCACATGTGGTCTTATCCTCATTTCTCTTTTGGTAAGAATTTTGTAATTATACTCATGCATTCGGGAATATTTAGAAAGGATATTCTATAGTTTTGAATGCAAGTTGTAGTATAAAGAAGAGGTAGATTGTATATTTTACCATTGCAAGTACAAGTGTCGTGGAATATTAAAACTCAAATGTTTATAGCCTACATGTTATAACTTGTAGAGAAATAGGTGAATACATAAAGGGGAATCCAAAGGATAAATTAGGGGTGAAAACATCAAGACTTTAAGTTACACTTTTTTGTTTTTAGAGTGAGGAAAGGAGGGGAAAAAAATCATGCAAAACTCTTTCTCTCTCTCTCTCTCATTTAAACTCTCTGATGAGAGTTTATGAAACTCTTGGATGAGAGTTTATCAAACTACCAGCCTAGAGTTTTAGCCACTCTTGGACAACAGTTGGAAAATAACTCTCCGCCTAAATATTTTCTCGACCGAGAGTTTTTTGTCAACAAAAACTGTAAAATATCCTCTAGTTTTTGGAACCTACAACTTTGGCAAGGTTGAACCTTTGCAAATTCTAAACATTATTTGTAGGACTTGGTATCAATGTGGTATCAATGGATTCACTTTCAAATCTAGTTTGTAATGATATGAAAATTGTTTCTTTGTCTTATGAATTTATATTTATTCATAATTTTTTCTAAACTTTATAGCATAGGAATTGTATTTTCTGAAAATTACCTGAATGAAAATTCCATATCTCCAAAATGGAAACACCAAAAAAAATAACATTCCTTGCATTTCCCTCTTCAAAAGGGTAGTTTCAGTTTTATTGATTATAGTCACATAAAAAAAATTGGTGGGCACAAACATCTGTTAATATGACACCATTCTTATGTTTTATACTATTTCGATAAATAATAAAAAATAGTGACTAAATATAAAAAATCCCATCTGTGTGTGCAGATTTCCATCCATCTCTATAAAACATGATGGGAAAGGATGTCACTCGTTATCCTTACCTAATTATTATTTTTTAAATATGAGTACCAAGCTAAGACAGTTCTCTACAAATCTCGTTTTTTCTTCAAAGTGAAGTTCACAAAGAAAATATGAGTTTCTAGATGGGTTGAAGTTGAAAAACAAACTGTAGTTTTCTTCATAAAAAAAAAGCAAAAGTGTTACCCAACTTCGTGGTTTCACCCTTAGTTTCACACTCATTGGGTTGTTTGAAATTACAACACATAATAGAGATGTACACACTTTTTTTCCTTTGCATGTATATGAAGTATTGTTATTTTGTGGTTATCTTGGAAATAAAAATAAAAATCATTAGGGTAGAAACTTCTTGTCACACACCTCAAAAATCCATAAATAAATAATAATAATAAATGATATTTAACATAAATTTACAAACACACCATTTACGTTCCTATATGCTATTAAAACACATATGTTGTAACTATGATCAGTTGCTTATAAACACTTTACCGCCACATGACAGGTTGTGCAATGTGGATGTTTGTTGAGAAAACAAAAACATTAGGATGTCGTCCAACCTACAGGTGATGTTTTCGTATTATTTTGTTTTTCTTATTTAAGTGTGCTCAGCTTTACGTCTAAGTTTGGGTCTTTGTTGTAAAGATACCCTAAGAGCATAATGACAACAATAGAGGAGATCATGTGTATGGTCTTTACCCCATGAACCTTTGATGTAATATGCATAAGGGATTCAAGGTATAACCTTGGTCCTTAACATTATGTTTAAAAATGTAAAGAAGGACAGAAGGTCTAGGCTTGGTCCTTATGCGCATAAGTTAACACTATGTGACCTTGATTTAAAAGTATAATATATATATATATATATATATATATATATATATATATATATCACTACGTTTGCGTTTTGCACTAAGGTTGGGTCTTGGTATATGTTAATGATTTGTTGTTTTAAGTGGCAATGGTTTGATATGTTAAGTGACAAGGGTATTTACCATAGTTTTTAACATTGTCCCGATGAAATGATTGTAATCCATGATTACATCTAGCCGTGAGTTATGAATCGTACACTGGTTTACTTGCATCATAAAAGTGTTGTTTTGGCTGCGAGTTGACAACACAACCAGGATTTCCAAGCCAACTTCGAGAACACATCTCAACTATCCATTTGTATGTTTTTTGGCTAGGTTTTCAAATAGTTAATGTGTCGTTGTTGGTCTGAACCCTTCATTATCGGTTTGTTTGGTTTGTGGGAGAAAGGGTCAAGCTATGTTCTGTTCAGTGAGTTAGTGAAGGGTCTTGGTTATGAAACATGGTTATGGTTTTAATGGCGTTCTCCTTCAATGTTTGCCAAGGTAACCCAATGGTTTTGACGGATCCAATGGCCTCTTGTAGCACGCTACTTATGCCTTCCAACGACCCCGCCACCAGCTCTAGCTTCAAGCACTGCCTTTTTACAGGTAAGTAAACTAAAAATTTGTTTGTTTATTAGCTACAAGTTTTTATAAAAAGTTTTAAATTATTTCACTATATAAACTAATATTGCTTTGTGTTTTTGGTGTAGGAAGAGGAGAGATAAGGGCATCCAGGAGGAGTCGACCCCTGGCCCTCTCTGCAACTCCTCCACAGTAAGAACTACAAGTTTTTTTTTAATTTCTTCTTTATAGTATAATTTTCTTAGTTTTTGTTTTGATTGCAACTATTTATTTGTTTTGCAGGGTAAGAGCACTGGTGAGGAAGGCGACATGGTCACCTCCTCCCAGGCCCACGTCTTAGAACACCCATGTAAAACAATGCACAAAACCATTTCTCTTGTTCTTTTTGCATTTGAAAGAATTCTGCCCATAGTGCTAACAATTTTCGTGGGTTGTTGCAGGTAGTTCTTTGACTGAGCAAAGGGACCGAGAAGATAAACATCTGCAGCTTTGTGCTAATAAGTTGTTAGGGTTTTGTTTATAACCCTTAGGGTTTAAGATCTGATTTGCAGAGGCTCACAACCTCTCTGCTTCGACGTTTGTTTTGTTGGATGGTTAAGTTCTTAGTTGTTAAACTTTTAATTAAAACTATGGATGCCATCTATGATGGGATTACGACCATTTACACGGCTTAATGTTGTGTGCATATGCAAATTGATTTGGTTTATTAACATGTATTTGTATGTATATGTTCTTTTATTTAAAACAAATTTAAAACAATGATGGACATCCTAGGATGGTCTTACTATCATTTGGAAAGATATGCTACCTTTGTTGAAATGGAAGTCTATGGTATAAAAAAATGATATCTCCTCAAGTTAATTACCTGTATATTGGTTTAGCTAAAGCATTTCTATATAGATCATGCGAGCTAACTGTACATTTGATTTTGATAAATAATAAGTGTTGGTGATAATGCTTAATACGATTCCTGTGGAAATGTTCTTTAACTGAAATTTATTTCGCAGTTAAACTTGTAATAATCATGGTTTAGTTGATGGTTTCCATCCTTCAATGGACTTGCGACCATTCTTTGGAACTGAGGAAAATTTGCTGCTACGATTAAAAGGGCATTAGATTGGATAGATAAAATATCTATGAATCTCTTTTGATTAGATGAATATCATGAATGATATGAATTTTTAACTATATGTGAAGGCATTTTGATGGTTTTCCTTTCACATATAGTATATATGTATATATATAACTGTATTATATTTATGATTCTTTGTTTGTTAGTTAGCTATGTGGTAAATCGAGAAGGGTTGGTATAGTTGTCTTGATAGTTTGTCACAATAAGGTATTCTTAAATATTTAATTAGATCTATTTTAAAATATGACATACAAAAATAGTTTAACATAAAATAATTCACAGATATTTAATCGATTAAGGAAATGAATGTTTGAAAAGAAATTGAATCTACATTAGATCTAGCATCGGGTATGGATGCCCGATCCAAGAAGCTTTAAATAATTAAATCTAACATTTCACAGGTATAACAAAATATATAAACAAAGATCTAGAATTTATACATGATGGATAATTGTTCTATAAGAATGCATAAAACATTTCTGCTTATGAATATAGTTGCGAATACATGTTTAAGATAAATATCCTACTATAATTAGAAAATAAAATAAGAACCTTGCACCACTGCTGGGAAAACAAAAATAGAATAGTCGTTCCTCCTGACCAACTCCTAGAGAAACCAAATCATTTGCCCCAGGACCCCCGAGCTTGTTCGCTGAACCACAAGAGAAAAATCCACTTAATGCACCATATCTTGCATTATCATATTCAATCCCCGTACAAAGCTAGCCTCCTTCTTGCTAATGGACATACTATTATACAATATTTTTCCTAGGACTTGGTCGTTTATGAGCCTCTTGCTCTTTACCACTCAACTAGGAGTTGTGACCTGATTTTGGAAAAGATGCCTCCTGCACCTTGAGTTCTCACTCAGTAGCTACAACCACGTGTATTTTCCTCTTGTGCGTCAGCAAACACTCTTCAACATCTATTTCATTTCTCACCCCTTCAATATCTTTTATTAATAAAAGAATAGTTCATTACAATTCTTTTATTTTTTACTTTCTGTCAAAAATATTTAAAATAATAAAATAAAATATTCTAGCAGAATTTAATAATAATTTATTAAATCTTGGTGTATTACATACTCCTCCCCTTACATGATAACACTGTCCTCTTTGTTATTAACTTTCTAATTTATTCTTCCATATCTTCATCTTGGAATAAGATGGGATATGCCTCCCGCATAGTACTTTTTGATTCCCAAGTAGATTCTTCCGGACTAAGGTGCTTCCATTGCACCTTGACTTGTCCGATGGTACGGTTCTGGAGTAAAAATTCTCTCTTGTCGAGAATACGATCTGGTACCACCTGGAACTCTCCTTTGGGTTCCACCTGTATAACATTCCAAACGATCACATGAGTAGCATCATGAATATACTTCTTTAAAATGGAAACATGAAAAAAATTATGTACTTTAACAGTAGGTGGTAGGGATAATTGGTATGAAACCAACCCTACTTTAGCCAAAATTTCAAATGTCCCACAATACCTGGGTTCCAAATTTGAATACATTCCCAATCTCAAATATCTTTTCTTGGGATTTACCTTTATATACACATGCTCACCTACCTGGAGCTCTCTAGGAGTTCTGTTTAGGTCAGCATAACTTTTCTTCCTGTCTTAGGAATCCTTCAAGTTTTGTTGGACCTGTTTCATGGTTAGTTCCATATCCTTTAACAATTTAGGTCCTAACATTATCCTATCAACTAGACTACTCCAATAAATTGGAGTATTACATTTGCGTCCATATCGAATTTCAAAAAGACTCATACTTGTCGATACTTGAAAAATTATTATTGTAATCAAATTCTACTAAGTGTAGGTAGTCTTCCCACTTACTTGGTTTGTACATTACATACATTATTAGCATGTATTCTAGGACTTGGTTTACCCTTTTAGTCTTCCCATTCATTTGTGGATGATACACAATACTGAAGTTCAACTGTGTGCCTAACCCTTTAAACAAATCTTTCCAGAAATTTCCTGAAAATTTTACATCTCTATCTGAGAATATTACCATTGGTACTCCATGCAACCTGAAAATATCTTTCATAAAAATATTGGCAATGTTAACTTCCTTATAGGTATATTTTACAAGAATAAAATGAGTTGATTTACTTAACTTATCGACTACGACCATGATTGAGTCATACTGCCTGAATTTTTAGGTAGGTCTATTATGAAATCCATGCTAATCATTTCCCACTTCCATTCCAGAATGGGTAGCGGTTGTAATAACCCTTCTGGATGTTGGCGTTCTTCCTTGACTTGTTGGCATTCGATGTAGCGAGATAAGTACTCTGCTACCTCTTTCTTCGTGTTAGGCCAAAAGAAGTATTTTCTATTCATGGTGATCATCTTCTGGTATCCAAGATGCCCTAAATAAGGCCGTTTATGTAACTCATTCATGACTATTAATTTGATTTCTGTTGTATTTGGTATGACAAACTATTTTTATGCAGTAGTAATCCTCTTCTATTCAGGTTAAAATATGGTTTTATCTAGTTCTTTTCATTTTCAACAGTCTTTTCTTTTAAAATTTGGTATTCTTTATCAAAATTTTATGCACTTAAGATCTGATTCACAATAGTTGCTTGGAAATAGTAAATTTGCGTGAAGACTCAAAGCATCTTCAACTTTGTTTTCTTTTCCCTTTATGTGTTTTATTTCGAAGTCATATTCACATAAGAAATACAACCATCTCGCCTATCTAAAATTTACATTTTGCTAGTCAAATAAATATTTTAAACTTATGTTATCTGACAATAGTAGAAATTTTCATCCGATGAGGTAATGTCACCACATATTGAGTGAGTGAATAATTGCAGAAAGTTCTAAGTCATGCGTAGTGTAATTCTTTTCATGTTCCTTTAATTTTATTGATTCATAAGGCACAACATAATTTTCTTGTATTAATACCCCACCTAATCCTTCCTTCCAAGCGTCCATGCATATGACCGAATCCTTAAAAGGATCAACAAGTTTTATTATAGGGGCAGTAGATAACAAATGTTTTAATTTATTAAAGCTTTCCATACACTTTTGAGTCCACTCAAACTTTTTACCTTTCTTCTGCAATGAAGTTATGGGGCATGCTATCTTATAAAATCATTCGATGAACTTTCAATAATAACCATTAATCCCCATGAATGATCTTATGTCTGTTACATTTGTAGGAAATGGCTATTTAGTGATAGCTTTAATTTTGTCAGGGTCAACAAAGATTCCATCCTTGGACACCACGTGTCCTAGATATTGAATGATGTCTTTAAAGAAGTTGCATTTGTTAAACTTAGCATACAATTGTTGTTCTCTTAATACCTGTAAAATTATATTTAGATGTTCTTCATGTTCTTGTTTATGCTTCGAGTAAATTAGTATGTCGTCGATGAATATGACTACAAATTTATCCAGATAGTTACTTAGAATACTATTCATTAAACACATAAAGGTTGCAGGTGCATTTGTTAACCCAAAAGTTACGACAAATTCGTAATGACCATATCAGGTCCTAAAAGCGATTTTAAATATGTCTTCATCTTTTATCCACACCTGATGGCATCCATACCTTAAGTCTATTTTAGAGAAGATTATTTCCCCGCGGAACTGATAGAACAAACCATCTATCAAGGGTAAAGGATATCAATTTTTAATAGTCATTTTATTTAGTTGTCAATAGTCTATACACAATATTAAGGTTCCATCCTTCTTCTTTTCAAATAAGACAGGTTCTCCCCAAGGGGAAACACTAGGCCGAATATAATTTTTCTCAATCAATTCTTGTAATTTTGATTTGAGTTCTGTAAGCTCTATTATGTTCAATTGGTAATGAGATTTTGATGCTGGTACCGCTCCAAATATCAGATCGATTGTAAAGTCTATGTCTCTCTTTGGAGGTTCTAGGGACTTCTTCCGGAAAGATGTCTTTAAAACCCTTTAAGATAGGTATATCTTATATTTTAAGTTTAAAATCATTATTTGTATCATCCATTATATAAACAACAAATACTTTACATCCCTTATGTATCGATCTTTTCATTTGTAGAGAAAACATCTCTCTGATCGTAACTTTTCTGGGAATTCCTCTACTTTAATTGTGTTTCCAATATCATCTATCAATGTAAAGGATTTGTCAAAACAATTAAGCATTACTCTATATTTTTCTAGCCAATCCATTCCTATCAACATATCATAGGAAACTAATGGTAAAATATTTAGATCAACATGCGTATTGAAATCATTCATTAGTTTTTCATAGCCTTTTACATGACTAGTGACTTTACGTTTAGTACCTGTGGCTAACTGTACCAACCACAACTTCTCAAATTTTTCTGGTACTAATTTACATAATTCAACGTTTCTAGATGATACATAACTCAAACTTGCACCTGGTTCAATTAGTATGGAAATAGGTTGATTTTTTATCATACCTTTGATCTCTACCATTGAAGTTTGATGGTATGCTTGCCGATTCTCCAACCCTACACTGATAATGAGCATGCTCCTCACCATGTCTTCAACTATAACAAATTCCTAAATGGAGTGAACATTAATTTTCTTTCTTTCTTATTGGACAATATTTAAAATAATGTGGCTTGCCACATTCCCAACATTTTAAGGGTTCCCTCTGTACAATGTTCTTATTAAAAGTAGTGGGAGGTTCTCTTTCTTTAGCTACAAGATTTCGTGGTTTAAAATTTTTATAGTTACAGCCTTGATACCCTCTGTAATTATTCCCTATATTTTTATGGAATTTATTATTCTTCTTTCTTGGCTCAAAGTTATCTCGCCTTTTAGTCTTCCAAATTGGAAGACTTTCTCTTTTATTTTTATTCTGGTTGTAACATAAATTTTCTTTTCTCATTGCTTCTTCCAACATATTTGGATTATCATACTCAAACAGCTCTTTAAACATGATAGGGAAAAAACCCGAGAAAGCATTGTATCTTTGGTTTTTCATCTATTATATACGGTACATAATGAAGCAGACTCAGGAATTTACTACAGAGATCTTTCATGGTTATAGCTCCTAGTCTTAACTCGTAAAATTCCTTAGCCTTCTTTTTGTAGTACTGTTCTGAGAGGTATTTGATCCAAATGGAGATTGGTGGCCACCCACCTATTCCACTGGCTCAAAAAAATTGTCCATTGTGTCAGTTTTGTAGTTATGTTTCTACGGTTTTTTGGGTCCCAAACTTTCGGGGTTGTTTTGAGGCCCTAAATGACGTTTTTTGGAAATTCGGGTGGTTAAAATCGATTTCGTAGGCATGCATTTGGCCATAGTCGAAAGTTTTAAATCTTAGATAGGTATTTCCAATGAGCTATCGAGTTCCCAAATCAGATATCGTATGCAAAAGTTATGACCCCGAGAAGTTGACTGTTCAAGCTACCACCTTGGGGCCACAAACTCTATGACGGTTCATCTTCTAGGGTTATGTTTTGGGATTTTGGTGTTCTTGCCCTCATCCTTATTAAAAATAGGCCCCTCTAGCTCATTTTTTATTCAGCTTGGCACAAATGAGCGTAGCAGCCACATCTCTTCTCAGAGATAGCTACCACCACTCTAGCAATTGTATTACAGTTTGTTCTATTTTTGTCATTTAATAGAATATGTGTTTACTGTATCTCTGTTATCTTTGCAAAATGTCTGTGTTTATGATTCTATCTCTGTTATTTCATTTTTTTCCCACATAAACCCATATCAGTGGTATTAGAGCAATCTTCTCTTTGATTGTTTCTCGATGCATGCCCCCAATGAGGTCTGGGTATAGAGAGTTTGTTCTCGAACTAGTTTCACTTGATCACTCTCGCCATCCCAAACGACCTCCCATGGTGGAATAAAAGAGAGACTGAAGAGAAGTAGATCCTATCAAGTCACTGCTCGAGGAATCCCTTGAGCGACAAAGGAACAAGATGATTGATAGTTTCTCCCAAATCCTTCTACAAATGCCGGCAGCAGCAAGTGCATCTTCAATGAGCAGCCGTTTTGGGGATGTAACTCCCTTCAAGGTACAAGTTAACTTTGAAGGAAAGATCGATGAATATTCCCTAGATAACTGATTTAATGTTCGAGAAGGGTATTTCTTCATCCACAATTTCTCTGACAGGGAAAAGATCGCCTTTTCTCTCCTTAAGTCAATCCCCGATGTCCAAAATTGGTGGGGTACTTATTGGGAGCAAAACTCATCAGACGAGTCTAGAATGTTTGAGACAAATCCCACTTGGGCCTCTTTCATCGATTCTGCCAAGGCACATTATTACCCTGTGGGAAACTATGATGACTAGTACACCAAATGGACCATTCTACGTCAAGAGAGAGACCAGACGGTGTTGAAGTACACCAACAAATTTCATACCTTGCTCACAAATCTAGGCATGAAGGACTCCGAGCACCACCTGATTCTGAAATATCGAAGTGGTCTACATTGGTACATCCAAACTAAGATGGACTTCCTTGACATCTCTTCACTTGGATCTGCCTATCGGTATGCTGTCAAAATTGAGGAGAAATTTCGACAAAAGAACAAGCAAGACTCTAGACCTGCGAATCCACCGTAGATGCAATGTAAGGGAAACCCTGGCCCATAGAACACAGGAAAATAAAAGGACAACCTATCCTCGCCACAAGCAAAGAAGGGGGGTGGAAAGACAAAGAAGGACACTGAGAAGTGGTGTGAATTTCATAAAATACCTTGGCACAAAACTAATGAATGTCTCTCAAAGCAGTCATTGGTGGTCGATATCAAATATTCATAATCAGATCCCAATTTGGATTCCAAACCCAATTCCACAGCCGCAGAGAATGGGAATAATATCATTGATGCAGACCCCACTGCCACTGTTTCTACCACACAGATTCAGCTAGAGGATCATGAAGATTTAGAGGCAGAGGAGCACCTCTTCCACTCGTAGATGTGGGTGAAGGGAATCCCACTACATTTCGTTGTTGACAATGTGATCCAAAAGAACCTGATCTCAACATAAGTCGTCAAGATATTGGAGCTTCTAACAACATCACACCCACAACCCTACAACATTGGTTGGATAAGCCAAGGATGAGGTATCTGCATTACTCAACAATTCCTCCTACCATATGGCATCAATCCTTTCAAAGACGAGGTACTTTGTGATGTGGCCCCAATTGAAGTCTGTGATGTTATTTTAGGTCAGCCATATATGTGGAAGCGTCATGTTGTGTATGAGTCATGACCTCGCAGTGTCATTGTTACTTTGGGATTAAAACTCTATCGTATACCAGAGACAACTGCACCTAACACAGTCTTGAAAGGTAGGAAGATAAGCTCCCACATCAGAAAATTATTCCTCTTCACCTTTGTGTCTGAAGGAGAACATCATATTACCTCCACACCCTCAACGCATGGTATCTATGCTCATCAGACACAAGAAGAAAACATAGTCATTATTTCCTCATCCATATGAGTATTTCTACGATGCAAGGTCATTCGTTCAAGGTGCTCCTCCAAAAACAAATCATCTGAACAATAATTACAGCCCTCTCGGGATGCCAAAGAAAAGTAACCTCTTCACTTCACGAAAGGTCGCACCAGGAGATCAACTAAACACACAATTCAAGATTTGATACGAGATTCTATGCAATGGATACCATTTCTTCCTAAGGATGGAGGATTGATCCAGATGGATATTGTTGGCCACCCACCTAATCCACTGGCTCAAAACAATTGTCCATTATGGCAGTTTCCTAGTTATTTTTCTATGGTTTTTTGGGTCCCAAACTTCTGGGGCTGTTTTGAGGCCCTAAATGATGTTTTTTGGAAATTTGGGTGGAAAAATAGTTAATATTGGAATCCATTTGGCCACACTCGAAATTTGTAAATCTTGGATAGATATTTCCAACGAGCTATCGAGCGCCCAAATTGGAGATCGTATGCAAAAGTTATGACCCTGGGAAGTAGACAGTTCAACTTACGACCTTGGGGCTGCAAACTTTATGAAAGTTCATATTTTAGGGTTATGTTTTGGACTTTTGTGGTTTTCACCCTCATCCTTAATATAAATAGGCCCCTATGGCCTCATTTTGTATTCATCTTGGCACGAATGAGCGTAGCAACGCCATCTATTCTCAGAGATAGATACCACCACTCTAGCAATTGTATTATAGTCTGTTCTATTTCCGCCATTTAATAAAATATGTGTTTACTGTATCTTTGTTATCTTTTCAAAATGTCTGTGTTTATGATGCTATCTCTGTTATTTCATTTCATTCCCACATAAATCTAGATCGGTATTTTCGTTTAAGATGATTTTCAAAGGTTTTCTAGGTTACATATATTTCCTTTATTCCTTTTGCTTTATTTATATCCTGCCACCATATATCTGCTTTTCCAGTTAAATTATATATGGCCATTTTAGCTTTTAGTTCATCAGAGTAATTACATATTTGGGGGTATTTCTTCATCCCTACAATTAGGCTTCTGCCTCTTCTCACTTTTCAATCTCACAGTTAAACATTGGTGATTTAATATTTTTAATTTCCCCAAATATTTCTTCATACAGTTTGTGCCTCTTTTTCTTCTTATTATCATCACTACTTTCATTGGAATCTTGTTGTTTTTCTGTGTGGTGTTTGACTGATTCCTCATTGGAAGTTTCAACCCTATCACTCGAAAATTCCAGTTTCCTTCCCTGATTTTTGTAAGGTGTAGTTTTTGGCATATTATGTTCACGTTCTTTGTTTCTCCTTTTTTCATCATTATGTATTTTAGCTAGTAAAATATTATTCAACTCCTCTTGAGCTTTTAGGATTCGTTCATTATCCTCCTTAACTTGTTTTAACTCAGATCTTAGTTCTTTAACAGTTCTTTGCAGTCCATATTTATTATCTTGACTTTCATTTAGGTTTAACCAGATATCACCATCCCTTAGTTTACCGTCTTCATTGTTTATAGGATTTCTAGGTTGAGACTCTTCTTCTGCAGACATCCCTACTTCTGCCATATTTTTTGTGCAAAAATAAATTTATCCTTATCTTCCTGTTTTGTAAGAGAATCAAACCAAATAATAAAATAAAATTAGCTCTTCAATTTCTTTTAGCAGTTTTAGTGTTGAGTCGGTTCAGGTCTAGTTCTGCAACCATGATTTGATACCATTCTCTCACACACCTCAAAAATACATAAATAAATAAATAAAATTGATATAACATATATTTACAGACACACCATTTATTATCCTATATGTTGCTAAAACACATCTGTTGTAATTTTGATCAGTTTCTTATACACACTTTACTACCACATGATAGGTTGTGCACTATGGATGTTTGTTGAGAGAACAAAAATGTCAGGCTGTCCTCCAACCTATAGGTGATGTTTTCGTATTGTTTTGTTTTTCTTATTTAAGCATGCTCATCCCTACAGCTAATTTTGGGTCTTTGTTGTAAAGATACCTTAAGAGCATAATGAAAATAATAGAGGAGACCATGTGTATGGTCTTGACCCCATTGACCTTTGATGTAATAAGCATAAGGGACTCAAGGTATAACCTTGGTCCTTAACGCTATGTTTAAAAATGTAAATAGGGACCCAAGGTCTATCCTTGGTCCTTATGCACATAAGTTAACCCTATGTGACCTTGATTTAAAAGTATTATATATATATATATATATAAATATAAATATATCTCACCATGTTTGTGTTTTGCACTAAGATTGGGTCTTGGTATATGATAATGATTTGTTGTTTGAAGTGGCAATGGTTTGATATGTTAAGTGACAAGGGTATTTACCATAGTTTTTAACATTGTCTCGATGCAATGATTGTAAGCCATGATTACATCTAGCCATGAGTTATGAATCGTACCTTGGTTGACTTGTGACTTAAAAGCATTGTCCTGTCTGGGAGTTGACAACAAAAACAGGCTTTCTAAGCTGGCTTCGGGAACAAATATCAACTATCCACTTGTATGGTTTTGTTGGCTAGGGTTGCAAAGAGTTAATGTGTCATTGTTGGTTTGAACCCTTCATTCTCGGTTTGTTTGGTCTGTGGGAGAGAGGGTCGAGCTCTTTTCCTATTCAGTGTGTTATTGAAGGGTTTTGAGTACAAAACCTGGATGTGGTTTTAATGGCGTTTTGATTCGATGCTTGTCAAGGTAACCCAATGCTTTCCACCACTCCAATGGCTGATTGTAGCACACTACTTGTTCCTTCCAATGACCCCACCACCAACTCCAACTTCGAGCATTTCCTTTTTACAGGTAAGTAAACTAAAAATTCGACTGTTTATTAGCTACAAGGTTTTATAAAAGGGTTTAAAATTATTTCACTATATAAACTAAAATTGCTTTGTGTTTTTGGTGCATGCAGAGAAGGGATAAGGGCGTCTAGAGGAGCCGACCCCTGGCCCTCTCTGCAACTCATCCAAGGTAAGAAATACAAGTTTTTGTTTTAATTTCTTGTTTATCGTATAATGTTTTTAATTTTTGTTATGATTGCAACTATTCATTTTTTTTGTAGGGTAAGAGCACTGGTGAGGAATGCGACAGGTTCACCTCTTCCCAAGCCTGCATCTTAGAACGCACAGGTAAAACAATGCACAAAACCCTTGCTCTTATTCTTTTTTCATTTGAAAGAATTATACCCACAGTGCTAACAATTTTCGTGGGTTGTTGCAGGTATCTCTTTGACTGAGTGAAGGGGATGAGAGGATAAACATATCCATCTTCGTGCAGATAAGTTGTTAGGGTTTTGTTTATAACCCTTAGGGTTTAAGCTCTGGTTTGCAAAGGCTTACAACCTCTCTACTTTAGCGCTTGTTTTGTTGGTTGGTTAAGTTCTTAGTTGCTTAAATTTTAATTAAAACTATGGCTTCCATATACAATGGGATTGCAACCATTTAAAGGGATTACTAATGTGTGCGTATGCGGATTGATTTGGTTTATCAACATGTATTTTCCTGCATACATTCTTTTATTTAAAACAATTATGGCCATCCTATGGTGATCTTACTATTTTTTGGAAAGATTCGCTACCTTTGTTGAAATGGAAGTATGTGGTATAAAAAATTGATATCTCCTCGGGTTAGATACCCTTATGTTGGTTTAGCTAAAGCGTTTCTAGATAGATCATGTAAGTTAACTGTACATTTGATTTTGTTAAATAATAACAGTTGGTGATAATGCTTAATACAATTAATGTGGAAATTTTCTTTAACTGGAAGTTATTTCATAGCTAAACTTGTAATAATCATGGTTTACTTGATGGTTGCCATCCTTCGATGGACTTACGACCATTCTTTGAAACTGGGGAAAATTTGCTGCTACGATTAAAAGGGCGTTTGATTGGAAAAACTGTAGTGTTGAATTAATTGTATTCTTGGATTTCCGGTTCTTAATTGATAGATAACATATCTGCAAATCTTTGTTGATTAGATGAATATCATGACCGATATGAACTATTTAACCGTAAGAGAAGGTATTTTGATCATTCTTTGTTCGTGTCATATCGTATAATATATAAATATAATTGTATGATATTTATGATGCTTCATTTGTTAGTTAGCTATGTGGTAAATCGAGAAGGGTTGGTATAGTTGTCTTGATAGTTTGTCACAATAAGGTATTCTTAAATATTTAATTAGATCTATTTTAAAATATGACATAAGAAAAGAGTTTAACATAAAATAATTCACAGATATTTAATCAATTAAGGAAATGAGTGTCTGAAAAGAAATCAAATCTACAGTAGACAATAATAACTAGCAATCCTTAACTTGAGTATGGATTCTCGATCCAAGAAGACGTAAATAATTAAATCTAGCATTTCACATGTAAAACAAAATATATAAACAAAGATCTAGAATTTATACATGATAGATAATTGTTCTATAAGATGCATAAAACACATATGCTTATGAATATAGTTGCAAATCCAGGTTTAAGATAAACATCCTATTGTAAGTAGAAAATAGAATAAGAACCTGGAATCATTGTTGGGAAAATAAAAATGGAATAACAGTTCCTCCCAACGAACTCCTAGAGAAGCCAAATCACTTCCTCCAGAATCTTCGAGCTTGTCCGCTGAACCACGAGAAAAATCCACTTAATGTGCCATATCTTGCATTATCAGATTTAATATCCACCAAAATCTAGCCTCCTTCTTGCTAATGGACACACTATTATATAATATTTTTCCTAGGACTTGGTCATTTATGAGCCTCCTGCTCTTTAGCACTCAACTAGGAGTTGTGACCTGATTTTGGGGAAGATGCATCCTACACATTGAGTTCTCACGTAAAATATACAGCCACTTGTATTTTCCTCTTGTGGGTCAGCAAACACTCTTCAATAGTTATTTCATTTATGTCCCATTTAGTATCTTTTATTAATAAAATAATAGTTCATTACAATTGTTTTATTTTTTACTTTCTGTCAAAAATATTTAAAATAATAGAATAAAATATTCTAGCAAAATTTAATAATAATTTATTAAATCTTGGTGTATTGCACTTCTATAGTGGTGCGAGGAACAATTTTGGCCATAGAACCCACCCCATCAAGCACCCATAAAATGAACAAAAATTCACAAATTAAAGTGCAATATATATAATACAAAATAGGTACAAAAATAGCCATTAATATTGCTAGGCCCGTAGTTGTCCATAAACAGTCCTATTAATTCCAAATGTTCATAACTGACAGTCCAAAATTACAACCCATCTTCTACCCACTTGTTGTAATCGCTCATATCACTAAGTTTCCAATAACACACATAAAGAATCATATAATCATAACAGAGACGAGAGACAAGGATAGTAGATTGAATAACAACTTTATATTACACAAAACAAATATGGGTTCATACAAACATCAAAATCGAACCGAGTTTGTAGTTGGATCAACAACCTATTATATATGATTACAAAATAGTTATGAATAACTACTTGTCGATTTAGTAAACTGACATGAACTTTGGAGGCTGACCTAATCTCTAATTAGTCAGCTAAGTAGTCTAGTCAGCTCACCGACTAGCTCCTCCAACATGTCCCCCAGGAACAAAATCTCTCTTCGTCACAAAGAAACAGAGGAGGTATAAAAATTCTGTCTGAAGTAGTTTTCTTCCAATTACTCTGTCTTCATGGGCTGTGTAGTCGAATGGATGGTCGTTTCTGTACACATATCTCCACAATGGCTTCTGCTACAATGGCTAGTTGATGCTGAAATTTTGTCCAATTGCGGAGAGCATTCTGAATGTCAATGGTCAAGGTTGTAATGCTTGATAGAATCAACATATTCTCTGGTATTGGTAGGTATGTGATATTGAACATGTCGATCCCCAAGAGTTGAGTATTTTCCTCTACTGTGCCGAGTAATCTTTTCATTTGTGGACAAATTTTGGCAAGCGTGTTAAGGCTGGGTAGTGCCTGATTCATCCACTGATGTGCTTGTTTTTTCAATTTTTCGAGTTTTGTTGTCTCCAGTACAATCTGATCTTGTATTGTGCTCCTTATTGCTTCCTCCAAACCTTGTTGGTTTTCTAATGATTTGATGTGTTCCCAAGTCTCTCGATCCTGCTGGAATACCTGGCCATAATAAGTATACCGGTTTCATAGTACTTCTTCTATAGTGATAGATATGTCCAAATGCTCCTGCAGTACCTTTTGGGATTCTGAAAATGATGTGTACTGATGTCTCAATAGTGTATAAGTCTCTCCTTTTTGCTCATATTTCTTGGCCTGCAATTGTGTCTGAAGGTTCGACACGACACTTTCCAACAACTAGTATGCTCTCTCCAATGGTTTTTCGATGTTGGTCTCTGTTATTCTTGGTAGAAATATTTGTGTCAGATTCATGCATTTGGTGAGGAATTCGACTTGTTATGGTTGAATTTTTTCTATCTTTTCTCTTCTGCTTTTATTTATTGTTCCAACTTCTTTATTTGGTGCTTCCAATAGTTGGTCCAGTTCTCCATCTCTAAGTTTTGGTGTGTCGACTGCAATAGTCGACCCTAAATGATGAAGGTGGATAACTGCCAGTACCTGTTGTGTTTGTTGCTGTTCTCTTTTCTTATTTTATTTTCTTTTACTTTTGTGTTTAGAGTGATGGACCACCACTGATCCTATTGGTACTGATGCTGGTTGTTGCTGCTATGTTTGTCTCTTTTCAGTCGGTGGATTTTCAATCGACTAAAATTCTGTTGTGGCTGGGTTAACTGGATGAATTTCATGGGTGGGGCTTGTAGTTGTTTATGCATCCCATAGTGGTGAAGATGGCGGTTCTGGATTGTGAGGGGAATCTGGCATTGGTGGTGGTGATGGTGAATGGTTTGGAGTTAATGGAGTGGTCAAAAGGTTATTTGTTGGCATTGTATTTTCGACTTCTAGTTGCAAATCAACAAGGTTGTCGATTTCTTTAGAGTCCATGGGGTTGGTGATTTCTTCGTCTAGTGTTGCTTGATCATTTCCTTCAATATCAACACAATATCAAGTGTTCCCTCATCTACCTCATTAACCCAAGGGTTTGGGATAGATGGTCTGAATGATGAGATTTGGGCTGCTACAATTGTGGATGTTTTGTTAGGGTTTTGGAGGAATGAGGATCTGACAAGTCCCACAACTTTTGGCTGTGGCGAGACTTGGTCAGTTTGTGGGGTGAGACTTCATCGGGCATAGATTGAATCTGTGATTTTATGCATGGTGTTGATTTGTTGGGCATTGCTGAATACATTCAGTATGTTGTTGATAAATTGTTGAAGTTCAACATCTTTATCAATTTTTTCTTTAAGGGTTCCAGGGATTATATCTTTCTAGATTAGTGATATGGTGATAGTCGATTCTGGTGTTATTTTGGTTGGAGAAGGTCGTGGGGATGCTGGTTTCAAATCAATAGGACTTATTTCAGGAGGGGTAGTAACTCTTACCTTTTTAGGTCTTCCTTGCTTCACTCCTGACTCGATGAATTGTTTGAGTTGTGTTTCGATAGATATTTTTTTCAATGCAGCGTCCTCCAAAATGTTGGCAATGATAGAAAGTAATTCTTCTTCATCTTCTGACTCCTCAAGAAGGATGAGTTTGTGCTTCCCCTTTCCTTGTGCCCGACTCTCTTTCTTTTTCCTTGATGTTGATATCTCCTAGGCTATTGTTTTCAGACTCTCCTTTGTCATAGCATACTCAGGTCTGTCGGATTGAGTTTCTTCGCCTGTCTGTTCTCCTCCGTCCTCCTCCTGCTGTTGATTCGAGATAGTAGTGTTCTATTTTTTCGGTATAATGGATCTTTGTTCAGTCAGTACATTGTCTTGTTGTATAGTTGGCACATTGTCAATTTGAAGAGGGTTTTGCTCTTCTATCATGCCGTCTTCAGAAGTGAAGGTACTAATATGAAGGTGAACTTCATAGTCTTCTTCCTTCTCTTGGTCGGTCAATGGTTCCACAATAGGATGGTTAATTCATTTTACACCCGTCGATATGGTTATTTTGGTTTTAGACTGACGTGATAATTCTGTGAAAATCTCCTTGACTGTTGGATAGCAGTCGAGAGGTTTTGCTTTTACTGTGAAACCTTGTGAATGCCAGAGTGCAGTGTGTTCAAGTTCCAGTTGGATATGTGTTTTCGGGGGAAAGCATCTTTGGATGTTTTGAGGAACCCTCCATCTAGATATTTGGTATTTGAGATTTTGAAACCAATTTTCCAAGAACACTTTGGCTTCTTCCAGTTCCTATGGAGTTCCAACCATTGAAAATGACTTGAAATGCCACATATGAAACTTGTTCAGTTCTAGGAACTGTGGATGTACGACTAGACATAGGTGGTACATAGCTATCCATATTATCAGTGATAGAAATCTGATTATTGCACCTATTTCTTGGAATTTTTTGCAAATGTATTTGAGCATGTCAGCCATATATTAATCCTAGCAGTAAATTTTCCCTGATTCTGTGATACAGTCAATATACTCCAACATGTCGAGTTTCAAATCGTATCCTTGTCCCATGACAGTTAGGCCTGTGGACACGATTTTGGCCACCATTTTGGGTGTGGAAGCTTGAATTTGTCTGACAATCAACCCTTTGGAGTTCTTTCCTATTGGCATTCCTGTTAGTATTTCAACCAACCCTTCTTTGATACCTACAGGAACAAGGTCGCCTTTGTTGGAAAGCCCAGTAAGTTTGTAGATGGTTTCACCTGATATTTCCACCGGTTTGTCGAAGTACAACTTCCCATTGTCATATTGGCTGATGATGAACTTGGAAACAGTTTCTTTTTTCCCACAAAAACGCGCCATGAGGGGTGCATTCATATAGTTCATGATAGTGCTATGGTTTATTTTCAAACCTTCCTCTGTCATTTTTGTCTTCTCATAGGCCCATTTTTTGATATATGCCTAGATTCGTGACCATGAAGTTTCCTGTACTTTTTTCTTTTTGATATTTTCCAATCGTTTCACTAATGGAGTTATAGAAGAATGCAACACTTTTGTTTTGGCTTTCATAGCTCTGGTTTGATTTGGGGGCATCTTGTCAATTTCTACCTCAAATTTCTTCGTGGGTAATTTTCTCTTGGAGGTTTGGTAAATTTGTCGCTCTAGTTCTTTGTTAAGTGGTATGAAATCTTCGTTCGACGTAGTATTTATAGGTGGAGCAGATGGCGATCTTGTCGATGGAGTTATTAATGGCAGATTTGATGGTAAAGGACGCTCTATTGAAGGCTCTTTTAATGCGCTCTAGTTTTGGCGCTCCTTCTGACCGTAGTCGTGATGGATTGATTAGACCTTTTGATCCTCTTGTCGATGTCGATTGTATGGTGGGTATGCGGTATGTCGATGATGGAAATGTTGATTATTGTTGAATTTCATTCTGCTACGTCTTTCTATATTTTCTGTCATTTTGGTCTTCTTTGATTCTTTTTGTTAGTTTTAGGTTTTTATAGATTTTTTTAGCATTTATGCAACCGTTTCTCTTTTTATTTTTATTTATTTATTTTTGATACCGCTTTAGTCAGGCACCGTTTACCAGTTTTCGAAATACTCTGCCTTGTAACGTTCTCAATAGGACTGATCTGTTGGCATTGATTTCCTCAACTATATAGGGTCCCATCGACTATGAGTGGATTTTCTTTGGTTTTCCTTTCACCTGACTATTATACATTAGTGCAAGATTTCCAACCGACAAATTTTTGTTTTTAATGTTTCGGTCGTGCCATGCCATTTTGTTGTTGTTTTTGAATTTCTTGATGTTGTATAGCCATAAGTCGATATTCCTCTATCTTATCTAGTTGCATTAGTCGGTGCTTCTTTGCTTCTTCGACATTAATATGTAATATTTCGGCTATTACCGGTGTCTGTTGTCGGAAGTGTAGGGGGATGACTGCTTCTTGGCCATAGACTAGTCGCAATGGTGTTTGGTCTATGGATCGTTTATACGTTGTTCAATAATGCCATAGGATAGTAGGAATTTTTTCATCCTAGTCATATTTATCAATGTTACAGATTTTTCTTTGGCCTCTTGTTAGGTTTATATTAAAGGCTTCTATTGCCCCATTAGACTGAGGGTGATAAGCTTTACTTTATCTGTGGTCGATCTTGAATTGTTTTGTCAATGCTGCAATATTTTTGTTAATAAAGTGTGATCCTTGGTTGATGGTTAAGGTCAATGGAAAACCAAATCTAGTAATTATATTTTCATATATGAACTTGGTAGCCACTTCACTAAAGCAGGTTTCGATAGGTTCTGCCTCTACTTGTTTAGTAACATATTCCACTGTTGTTATGACATATCGTGTGCCTATATTTCTTGTTGGGACTGGAAGTGGTCAAATAAAGTCGATAGCCCAAATTTCAAATGTTAGAATTGAGTTTACTGAAATTAAAGGAATCTCAGTACTAGGTAAAGGTTGACTTAAACGTTGACAACGATCACATTTACTAAAAAACGTTTGACAATATTTGTGTAATTTTGGCCACCATAGTCCTGACTGTTGGATCTTTTCAGCAGTCGTCTCCGACTGAAAATGTCCTCTAGTTGGTCCATAGTGCACTTCATGCATTATATTTTCTCTTTCATGCTCTAAAACACATCGACAGAGTACTTCATCCAAGCCCATCTTACATAGGAATCCATTAATTAGAGTGTATGGTGCGGCCTTCAATTGCTAGAATTTGTTTCTTTTTAGTGCTTATACCTTGAGGTGCCTGGCCATTCTCTAGAAATTGAGCTATTTCTTCCAGTTCTGTTGGTACAACTTCTATTCAAAATAGATGTGCATCCGGAAGATCATCTTCAACTCCTGTTAGTTCCTCTCCCGTGTCGATTCTTGACAAGTGGTTAGGTTCGACATTTATCTCCCCTGGTCGAACTACTACTTCAAACTCAAATTCTTGGAACAGTAACAACCAATGACATATTATTCCATGATGTAAGGGTTTATTTACCAAGTATTTCAAAGCTTGGTGATCTATGTAGAATATGAAAGGATTAGCTAATAGGTAGTGTCGATATTTATGTAGTGCAAATACAATTCCTAATGCCTCTATTTCTATCATTGAATAGTTACATTCTGCCCTTTTTAGTTTTTGAATGCTATACACAATTGGATAGTCCATCCCGTCATCTCCAGGTTGTGCCAATATTGCACCTATTGCTATGCCTCATGCATCAATGTAAACGTGAAATTTAATCGACTAGTTTGGGAATCTGAGAATGGGTGCTTCGACTAATTTTTTCTTCAACGTGTTGAAGGAAGCATCACATTCCTCAGTCCATTCATATTCTTGGTCTTCTTTCAATAACTCTTCTAACGGGGATGTCGTATCTGAGTAGTGACGAATGATTTTTCTATAATATCCCATATGTCCTAATAATACTTTGACTTGTTTTGGTTTTACTGGGGTTTTTAGGTCTAGGATGATCTTTATTCTGGAAATGTTGAATTTGATACCCTCCTTGCATACGATATGTCCTAATAAAGTTCCAATGGGGGTCAAAAAGATGCATTTCCTTATATTGAGTGAAAGCTGGATTTGTTGACATCTTTCCAACATTAGTCTTAGCCACCTGCAATGATCCTTCAACATGGATTAAATCATCTAGTCGTCAAAGTATACAACCATTGTTTTGTATATGTATTCTTGAAATGCTTTGATCAGTATCCTTGAGAATGAAGCTGGTGCATTCTTTAGCCCAAATGGCATGACGTTGTAAGGAAATGGACCAAATTCACAGAAAAATGTCGTCTTATTTTGGTCTTATTTAGAAATTGGGACTTGATTATATCCTGAGAATCCATCTACAAAATAGTAACACTCATGTCCTATGAATTCATTTAAAATTTCATCTGCGAATGGAGTTGAAAATGGATCTATTAGGGTGACTTATTTAGCTCTCGAAAATCAACACAGATTCGTAATTTGGTCGAGTAGTGCTTTTTCGATTGGATGACCATAGATCTTTCCCATTCTGATTAGTCGATTGGATATATGATCCCTGCTCCTAACATGCTGTCAAAATCCTTTTCACTATTTCCTTGTATTTGTGAGCTAATTTGTAAGTCCTTTTCTTGGTCTTGCATCAGGTTTTATGTCTATTTTCATTTCACCCATCTCTTGTACTAATCCTTTAAGGTGTTTATAGTCTCTAGAAAAGACATCATGAAATTCCTTAAGTAGGTTAACTATTTT
Organism: Pseudotsuga menziesii; assembly: GCA_001517045.1. Lineage (NCBI taxonomy): Eukaryota > Viridiplantae > Streptophyta > Pinopsida > Pinales > Pinaceae > Pseudotsuga > Pseudotsuga menziesii. The sequence continues at coordinate 70,214 of LPNX010811533.1, forward strand.
GGTTGTTTGTTCATCGTTCCAATAATCACCTATTTGTGCCATTTTTTGTCGATCATCATTAGAGATTTCGATTTATTTGGTTTTAAATTTCGCGTCCATCCATTCTGGCGACTTGCTTTCATTGATTTGTTGACTTCCTTTTTTTAAATGTGAAAATGATGCCGGGAATTCTGCTACTGTCATCTTGTCAGTATATTCTATGTTGGTCGAATCAACTTTGAGGATTGTTTTAATTGGTTTTACTGTTTCTGGATGATTAGTTTTCCACTGAAATATTTTTCCACGTGTGTGCTCATTCTCCAGTCGAAGTCTTGTCGACCGTGGTATTCTATTTGATCAAATTTTATTACAAGATTCTTTCAGTTGGTTATGGTTTTGTGTCGAAGTATGATAAACATTCAATTATATAAATTTTTTTATTTGTTCTGTTGCTTCGACTAGTTTGGCATCTTCCGGTATGAATCTAAAGTCTTTAATGAAATTTTCCTTAAGTTCCTGCCATATGAATGTTTCGCCTCGAGATTCTTCCATAATATACCATTTGTTTGGTAAGTTTTCAAGTGTGGATGGAAATAACTGTGGCCATGTTCATTCGTCTTTGTACCCAAGTCTTCTCCAATCCCTTTCACATATACTTATGTGATTTTCAGGGTTTTGCGCTTGTGTTAAGACTGGCATTTGTGCCTGTTTAGTTATCTTCCTTTCGCCGAATCTCTCAACGAAGTATGTCGAAGCTATTGTCCATGTTTGTGGATTCAACTGATGGGTATCCCACCATTGAGCAACTTGACCTGTAAACATCTCAACCAGGCTTTGTAGTCGGCCATGCTCTCCTAAGTTTTTAGAAACTTGTTTGATATTGAGAATTGGTGACTCTATTTCTTTATACCGAAGAGGCTGTTTATTTTCTGTTTTAATCGGTGCTAAAGAAGGGTATTCCCTAATTTTTATTTCAAATATTTTTGGAATGATGGACAATGAAAAGCATTGTCGATTTAGTTTCTTTGATATAGCTTGGATAGTCCAACATCGTCGTGCTTAAGTTTCATAATTTTCTATCTCCCTATCGTATAATTCTGCATCCAAATTATATCCAACTGATTCTTGGTTCCCTAAGTGAAGTTCCCTGTAAATGTTTGGCTTAATATAGTCTTCGTTATTTTGGATTTTGTAGACGTTTCGAACGTCAACTTCTTCATCTATATGTTCAGTCCAAGGTTCATCTTGAGAAGGGTGAATGGGGACAATAACTTTTTTTCTATTTCCTTTGAGCTTTATCCTCTCTTTTTCTAGCAAGATCGATGCTTTTTTCTTCCAACCCCATGGTCGGCCCACCAAGGCTAGGAAAGAACTGGATCCTTCTTTCTGGTTGATGATTTCGAAATTGAATTTTGTAGTAATTCATTTAATAGTTTTGTTGACATTACACCATACACCGATAGGTTCGATCAGTCCTTGATTTGCTAATTTGAGATATATTCCTTATTCGTTTAGTTGAGGTCTAGCTAGTTTTTCCCATGTATCTTGTGTCATAATATTTACTTGGGATCCAAAGTTGAGAACGACTTGTTGAATGTGATATCCCTCAATTTCTAGGTTGACAAGTGGGTCATCATCACTCTTATCCTTTTGATTTAGGCTACATATAGTTTTAGTTTCTTTCTCTGTGCTAGGCTTGTTCTTAATATTATATAACAGATCAATAAATTGTTCTACTGATTTGTCATTATGTATTAGGTTAAGTAATTCTTGTGAGACATCTTGTCGACTGTTATTAATTTATTCTTGTCAGGTGAACTCTTGGAACATATTTGAAGCATCATTGTACAATTGTTTTTGTCTTATGGGATTAGGATAATCATCTTTGTTTTTTATTTTACTTATGCGTGGATTATCATTACCCGTCTTTGTTCCTTGTATAGTGACTACATGTAAATTCTTTGTATGAATAATATCACATTTCTTAACACACGACAAAACATTAACATTTTTCTTCTTATTGATTTTGTCCAGTATAGTGGGACAATCCTCTAGCGAGTGATCGCCCACTCCACAACTAGTACAAAATTTCAGCTCGGTCCAATATTTTTATGGATAGTATGCATATCAATGGCCTTCTTTATAGCACATGAAACATTGAATTGGTCACCGTGGTCTGTTGTCCCGATTTCCATTGAATTGGCCTCGACCTCCAAATCCTCCATGACGATTGTCATACCGGCGCTCATATATCCAACCTCCATAGTGTTGGTTACTTGGTTCATTTTGTTCATTGTTCCTTGAGATATTAGCATTTTTTTGAGAAACAACTTTTGTCTGGTAGAATGCACGGTAATTTTGTCGATTCTTTAGGTTCAAATGGCAGTAGGATGTTGCATGAATTTTTACCTCACAGATCACACACACCATGAAGGTTTTCCATTTTTCACATTGTAAGGACAGTCCTTCGTCATGTGTGACCCATGTTCTTGGAAAATGTCACAAAAACATTTCGTTTGAACAAAATGGACATCTTGTCGACAGTTGTATTTGGTATGTTCGACCGTCGAGCAGGTTGTGCACCAGATGTCCTGACCTTTGAGGTTCAGTTCTCTTAATGATTTTTGCATGATTTCCAACTACTCCTTAATGCGGTTGTCAACAGGATGTGCTGGATAGTCATCGTCCATATCGACTTGTAGTGCTTTCGTGAGTGCTTCTTCATATGATTTGAATGTGTCCATACTTATATGTCTTCATATATTTTGTACAAGTCCTAAAATAAACCATTGAATTAATAATTGTTCATCAATGTTATAATTTAATTGGCTCAATAGGTCCTTCCATAACTTGTCATAGTCCCAAACAGTTTTTGTGGGTTTTTGAATATTTGTTTTCAAGATAAGAACTATTGTTTAATTCCTGCCTTGGTCGCTTTAGGTGTCTTCTCGGTATATGTTATATACCAAGTTAGTTCCCTCTTCTGTAAGGCATCAACGAACTACACCATCTGTCTGTCTTCACTAGTTACAGTGTTATCCTCCCATGTCAATTCACAGATGAACCAGTGTCGTCTGGGATCGTCATCACCCTCATAGAGGGGGAGGTGTGTTGCACCATGCCCCATGTCGTTGACGTCGACATCTGCTTGAGGCAGTGGTGGTGGGGGTGGTGGGATATTATCAACGGCTTTGTGTTGGTCACAACTAGTTTCGACGGAACTCTCATTCCCATTAGAAGTTTTATTTGTCGGCTCCTTCTTGAAAAGTATTCGGATGAGTTTAACTTCTTCTGCTGAAGTCCAAGCTAGCTGCTGTAGCTCAGATATTCTCCTCCGTGGATCCGATTGTCTTGTGTTTTCTGAAGATTTGTTTGGAAGGGGGGATGCTCCTTTATTGCCTGGGTAGAGTAGTTTGATACTTCAGTTGGATGGGTACATTTGGAATGTGACCCAGTTTCCTTTCTTAGGTTGATGAATTACCAAATGATCGACATCATTTCCTTTGCCATCTAGTCGACTCCATACGTTGAACTCACCATCTCCTAGCCTTAGATCCTCTTCAAAAATGGTCTGCACTCGGTCACTGAAGTTCATATTAACTAGAGATAGAGGTATTACTTCATGGGGTATCTCATTATGGAGAGATTCATGCTGCTCTATCCATAGATCTTCTTCCATTGGTGATACTTCTTCCTCATCTATGCCCTCTTCCTGTCGGTCGTGACCCAACTCCAGTGAATGTATTTCATGTTCAGTCACCCTGATATTCATTCTTCTCTGTAGCGCAATGGCCTGCTCTCTTCATTCCTCCATTCTCTTCTGCCTCTTATCTCTCTCTATTTTCTGCAAATCCGGAGTGTTTTTTTGATTCATCATTCGAATTATTTCTTTCTTGGCCCGACTGTTCATTGTTGGTGGCTCCTTTTAATGTCGATTAGAATCCTTCTACTCCACCCCAACACATGACCAAATACCCTCCCATAGCCTACTCGACGCTTTAGTAAGCCCAGATAGTTATATCTATTTGTTCAAGAAGTACTCCCACTTCCTTTCGGCAATGAACTTCTCCCACGCTTTCTGCTTATCCTCCCAGTTGGTATTCGGTGGCGGTTCGATCAGTGATGGAAGAGGTTCGACAATATGCCCTACTCATTTGTCAATTAGGAATCTAAACAAAAGTGTCAGTAGTGAGAAAATGAACTTCTCGATAAAGTCAATATAGAACCTCTTTTCGATAGTTTCGACCAAGACTCTCTCTTCCACGGCCTGGTCCTGATAGAACTCGTCTGTGATTTTATGAAACCGCTTTGACAAGTTTGTTTGTCCTCCTCTTATGAGTTTCTAGATAAAATATTGTTCCTTAGTTTCTATTAGATTTTTCATCCAGTAATTTCTTCAGAAACTGAGGCACCGATTCTACAAAATTTACATGTGTTTCAGTGAAGAATTTCTCCTTTGCCTGGGAAATAGTCAGCTTGTTTCTCCGAGTGTAGTTTTGCAAATAGTTTGCAATTTTAAGCTCCCACCAGTCCTTAATCTCTTGCTCTGAGATCATCTGCTAATGGTCATTTCATCCATATGTGTACAACTGAAAACGGAACCAATGTTGTAATCGCTCAGATCACCAAATTACCAATAATACACATAAAGAATCATATAATCATAACAGAGACAAGAGACAAGGATAGTAGATTGAATAACAACTTTATATTACGAAAAACACATTTGGGTTCATACAAACATCAAAACCGAACCAAGTTCATATCTGGCTCAACAGCCTATTATATATGATTATAAAACAATTATGAATAACTACTTTTCGGTTCAGTCAATTGACATGACCTTTGGAGGCCAACCTAATCTCTAATTAGTTGGCTAACTAGTCTAGTCGGCTCACCAACTAGCTCCTCCAACACTACCACATCCAAACATGCTCTGACATAAATATATAATTGAACCTTAAGACTTCCATCATTTCCCACTCCACAAGTACAGATTTCCTATCACTTCAAACCCAATGAATCTCCACTGGAGGATACCCTTACATCAATGAGACCGTTGAAACCAAATCCCATACATACCTGCACATTGAAGGGGGGGCTCAACTTCACATGCATGCATTTTCAACAATTAACCCTTCAACTGCAAAAAATGGCACCAAACCAATTTAATTAATCAAATCAATCATAAAAAATCCATTAACATTCTCAAAAACACAGGGATCAATACAAATCATGACTAGTTGTTTTCCATCCATCAGATCACACCCAATTCAATCCTCCAAATGCAATAAATTTCACCAAAACAATTAAGTAAATGAAATAAACCATAAACAAGTTCAAAAGCACATGGATCAACACAATCTCTTTTCCAACCATCGAATCACCCCAACTTCAATCATATGCACTCATTCAAATTTAAAAGTATGTGATCCATGCCAACTCAATTCACCAATCAAACACAACATGAGAAAAATATAAAGAAGCATCAACCATTCTATATTATACACTTGTTTCATTTTAGAAGTTCATTAAGCTTAGTAGCACTGTCAGCAATTTGTTGGTATGTTCTATGACTATTTGTATATGTTCTATGATTGTTTGCTACATGTTTCTAACATAAATATGTTCTATGATTGTTATGAAAGGAATGTTGTATTGTTATGCCTCTTTTTAAACACAAGGGTATGAAAGTGAATGAATTAAAATGTTTATTTATAATGCAATATGATTGATCATTAACAATACATATTGTTAATGTAAACACATATCGCATATTGCAGGCTACTTCAAATCATATATTTTGAGAAAAATTAGTAAGAAATGCTTCCATTGACTCTAGGTTTCCCTTCCAAATCAAATATACATGATTCCATTCACTATAGGTTTCCATTCCAAATCGAACAAGAAGGATTCGATTCACTATAGGTTGACCTTCAAAATCAAACAAACAAGCTACCATTGACTATATGTTGTCCCAAAAGAAAATTGAGTCTACCTTTAGAATCTAAAACATGCAAACCTTATTCATCATTTAAGTATACTAGTGACTATGAAATTCACACTTTCCCATCGACATAGACACATATGGCACAAAAAAATATATCATCACACAACAATGTTATCTCATAAAGAGTATACATTATGCTTGTTGACAATTCATTATAATATGACACCCTTGGAGGGGAACATTTCAATTTTCCCTTAAGTGGCCATGGATCATTGCTTTACCACTATTGCATACACACTCAATTTAAGAATGAAGGAAATCATTTCTACATTTTTTTACTAGTCTCTTCTATGCATTTCAATACAAAATTGTTCAATTCAAGTTACATATAAAGATAGAGTTGCAATTCCATTCTCCCTTTGACCTCTAATGCATTCTAGAGTTGTATTTAGTATATATACAAAACACAAACAATAATAAATAGAACACACTCCTAGAAGACTAGTCTGTTGTCCTTAGTATAAACAACACAAGATTAACGTGTCCCCCCACCATATCAGAAACCTAAAATTTGTTCTATGGTATAAACGAGGTTTCAAACTATGAACACTCTTCCAATATTGTAGCATATCAACCATTCAAAAATAGATCTCTTCCATTTTGATTATTTGTTTGTTGTCTCTGTATGCATTTCAATACAAAATTGTTCAATTCAAGTTACATATAATACATAGAATGATACAACATATCAATGGTTGAAGAAGTTATGTTCTTGTTCTGTAGGTTTCTACAAACATGCCAAGAGTGAATTCCAATGCTCGTTTATTGAGGGAAAGGAGGAGAGGGGCCAAGGGTGTTGATCTATGTTGCACCGATTTAGATGAGGTTATAGTCCAAAGGCTAGAATATTGCTAACAACATCTCTCCCAGGGATGTTGAAGAGGCAAATGAGGCATAGGATGTTGTTGTTGTTCCACCATCAGCCACAGTTCAAGGTGAAACTTCAACCAAGAATATTGTGTCATTAGAGGATGACAGAAGAGGATATATTGGACACAATAGATGATATATCATTTAATGGTTATTCAGTTAGATCAGTTGCCAAAAAACATGGGACTGCACCCACTTCCATGCATTACTAGATAAATTTCCTCACTCCTACAAAGCAGAAAGGGTGCCTTACATTGTTGACTGAACAAGAGGAGTAGAAGGTGGTTGTTTTCTGTAAGGATATGGATTAATTTGACCATGATCTAGAGCTTATTCAAATAAAATCCATCATTGCTCGAATCTATTAAGGTGGTACAAATCCATTCACACATGGATTCATAAGGAAATCATGGTGGACATGCTTAAAACTAAGGCATCTAGATCTTGTATTAAGAACAACATAGGGGAATAACAAATATAGAGCTTTAAATATGCGCCTTGAAATTGTGTTGAGGTTATATGGCACTCTATCCAGTGTATATGAAAAACACTCATATAGTCTAGACCACATCTAGATTTGTGATGAAACTGAGTTACAGACAGGAAGGAATTGCAGCATGCAGGTAATTTCCAAGAGAGGGAGCAGGAATGAGCCAAATTTTTTCCTAAGAGCATGGATTGGATAAAATTAATTATGTGTTGTGTAAACACAATAAGTGCATCAATCCATGAGTTCTATTTGTTCAAGGTAAAGAATCAACTAAAAAACTATATCAAAATTGTGAATGGGGGCATGCATGGTTGCACATCCCCATGCATGTATGACCAAATAATTGTTTTTGAATTGGATTTATCACTTTGTTTCATTTTTACCTACTAGTGTCTCACCCCAAATATACACCTGTGGATTTTTTATGGCAATGGAAGCCACCTAGCTATATAAACCATTGAGGAGGAAAACATGATAGTAATTGAATTGTTGACTTTGCTTGCACATACCACTCATAAGTTGTGGCCTCTTGATATGAGTTTGTTTGGGCCTTTCAAGATTTACTTCATGTATAAGAGATATGCATGGATGAAAACGAACCCAAGGATGGAGGTAAAAATGATTGAATTGTATGAAACTACAAGAAAATCTTTCAAAAGGGCTCTCACCCCCTCAAACATCAAGGATGCATTTAGGTGGACATAAACTTGGCCATTAGACTATTACGATCTTCTACATGATGCTAGTTGTGTCCAATGCTTTGATATACATGGCCAAGATGATGTAGATGTTGCATAAAACATGATGTACCTCTCTCAAGGGAATTTCCAGGCACTGGGCGATGATGGGGAAAGAGGTAAGTGATACTCAATATGACCATGAACTTGTTGAAGAGAACATGGAAGTTGTTGGATCAACATATACACATGCATATTCTATTGGGAATATAAATAATGAAATTGTTGATTTGAATGTCATTGACGATGATTAGGCACTAGGATCAAACAATGAGCAATTGACATTGGCAAGCCATCCATCAACTCCTAAGTAGATAGGATAATCCATGATGAATATGAACAGAAACATTGTCACTGATAAGAATTATGAAATCCTTTAACACACCTTAGATTCCAACAAGGCTTGAAAACCAAAATTTTCCATTGTTATGTGGATGTCGGGGGTGTTTAACTAGAGAAAACTATAGACAATGAAGTACCAGAAAAATATGCGAATGGAGCACTACCCCCAACTAATTATTCAAATGAACCTAGTACCTCACCATTACTCAGTTGATTCCTAAAGTTTCCAGTGGAGAGAGTGCTAGCTTGAATATCGACAAGAATAGTAGAGCACCTTCTATTAAGCAGGATTTCACAATTACTCACTTCATATGACTACATCACACTATTTGTAGAGGTACAACAGAAGAAAAAGAAAATACATGAAGTAAAATTGTTAGTGATTGAGCAAAATATGAGGATAATTGAACTTTAAAACTTTAATCCACAATAACACTGCATATAAATCTCATCAATAATCCAAATACATAAATCAAACCATGGAACACAGGATATACCCTGGGGAAACCCTCAACTGATTTGGAGGATGAAAAACCCAACAAACAATCTTAGAGTATGATTGATAAGTAGCATAGAATTATTACAACACAATAGCAGATTGCTTTCACTGAGATCACTAGAGAGAGGAGATCAAATGGAACACTGTGTCTAACTTTCCAAGTGCATATCATTTTTTTTTTTTAACAGAAACAGAAAAGGGGGTTGTATTAACAGGCTGTGCACAGCCATTCATTACATATCCGAAGGGAGGTATATAGCCGGGATGGCTCATAAACAACAAACTGAACAGAGTCTATTTCCCAAAACAGAGAACACAAAATTGCTTCTGAACTGCAAACTAAACGAGTTGTAAAAACCCTCACAAATTGACTACATAACAGAGTGCAGAAAAACATCATTCATACAAAATGTTGAAAAGAAACCCCTTGCTAAACTGAGCGAAAGACAGACAAAGAAAATCAGTTGCCTCTAAGCTGACGGGGCAGCTGTACTGATTCCTCTTCCATGGGCTGGGAGGCTGAGGTGTTGTTTCCGTTTACCCTGCTCTCCTGGTTCATTGAAACAAGCCTTTGGAGATCGGCTTCAATACGCTCAACTCTGCCCAACAGCTCACGCAGGTTGCTATCCAAATCTTCGGTGCGGGCTCCATTGTCACTGACATCCTGAGAAATCCTGCAAATGGTCTCACTCAACCCCTTTATTTCCTTGGCTGAGTCTCTATTCTCCTTCACCCCTATAGCAGTCAGTTCATAAACCCTTCGAAGGTTCTTCATAAAGTCCTGCAAGCCAGGATTATTCCCCATGTGTGCCATAATACCAGGGTCGGGCGGAATTGCCAGGCGAGACAGCCGATAATGCAATGCTTGCTGGTGACCAGACTCACTACCGCTGTCAACCTGAGAACCACTTTCCCAGAGAGCAGAAGAATAGCGAAGCGGGCAGAGGGCTAGCTGGGAGAGATTTCCGTTGACAGAAGCTTGGGTTAGGGGCTGTGCCGGCCAAGAAGAAACCTGTGGGCTCCCAATTCCTATTGCATCAGCTTCTTGCAGGAGAAAGGGAGAGGCTGTTAACAGGCCCTCAGCTAAGGCTTGAGGCGAAATAATGCTGTAATTCGTCATGGAGACAGAGAAGGAAGAGCCTCGATCGTGCGAGGAAGAGAGACTCTTAATTGAACGCTGGAGGGGAGTTAAATGCGCATCCATTGAGGGAAGGAAGGCAGTACACGCGGCCAACACAAAGGGCGAGACATGACGGAGAATTAAATGCTGGAGACCGCCAAACCGATGGAGGAGGTGACGGCTGGAAGGGAGGAAGGAGCTAGAAGAAATGGGCCGGAAAGGGGGAAGGAGGGGGAGGAATAAGGAAGGAAAAGGGAGAAGGGGTAAGGAGGGAGGAGGAGGGATAAGGCGGGAGAAAGAGGAGAGCAAAGAGCTAAGGAAGGATAGAACCAATATCACTATTCGATGATCTTTGAAATGATGGAGATCTTCTTCGACAAGTTTTCTGTTCTTGATTTGAGGAAGGTTCCTTATGGTCCTTTTCATGGAATAACTTTGAGGATGGGACGGTTGTCATCCTGACTATACTGACCTTGTGGGAGACTAGCTCCGACATTTGCCATCGCATCTGCTTCTTTGTTGATCTGGCGAAGAATGTGGTAAAATTCAACTTGCTGGGATAGGAGAAGTTGAGCCTTTTTATATAATCGACGGCATTTAATGTCTCCTGTAGGATACCCATTAATCATCTTATAGATGACATGTCTTGAGTCGCCGAAAACCAGAACTTTTTGGAGTTTTTTGGTCCAAATGAGTTGTAGACCCTGGAGGAGCGCCAGCCATTCTGCTTCATTATTAGTTCTCGATCCAAGACCCCAAGCGAATCGATGTTCCACTTGTCCTCTGGGATCCACTAGGATCCCCCCCGCACCTGCCACCCCCAAGTGCATATCATTTTAATAACAAGTCAAATTAGGTTTTACAACAAAAATAAAATGGTTGCATGCATCGGTAACTTGATAACACTTAGAACATTGATCCATCTTCAATCATGCACCCCCCATTGATATGGTGCCAAGTTGGCACTCCATAATTATCTCCCACTAGAAGACATGCACCCTTACTGACTTGGTTCCAGGTTGGCACTACATAATTATCTCCCACAAGAAGATATGTTCCTTCCATTAATTAACTAACTCTAACTGAGCTGAACTGAATGGAACTGCATGCAAGTGAATGAAATTGAGTTTAACTGCATACAACAGAGTGTAACTTAACTGAACTGATTGTAACTGAACATAACTAAATGTAACTGAAAAAAATGAATGTAACTGAACATAACTAGTGCCTCTCCATCAGTGTTATTTCCAACAACCACTTGCATAAATTAAGGAGTTGATTCCTTAATTAAATGAACTTTGTTTTACCATAACTAATAATCAACTAATGTCTTATCAATTCGAGGTTACTTGGAGGAAACATGGGAAATTCGAATTCTCTCTCCATCTCTATGCTTGGACTATTTATCTCTACATGGTCCATATGTGTTTTCATTAATTAATCATTTATATCATATCATACTCATAAGATTGTTTCCGAGCCTATGATCATATGTATTATCCCATGTCATATAGTCATATGCTAAAGTAAATCATTCTAGGGGTAGCTAATCCCTAAAGGAGACTTGTAGAACATGTTGACCGTGACTAGCCATACATCACATAATATATCTACATTACACAATAAAGTACACCACCTCACAACATGTTGATATTTTTAGAGCTTGATATTACTCACAAGTCTATTGCCTTGATATTACTCACAAGTCTATTTCCTTGATATTAATCACAAGACTTAGCTTAATATTATTCACAATATTTACAACATCACCACCTCAATCATATGAGGATATTTGTAGGACTTGATATTACTCACAATTCTATTATCTTATCAATATTACTCATGAGGATGGAGAATGAATTCTGATGCAGTTGTTAGCACCATTTTTGGGATAAATAATTGGTAAGGGATTTGGCCAATAAATGGAGGAATAGGGTTAGAAAATTTCCTTATCATATGAACTTGATGAATGCTAATGAGATTCTGCAAATATTTTAAAGGATCATTGCTAAGTTGGAAATACAAAACAATTGAAAAATTCCACTTTTCATCTTTGCTAATGAATAAGAATGAAGAAATCTTCTATAGGCTAAATGGTGACAATAAATGAACGCCTTGGATACACAACAGACAATATCAAAGGCCAAAAGTCATTTCCACCCAATGAAAGTCGAGAGCAGAAGAGCAGAAGAGGTAAAAATTTGGTTAGAAAAGGTAGTAAACATGACTTTCGTTTCTGCAGTCCAAGATCTACGGTCGAGAGAGATTCTGCATAAATAAATGGTCTAGCAAAAGGCGGAAGAAAAAAAGGTAAAGTTTCAGGTTGCAAAAATTGGAAAACCCGACTTTCGCTTTCTGCGGTCCAAGATACGACGATTCAAAAGGGTTTCTGCATAAATCTATGACCCAAAAAAAGAGGGAAGTTAAAAGGAAAAAACATAAGGGAGGAAGAGGAAAGGGCCAAAATTTGGTCATAAAGTTGGTATTTCTTCCTTCTGCTTTCCACTAAAGAGTGGAAAGGCAAAAAACATAAAAAATAAGAATTTGGTCGTGAAAGGTTGAACTTCTTCTTTCTGCAATCTGAAGGATCGATGATCAAGAAAACTTTTGCCAAAGATAAACGGCCCAGAAGGGAGTAGAAAGGAGGAAAGTGGAAAGGCGTAAACACAACGATTTGGTTGTAAAATGTTTGAACTTCCGCCTTCTGCTATCCATAGGATCAACGATCCATTAAATTTCCCCCAAATATCAACGGCTCGAGAAAGAGCAGAGGGGTAGAGATCGAAAAGAGGAAATACCAAAAGATTTTGTCCTGAAAAGTTGAAGTCTTGCTTTCCGTGATCCACAAGATCTACGGTTTAGGTGGACCCCACACAGATCAACGGTGTGGAAAGGAATGAGAAAGCTGAAGGAAGAAACATAAAATTTAGCATCGTGAAAGAAGAGATCGTGACTTTCATTTTTTGCAGCTTGCAAACTTGATCTCATATCAATGACCGAGAATGAATCATGCAAAGATCAACGACACGAAAAGAAAAAGGTGGAATGAAAAACATCGGAAAGCAGAAGACACGGGATTTTGGTCGAGGAAATGTAGAATCCCTCTTTTTTCTTTCTGTGGACCTCATATCAATGGTTGGGAAGGTTTCTGTCTGATATCGATGATGTAGAAAAGGGAAACATGCGCACCAGGTAAGAATATTTCTCGACAAGCAGAAATTGGTAGGCCCCACAAATTTCAATGACCTAGATCACCCTTGACTTCATATTTATGGCAGAGGTTGATTTCGATGATACAACATGCACGGTAAGATTCAAAAGAGTGCCTTTGCAATAAGAAACATGCATGAATGAAGTGTCCCCTCCCCATTGGATATCGCACTCAGAAATCAGAAATGCAAAGGTCACCTTATGGAGCGCGATGGTCCATTTTTCAACGGTGTAGATCTACGAATGAATCAGATCAATGGTGGAAATTCATTCTGCTAATCTAACTTGCATGAAGAAAATAGGTATCCATATTAGCAGAATCGTTTAAAGACCTGCATGTTTCGATGAGTAGGATTAAGGCTAAGCTAAGATCAATGGTGGAGGTGAATTCCGTTGATTCAACATAACCACTTATATTATGAAACGAGAACTCGACACAGTTCTCGTTTTCCTCTCTCCTAATTTTAGTAGCTATTATTACCTTTGTTTCGAAAAGGGTTGATACTAGTATCACACATTTTCATTTTGAGACATTTTTTTGGGAATTTGAATAATCATTGTCGTAAAATATTTTTAATTTCTATTTTCATGTGATTTTTTAGAAATTTAACAAAATATCATACATTAAGAAACAAGTTATAATGAAAAACATATGCATTTTGCAATTTTTTATTAAAAATAAGACATTTTGATGGACAAAGCAAGACATTTTTATTGACAAAATAGTAAAAAATTTGAGAAAATAAATACATTTAAAGTCATATTTGATGGATTTCAGAGAATTTTTGAATAAAAATGATACGCGTTTATTTTATTTTCCAAAAAGTGGCCAATTCACATAAATTCAAGAAAAACTATACCACATGTATGTAAATAACATATTAAAAACATTATATATAGAAAATTTATTTCTAAAATAAAGTCTGAAAGTCAAAACATTACAAATATATCTTATCAAAAAGTGGTCAAAGTTCACATTTTCTTCAAGACATGAAACTAACCAACAATATCATGCAGGCCAAATTCTTCATCGAAATTGGAATTTTCTGAGCTTGGATTTCTTCATGGACATCAATTTACTCTTTCATTAGGTCTTATATGTCTTCAAGATTCCCAAAGTGCTCCTCTACAAACATCCCTCCTAATAGGGGTTGAATCTCTTTTAACATCTTCGACACAAGTGTTTCATTAAAATTAAAAAAAATTGCATCAATAATACATTATATTGAATTGGGCAATATAAATGAATGCAAATAACCAATTCATTTATTCAAATTTTTTCATGATCTCTATTCATGTCGAATTATTTTTACCCAATCA
>LPNX010811533.1:86487-116601 GCA_001517045.1 Pseudotsuga menziesii
CGCCCATGCTTCATTGAATATATATAATTTATCGGTTAGTGTAAATAAAATAAACCACAAAACCTTTACACGGTTAGTGAAGTTGAAAGTCTGTACGTTATAAAAATTTTTGACATAATAGAAATACTATCCCTCATGGGTCTCTAGTATTAAAAACATCAGTACAAAAGCAACCGCGGAATGCCTAAAAAACTAAACATGACCATAATCTGAGTAACAAAATAAGTTTAATACACTACTGGTGACACAATCAAAGCACTGTTTCCCTCCTCTAAATTTTTTATAAAACTTAAACGTTGAACAAAACGAATTTGAAGGACACAAAGTTACTTTAAGCCTCCTACATAGTCAGTGCTTAAATTTAGCCATGAGAAGAAGCTTTTACCACATAGTTAAAAGGGAAGAGATATTAAATCTTACCCATGCCCTTGATTTGCTTGACAATACTTCTCTGAAGAAGATGATAATCAGTTGCACCTGCAACATAACGTTTCAATATTAAATAGAGCGCTATTAAAAAATTTAAGTGAAATTATTATCAAAAACTTGAAATAAGAACAGATGATCATACCCATGGCTGCTCAGCTTCTGAGCCTTTGAGAATAGTAGTGCTAAGGGACGGGGTGGGGAAATTCATTTCCTCCATCATTGGTTGCGCAAAGTTTCCAATACCACTCTAAGGTCGAGACATAAAGGAACGAGACACTGACGTCAAAAACCCTCAAACCGGTTTTGGACATGTCAACTCGATTTATGATGAACATTAAAACTGCTAGGGTCTTAGTACCATTAGTTATGAATCCTAGTAGGGTCCATAGTACCATCACATGGATGCACTTAATGTCTGCTCGATTTATGTTCTAATAGCTATTACCCATTATAAAATTAATAGCTATTACCGGTTATAATATCTGTAATTATATGTTTGTTGTTTTGTATTTCACAATTAATAGCTATTACCCTCGAGATCAAGCAATGGGCCTGATGGATTCATTTTTTGGCCGTAGCAATAATGTCAAATCCAAATCACGTGTAATATATGTGTAGTTTCCTCCATTAAAAAAAAACAAATACCCCATCCATTCAACTGCCACCAATTAATAGCTATATTTAGTGAAGCATGGGCGGAGGGAGGCCGCGAAGGGAAGAGGGAGCGGAGCTCCGCTCCCCTCCCTCTTCCCTTTGCCGCCTCCCTCCACCCATGCTTCACTGAATATAGCTTAACATTTAAATCCCTTGCTGGTTCAAGTGTGTTTATTGCAAAAACAAAAGCATAGAACATAAATAACCTATTCCTATTAAAATGAAACTAATTCTTTCATGACTCCTATGCTCCAACTATGAAGGGGTATGTGTCCCCAGTTCTCTAGTTACATATCCACCAGTGGATCCTTCCGTTCGAGCATACCTGGGTGCAATTCTAGAACCACTAGTTAGAGATCAAGATCCAAATGCAATAAAAAGGGTAATATCCTCTCTCGCACCATCATCAGCATCCTAGAAAGAAGCATCAATTATAAAAGCGAGGAATCTCTCTGTCGGACTCGAATTAAAGCTTCACCTTTCTCTGTGTAAATGCCATTCTTGATCCTCCATTTTTTTCATCACGTACTACATCTACTTCAACTTGGCGAACAACCCGACGTTGAGAACTGCTACCCTCATTATCAATCGACGTTGCAAAGTTCTAAAATTGGCAATTAACTCAATGGAACAAATTAAGAACTTCAAAATATTGCATAACTTCCAATTAGCCGCTAGATTGAACAAATTAGGAGTGTGTGAACAATACATACCTTACGCAGAGTTTGGTAACCAGTTGGGTAAGTCACAAGAACTTCAGGAACTCTTTCGGGGTGTTGTTTTACGTCTACCATTTTCTACCCTCTCATTCCTACAGGCAATTTCAGAATAATACCTTTAGAAAACTAATAATACTAAAGAAAAATAAATAATGTGGGCTAACCATAATGTAAAGGATTGTTAATTTAGATTAGTACAAGAGAACTGTGGTCTTCATACATTGTGTCTCGAATTGTTTGTCCACTTCTTAGAAAATAATAATAGAACAAAATCAATTTCTAAATTTTAATCGATATTTTTAACATAAATGCCATATCCAACCATAATTTTTTTAATTTTTTTATAGAATTGATTGCCTAATACATACTTGACATTATATTATGCGAGTTCGAGTTCCAATCACTAGTTCCATAATCTTAATGCTTGTGAGGGTGACCAAGCATGGTATGTAAGGACACTGAAAGTTTCAACCAACATCATTATATATTTTAATCATGTAGATAATTATTAAAGTCGACGTATACATACTTTATCTATCTAGATTTGAATCTAAGATCTTCCTAAACTAAAAAAATAGTTTTAAAGACACACTTAACTTATACATAATTAAAAATTGGACATATTATTAATAATAATTGATTTTAGGTAAAATATATTTATAATTCTATTCTTTTCCACGAGTTAAATTAGTGTAAATATAAATAACTTAATGACAATCAAAACTATATATTTTTAAGTTAAATAAGTTATAAATTTAGATTAAAGGCGGGTGACAATTATATATATATTTAAATTAAATAAATTTTAAAAAGGTAGTGACATTTATATGTTTTATGGGGTTGAAAAAAAATAAAACTAATTTAACACATTCTTAAATGTCCTCAAACTTGAACATTACTAAACTACCTTGATCTAAATATTTGGCATAACTTGAATTAGTATCTATTTGATCTAATAGAAACAAATATCTTAGATCCATATATCCATAGTAAAAATGTAGCTACTTTGATTCTCTCTTATGAGAGGAAAGAGCCTAAAGAGAAACACATCTTTCATATTCATATACCAATAGCATAGATAAATGGCTATTTTGATTCTCTTATGAGAGGGAAAAGCCTAAGAAAAAAAATATATCATATATCCATAGTAAAGATCCAACTACTTTGGTTCTCTCTTATGAGAGGGAAAATCCTAAACAAAAACACTTAAATTAGATTAATAAGATAGTATATTAGTATATATAAACAACAACACTTATATTAGTATGTTAGGTGTATCTTAATAAATTTGGCTTTATTTACATGAATATGACGTCATTAAATAATGGATTAGTATAACAAGCTATTGTGATTTGTATAATGAGTGGATCCATGACAATACATTATATCATTTTTTTAAATATAATTTTGGTGGAGGATTTAGGGGGTTAGGGGCCGGTGTTTTAAATTTTGTAAATGTAGTGTTGTCGGGGCGTTAGGGGCAAGGGAGTGTTTAAATTTTTTTTTTAAATGTAATTTAATGGGGGGTCAGGGGGTTAGGGGTTTATTTATTTATTTATTTTATCTAGTCCTTCATCTCGAGAAAATATAGATTCTAATGGTGTGTCAGAATCCAAGGATGAATTCGAAAAATTTCACATGAAACATTTTAGATGCTTTTTATTAGTATGATGTTTGTAATTGAAACTCTAAAGGAGTTTTTGATAATTTATATGAATACTTTGTTCTTGTAGGGTCTCATATATGATTTCATTATGAATGACAGCATAATTTGTTTGATTTTAAATGGTTAGACTGGTGAAATTATTTATGAAATATATATTTTTGTTTAATATGCAAGTTTCAAAAAAATTGTAATGTATCTCTTGAAGATTTTTTTTTTTCCAATTTAGGGGTTGATTTTAGAGTTTTTGTAAACAACAGTATGGCATGTTAGGCCATGGCTCTATTTTTTACCCCGAAAAAAAACCTGGGTATACTGTTATCAACGCTTTTCTATTTGGGGGGTGTTTTTGGTGCAAAAATCATCATTTTTATGGCTAGAGTTCTCGTTCTTAGTATAAAGTTCTCATTTCATAGTATAAGTGGTTACATGCATGAATTAATGAACAATTGAAATCAATGAAATTGGGTACAAGGCGCAGGTTTTGACGGCTCAGATCAAGGTTTGATCTAGATTTATGGCCAAGAAAAAATCCACTAGTTCAAAGTTTCATTGATTTAAATTTTCTAGAATTCAGCGGAATTTTATAGATGACGCAGGTTCATACACGTGTTTCTGTATCCTTGTTTTGATTAAAAGATCAACGGTCTAGAAGAAATTTCGAAGGTGAAGATGTACACTTAGAAGGAAACTGTTGCAGACCTTCGAAGGTGTTTTGAACCATCATTTTTGTTAGAATAATCAACCCATAGTTACCTGCCTTAGACATTAATTAAATCATTTTTGTCTTATTACCTAGTCTCTTATATTCAACTCTATGCTAGTTGCCTTCTACATGTCATAGAAGTCAACACTTGCTAAAACTGAGTCATGGAGTGCTTGGGAAACCTCCTGGAAACCATATTTAGTATGTCTACTTTATTCCAGATCCTCCAAAGTGCATGTCTACTTTTTTTGTAAAGCTTCCTGTTTTATTGAGAATTAAGGCAAAAGGGAAAGCTAGACTAGGTGTAGTTGACTTGTTTTTTTCCCACATCATCCTCCATCCTTTTCTCCTAATAAAAGAATGTATGAGTTGTCTTTCTATCCCTTATTATCTTTCCTAATTGAATTTTCCAATTCGTGAGCATCCTAGTGGATTTGGAAACTGCTTTATGCACCTATGGGGGATTTGACTAGATTTAGTAAGCCTACTTTTTGACTATTTCGAATGGCATACTAATGCATTAAAATATCTCATGTAATTATATATTGCAGTAGTCTATTACTTCACAATCTTGGCTATTGTACACTTATTCAATACAGATTAGTGTTATGCTCCAATTTCAGTCTCCTTTATTGTTAATTTTGCATGTTTGATTAGCAATTTTGTGAGTGTAATTGTTCTATCACTTGGGTTCAATTTCCACATGGTATCAAAGCCTTTGTAGATCGATTTCTCTCCTTCCATATTGCTATTACAGGTTCGACATCTTGACTAGGAGCATATTCTACTGATTGAAGGGCACAGTTTCTGAGCTATGGACCAATCTCAAAAGATCATCTTGACTCCATTTAATTTATTTGAATGGAAAGATGAGATGGAGATATTGTTGAGAGCGAAAGGTATCTAAATGGTTACCATGGAATTGAGGTAGATCCCAATGCAGCTGCAAAGAAAATAAAATGGCACAATAGGAGGGATGAGGCCTATGGTCTTTTGTGTCTGAGCATTTCAAGAGACCTCCTCTTCCACCTTGATGGATTGACATCACCTAATGCAGTGTGGGAGAATCTTGTAGAGATTTTTGGTAATATAGATGAGATGAGAGGACATCAAATCGAGAATGAGCTGATCTCCTTGAGTCCCAACAGCTTCGAATCCTTGCAACTCTATTTTTTCAAGTTTAAAGCCCTTGTTTTGCAACTAAAATAGTGTGGGATTGAAAAGAAGGAGGAAAAACTAGTTTTGGCCATACTCTCGAAGCTTGGCCCTGACTATTCAATGTTTTTTTCGACCTTCCATGCCACCAAGTTGACAGCTCGAGCCTGGAAGATGCCTAAGCTTGTAGAGTTCATGGAATCCCTCACACAGGAACAAGATAAGTTGGTGATGATGGGCACCATCAAACCTTCCAAAGACCAAGATTTGGTTCTTGGAGATTCAAGGGTGGATTCAAAAAGCAAGAAAAAAGCTAAAAATCCACCTGAGCAAAAGAGAGACAAGAACAAGTCTCAAGAGGATCCCCAAGGCTCCAAGAAGAACTTCTAGAAGAAGAATAACAAAGGAGAAATGAGCAAGTACATATACTGCAGTAAGGGTTATCATCCTGAAAGCTCTTGTATGAAGAAGAAAATTGACATGTTGACCCAACTCCTGAGAAGAATAACATCTCCCTTCCTGATTTCTCAAAGAAGAGGGAAGGAGGATCAAATTCAGAGGACAGAGAGAGAGTACATTCTTTGGTTGCTGGC
Source organism: Pseudotsuga menziesii (assembly GCA_001517045.1). Classification (NCBI taxonomy): domain Eukaryota; kingdom Viridiplantae; phylum Streptophyta; class Pinopsida; order Pinales; family Pinaceae; genus Pseudotsuga; species Pseudotsuga menziesii. The sequence continues at coordinate 92,407 of LPNX010811533.1, forward strand.
ACATCAAGCTCACCTAGCTTCATCACAGACTCTGGAGCTTCTAGACATATGGTTTTGACAAAAAAGACATTCTCCTCTCTTGACATGTCAAAAGGTCCACCAATAGTTTTGGGAGATGAATCTCTCACTTACAATTTGGGGAAAGGAAGGATTGATCTTGACCATGGTAAGTTCAATAATGTGTTGTATGTTCCAGGTATTGCTTCTAATCTCTTGTCAGTGTATCACATGACTCACACAAGGTCTCCAAAGAAGGTCATCTTCTCCCCTGATGATGTTGAAATCACAAATATTTTGAATGGTAAAGTCATAGCAAAAGGTGTTGTTGATCACACTTCAAAGGTATACATGTTTTTCCATTTTCTACCCTACTCAAACCCCTTTGCTCTTCTGATTCATGGTAATGAGGCAAGCAAGATTTGGCATGAAATATTTGACCATCTTAACTACAAGTATCTTTCTGATTTGAGTGAAAAAGATATGGTCATAGGGTTACCAAAGATCAAGTTTTCCAAGGGAGTCTGTCAAGGTTGTATCCCAGGAAAACACCTAGAGCACAAATTTGAGAGAGCTAGTCATGAGAGAACCTCTGCACCTCTTAAGTTGATCCATAGTGACATTGCTGGTCCATTTCCTCATATGTCCATGAGTCAATCCAAATATGCACTGACATTCATAGATGAATTTTCTAGGTATTGTTGGGTTTACTTCCTAAAGCATAAGTCTGAAGTTTTTGACCTCTTCAAAGTCTTTAAATCCTTGGTTGAAAACCAGTCTGGGAGGAAACTCAAGATCCTTAGATCTGACAATGGTGGTTAGTATGTCAAGTTTGAGTTCATTCTGTATTGTAAAGATGTAGGTATTCAGATGCAGCATTTGATACCTTACACACCACAGCAAAATGGTGTTGCTGAGAGAAAGAACAGGTCACTGAAGGAGATGGCAACCTGTATGATGGAGGCTAAGACTTTGCCACCAAAGTTTTGGGCCAAGGCTATAAAATGTGCATCCTACATCCAGAATAGGGTGCCTCATAAGTATCTTGATGGTATGACTCCTTTCGAAGCTTGGAGTGGGCACAAGCCCGATGTGACCCATTTCAGGATTTTTGGCTCAAAGGCTTGGGCTAGAATTCCAACTGAAAAGAGAAAGGATTTGCAGCTCCAAAGCCAAGTGTGCCTATTTGTTGGGTATTCTGAAGATTCAAAAGGGTACAAGCTGATCAACTTGAGCATGAAAAAATATTTCATTGAAAGAAGTGTTCAGTTCCAAGAAGAGCCTTTAGTAGCAGTTGAAGTTGGAGAGTCTTCTTCACCACCAGATCCATTGATTGTAAGTGGAGAGACTAATGAGTTTTCTGATTCTGATATGTCTGATAATGATGATTTGATTGCATATCTTGATAGTCCTACAAGACCAAAATGCGCAGCAAATACCATTCATGCAGCTTGGGAACTAGCTGGAAATCCTAGTGACACTAGGAGGACTAGATCTCAGTTTGAGAGTGCCTTGTGTATGAAAGATCCCTTATTTGCTGAGAAGTGCTATCTGATGGTTGAATTAGATCCACAGACATATGAAGATGTATCACATGATCCAAGATGGAAAACATCCATGAAAGAAGAATTCAGCTCGCTTCAGAAGAACAACACTTGGGAACTAGTTGATCTTCCCTCGGGGAGGAAGCTAGTTCAATGTAAGTGGGTTTTCAAAACTAAGTTTGCTGCTGATGGTTCACCTTTGAAACCTTTGCTACTCACAAGTAAATGGTATTGACTACAATGAAACCTTTTCACGAGTGGCAAAGATGGACTCCATAAGGCTAGCTTTAGCCATTGTAGCTTCAAAGCAGTGGGAGGTACATCACATGGATGTGAAGTATGCTTTCCTAAATGGAGATCTCACTGAAGAGATTTACATGCATAAACCTCAAGGGTTTTTTTCTAATCCATCTTTTGTGTGCAGGTTAAAGAAATCATTGTATGGGCTCAAGCAAGCCCCCAAGGCTTGGTATGCCAAGATTGATGGCTTTCTGTTGTCATTGAGTTTTGTTCGATGCAAGTCTGATCCTAATGTTTATTTGAAGCTGATTCATGGTTCTTTGATGATTATTTTATTGTATGTGGATGAACTTCTGATTACAGGAAGTTCAAAGAAAGAGATTGCCTCCTTGAAGGATGCAATGAACCATGCATTTTCTATGACTGATTTGGGATTGTTGAGCCAATTCTTGGGTCTTGAAATTGCTCAATCCCAACATGGAATCAAAGTACATCAGTCCAAGTATGCCTTCGATTTGCTGAACAAGTTCAACATGAAATATTGCAATCCAAGCAAGACTCCCTTCCTTTCAGGAGTTAAGCTTGAAGAAGTAGGTTCTTCTCCTATGGTAAATAATACACTGTATAGGAAGTTGATTGGGTGTTTGCTTTATAATACACACACTCGACCTGATCTATATCATGTAGTTAGTGTGGCTACAAGATACATGGATCAGCCTCACGAGATCCATTAGAGAGCAGCCAAAAGGATCCTTAACTTTGTTCAAGGAACAAGAACTCATGGGATCTTCTACAAAGCTAAATTTGATCTTGATTTGATTGGGTTTACTGACAGTGATTGGGCAGGTGACAACACAGATCGAAATTCAACATCAGGATATGTGTTCATGCTTATAGAAGGACCAATCAGCTGTTCAACAAAGAAGTAGAGTGCCATAGTGCTCTCATCTACAGAAGCAGAGTACAGAGGAGTTGTAAATGCATCAACTCAATGTTTGTGGTTGCAGGGAATACTTGGAGAATGTGTCTTTGAATCATAGTTTTCAACTATTATCTACTGTGATAATCAAAGCACCATTAGAATTTGTAATGATCCATCTCAAAGACAGTGAACCAAACACATTGAGATCCATATGCACTACATCAGACAGCTTGTGCATGATGTCACCATTTGTCTACTCTTCTGTGCATCTTCAGAACAAGTAGCAGACATCTTCACCAAAGTTTTTTGTGAGAAGACATTCAGTAATCTCAAATCACTGCTGGGGATTACTGATCATGCTGTGAAGCATGATTGATGACAATATTTTCAAATTTTGTTTTACTGTCGATGTTTAAGGGAGGATTTTCCCACTGGGTTTTTGCCTCTTTCCTTGGTTAAATGGACATGCAGTATGTAAAGGGTGACTAAGCCTTGTTGCTAGGCCCTATAGTTTTCTGATATTTACTCATAAATTCAAGCTTAAAGGGGGGTGTTAGAATAATAAACCCATAGTTACCTACCTTAGACATTAATTAAATCATTTTTGTCTTATTACCTAGTCTCCTATATTCCACTCTATGCTAGTTGCCTTCTACATGTCATAGAAGTAAACACTTGCTAAAAATGAGTCATGGAGTTCTTGGGAAACCTCCTGGAAACCATATTTAGCATGTCTGCTTTATTCCATATCCTCCAAAGTGCATATCTTCTTTTTCTATGAAGCTGCCTGTTTTATTGAGAATTAAGGCAAAAGGGAAAGCTAGACTAGGTGTAGTTGACTTGTTTTTGTCCACATCATCCTCCATCATTTTCTCCTAATAAAAGCATGTATGATTTGTATTTCCATCCCTTATTAGCTTTCCTACTTGACTTTTCCAATTCGTGAGCATCCTAGTGGATTTGGAAATTGCTTTATGCACCTATGGGGGATTTGATTAGATTTAGTAAGCCTACTTTTTTACTATTTCGAATGGCATCCTAATGCATTCAACTCTCTCATGTAATTATATATTGCAGCAGCCTGTTACTTCACAAGGTTGGCTATTGTACACTTATTCAATACATATTAGTATTATGCTCCAATTTCAGTCTCCTTTGATGTTAATTTGCATGTTGGATTAGCAATTTTGTGAGTGTAATTGTTCTATCACTTGGGTTCAATTTCCACAATTTTCATCCAACAGGTGTGGTTTCCATATGTCAAAAATTCCTGTTTGATCCACCATGCCCATCCCAACATGCTTTCATGTTTTTTTTACGATCATGGCGAATATGCCAGAATAGAATTTGTTAGGATTGATTCTCGATTTTGTAAATAATTTTAGGTTTTCGAGGCTGGTCTCAGGAGCCTATTGATTCTATAAATATACCGTCAATAGAGGAAGACAAGGTTGGAACCTGTGAGTTTTTGGGTTATGTATTTTGAGATCTGCGCTTAATAAAAATGACAGAGCCGAACACTGGCATGTTGCTGCAAAGATTTCTGTGTATTTCATAGTTACAGTCTGTAATTTCCTTTCTTATGTGCATGTCTTGTTGTTAAAATTTCCATTATGTTTTCTTTCATATATGGAATGAGTATGTAATAGTTCACAATTCATACATGTTTATGCTCTGGATATTGTTTCAAATATCCATAAATCCTTTCAACCAAAGTTAATGTAGAATTCATCTTTTCGGTGCTCTGTGTTAATGGACTGTAATTCTTTCTTCTTTATTAGTAGAATACCAACATTATGACTGTAACCGATTGCTACCCTGCCTTTGTAGATGTTCACCTACAAAATGTTCTGTGATTCATGAATATTTGTGACTCCATAAGCCAATGTATGCTTGCCTTGTTTCAACCACAAACTTAATCTGAATTTTATTTTATTTTTATATATGTCCCTGTTAAAAATATGTGAGAGATCCCTCTCTAGAAAGGAATAATCCATCTCCCTTTCTTAAAGTGGTTCTACTGTTACCTTGGTATTTAACTTCTACAACATTGGGTACAATTCTGAGTGCTAACGAATTGGCACTGTTGTCAGGAAACGAAAGAGCAAATCATCCCTGAGAAAATGAAATTGTCATAGTTCTATGACCTAGTTGAGTAGTTGGTCATAGAAACACATAGGTTGTATATGCTCCGGTGACTCCACTCAAAGCTTTTGGAAGGTGACTCCACTAGGGAGACTGGTGTCCAAAAGAACCGATATGGGGAGGAGGGTTCAAATCTTCCCTGGGTATGAATGACATAGTTTTAGATCTAATTGTTGATGGTGAGCAATGGTCGAACATCAAGAAGGTCGTGCCTCTTTCACCTGGAAACTCCATCTGCGAAGAATCCAGTCTTCAGAACATCGAAGTTGTACGGACTGCCATGTGTCCCTGTTTCATATTATAGATCTAAAAATTAGACCACAGATAGTACAGTCCATTTCCTTTCTGGAACATCTTCATAAATTTCATTTGGACCTTTGCAGCCTAAGATATAGCAATTCTCCCCAGGTGTCCTGGTTAGGGATGAATCCTGGAAGAGGGTGGAACCCTAACTTGGAGGGATCATATCTCCTAGGATATAGCGAATTTGAGGCTGAATTTTGGACACAGTGTAAATCAGGATTTTATCGTTGGCCTATGAAAGTTTCAGCTCCTGATCCTTCTTCAATCCCGAGATATAGTGAATGTACCAAAAATTATCAGTTTTAGTAGTTAGGGTTTTTCCAGCTCGGGGTCAAACTAGGTTTTGACTTTCCCAGAGTTTCACCCAACCAAAAATCTCAAACCAGGTCTCTAAAATTCGATTTTGATGATGAGAGAAATCCTATTTTGGGATCGATAAAAAATTCCTCTTCTGTAAGAAGCCCTAATTTTCTGCACCAAAAACTGAAAATGCTCAGGATCGAATTCCACTTCGACAGAAAGATGCGCCCTTCAATGGAGAGTCATCCTAGCATACTTTTGCTGATGGATTGTGGAGAGAGACCCAAAAAGTAAGAAGCCCTAGCTTCTGTAGCTGCACAATGTCTTCTTCTCAGGTTAGCTTTGATACCATGTTAGATTTTTATCATTCAAGCTAGGATTATGATCTTAGGATCTCATTTGAGAGAATAACTTGCACAACAATAAAACACAAGAGACAATGAACAAAAAGATTTTCCTTGGGGAAACCATAAAGGAGAAAACCCCGCAAATTCCTCAGAGATAGAATCAGCACCAAAAGTAAAACCCCAAAACATAAAGTTGATCTCCCGACAGCAGTAGTCTCTCTCTCTAATCCCAACAACTTCTCTCTTACTCATGTGCCCCAATGAGTGAGTGTGTGTATGATAAATAGAGAGGCTCACTCTCTATTTATATTCCACTCCAACATGTTGACCTCACTTAACAATTACTTACTAAAGATGACATCTCTAGGAGAGTCTAATAACCCTAGTGCCCCACAACTTGTGGGGAATTTTCCCCTCCGACCAACAAGGAGGGTTATCCTTAACACAATGGTGGGGAATATTGCCCCGACTTACAATAACTCACCTAGGGTCGACTTCTCTAGGATATTCTAATAACCCTAGGGCACCACAACTGTGGGGAATTTAACCCTTGATCAATAGGAGGGTTACCCACAATGACTTGACATGACTTGTTCACATTATAGAAACTCTCGATGGGAACATCGGGGCATGACATGACTCAATTACATTACAGATACCTCTCGGAGGAAACATCGAGGTACAATACATAAGATATACAAGTGAATACATTCCAAAGTTACAATTACATCAACACTCCATCTTAACTAGGAAGGTATTCTCTCTATCATCTAGATCATCATCGAGTTCTCATCATCTTCAAGTCATATTCATCTTCAGGTCATCTTTATCTTCAAGTCATCTTCATCTGGATCTGGATCATCACTCGATTTGGATCATCATCATTGGATTTGGATCATCACTCGATCTGGATCATCTCTGTTGGATCAACATCACTGGATCTGGATCATCATCACTGGATCTAGTTCATCACTCGATCTGGATCATCATTGATGGGTCATCATCACTGTATCTAGAGCATCACTCGATCTGGATCATTACTACTAGATCATCATCACTGGATCTGGATCATCACTGGATCTAGATCACTGGTGCTATCTCATGATTCTTCTCTTCACAGGAAGTTCTACAGAGCCAACCCTTTTTAATGCTGGTTGTAGGCCTAGCCTCCATGTAGGTCTTCTTCAGTGCTTATATCTAACCCTAAGTCAAAATGGCCAGCACTCACATTTGACCATGAGAGGAACACATCCAAAACCATGCCAGAAAGGCACAGCACTTACATTCACTAGCATGATAGTACACAACTACTATCATTTGTGAAAAGGGACAACACTCACATCCACTAGCATGATAGGACACAACTACTATCATCTGTGGAAAGGCACTGCACTCACATCTGACCTTGACTCGTCAGAAAGGCACAACACTTACATTCACCAAAATGATAGGACACAACTACTATCATTTGTGAAAAGGCACAGCACTCACATTTGACCTTGAGTCATGAGAAAGGTACAACACTTACATCCACTGGCATGATAGGACACAACTACTATCATCTATGAAAAAACATAGCACTCACATCTAACCTTGACTCGTCAGAAAGGAACGACACTTGCATCTGACCTTGACTCGTCAGAAAGGCACTCAGCCCCAGACTGAGGGTTCCTAGTAACTGACCAGGTGCCTCCAATCAGAGAATGACAATAGCCCTTATATCTGATCATGTAGGAACCAATCCTGAAGTCACATCAGAATGGCTCAGCACTCACATCTAACATGGAAGGAACCATTCCTCTCACCATGATAGAATGGAAACAACCCTTATATCTGATCAAGTGGGAACATATCCCTCAATCACATTAGAATGGCCCCGCACTTATATCTGATCCGGTGAGACTACATCCATTAGTCATATCAGAATGGCCCTCAGTCCTAGACTGAGTATTCCTGGTAAGTGACTAGGTACCTCCATTCAGAGAATAACAATAGCCCTTATATCTGATCATGTAGGAACCAATCCTACATTCACATCAGAATGGCTCATCACTCATATATGACATGGAAGGAACCAATCCTCTCACCATAACAGAATGGCTCAGCCCTTACATCTGACCATGGAAGGAACCTAATCCTCTCACCATGTCAGAATGGCTCTAGGTCTCATCATTTTCCCTTAGAGGGAACCTCGATCTGGAGAACACCAAGCTTCTCCCTAAAGTACTAAAACTTCACTTTGGCCATTTCTAGTATAGAATCAAATCAGGGTTGATTACGTTCAAGGATAACCTGCGAGCTTCACCAGGACGGATTACATCCAAGGACAACCTACAAGTCTGTTTACATCTAAGAAACCTACGATCTTCGCCAGGATTTATGCTTAGACAACCTGTCTCACCGACTATGCTAGAACTCCCTCTTTCGATAGATATTGATATGGATCACATATTGGAGTTTCACTGCTCCTCTCTCCCAAATAGAAAGTGGCAACATATTTTGCCTCAGCTGTACTCAGTTCCATGTAGGACTCCATACTACCAAACCAAGAGATCACACTTGATCCCATACTGAAGTAGCACCTTGAAGTGCTTTTCCTATCAATGGCACTTCCTGCCCAATACGAATCCTCATAACCCTCCAGGTTAATCTTCTAATTCACCTCATACTTGATCCCATAATCAACTGTACCCTCCAGGTACCTCACTACGTGCTTTGCAACCATCAAGTGAACATGTCTCAATGTGTTCATACCAAAGAAAATATCTGGTCTCGTATTCATCAGGTATATCAAGGAATAAATAATCTGATGATACATCATGGCATCAACCGACTCTGATGAAGAACCACTCAATAGCTTCAGGTTCGATGCCATAGGTGTGGTCATGGCCTTACAGTCGATTATCCTGAACCTCTTCAGGATCTCTACTGCATACTTCCCTTATCCACACCTCCATGTCTAGAACGTAGTGCACCATCCCCAAGTCCTTTATCTCGAACTCGACAGCAAGTCTTCTTCTTACAAATTTAATGAGTTCCTCTTTTTTTTCAGGAACAAGTCATCGACATATAATAGGAGCATCACTGATCTTCCACCTTCAACCTTGAAGCAAAGGTTGGAATCCGCTTTACTCTCAGTAAAACCTAGAGTCATCAGTAATCTATCCATCCTGTCATACCATATTGAACCTTAGGATATTCTGTAGTCACTCTCTCTGAAGCGAACCATCATACTCCCTCTGTCTTCCGTACTCTATGCACTGAAGCATTCTGTACCGGAGTGACAAGTAGCTTCCTATGCTACTAGTATTCTATGTATTAATCTAGTGTATAGGCTTTCATCTTCAACCTTGTAGCAAAGGTTAAGATCTTCATCAAGCTCCTCATGTATGTGTTATCCCATGGGTGTCTTCTGAGCTCGTATAGGGCCTTCTTTAATTTGCACACATGAGTCTTCCTGTCATGTGTCTCAACTCCCATTGGCTGCAAATGTATCTTCATAATCTATGCCTTCTTTTCATGAGAAGGCTCGTGCTACGAATCTTTCCTTGTATCCCACGATGTTTCCATCTACTGCATGATGGAACTACGAACTTCCCTTCATGTATCGATACTACATCCTAGACATCATTCTTCTTGAACTGGGCTTCCCTTTCTTCTTGGTTACTTCTTCATAGCTGGAAGGTTCTGCATCAATGATGTCGCTGCATTTGTCATCTTGAACTGTTGTCATTTGTTCTTCGGAACAAGTCTCATCCTTCTTTGCTTGTAGGCGATTATGTATGTGATCTTCCCCACAATTCAAATGCATTAGTTGTATGGTTAGAAACATTTCATAAGGAATATTCATAATGGAAAATTATTATGCATAAATATATGATCATGCAACTATTTTATCCAATACAACATTCATCCATATCTCACAAAACTTTTCTAGATGTCTTCCATCTCTACCAGGACAACATTGAGATTGTGCACTAATCCAATATGTCAGCAAAGAGGTTTCATTCTAGATAATTAGCAATGGAGAGTTGTATAGCACCATGAGCTACTTACCCATCACATGCATATTAGTAGTATACTGTCATTAATGAAAACATTCTATCATGCATAATACATCAACTGAATATAAACAAATGCATAACAAAACAATATTATGAAATGACAATTGAATACTTATCTTTATTTGTTTCATGGGTGGACTCCTTCTTGAGCCTTCAGCTTCATCATATTCTTCATTCTTCATTTGTTATCCAAATGCTAAGATGGATAAGATGTTCTTCAAGAATTGAGTTCTTCATATTCCTCATCGCTTGAGGTATCTTGTTTGGATCATGAGAGCTTGATCTTCAGTTTCTCCCACCTTCTCTTTTCTTATTATGAGTCGAGCTTCTTTTCTTGTGTGCACTCTTCCCAGAGTCTACTGAAGGTAATCACTTCCTTTCGGCACACATTCCTTGAATGAATGAATCCCATGATCCTGGGAGGCCATTCAAGGTGGCTATCACCACTTCTGCATTCTCCACTTCTTCTTCTACTACTAAAAGTTGTTCTTTGATTTGAGAGACCCTTGTAAAGTATGGATGTATGGTATTTGCATTCTGGATCTTCACATTCTTCAACTGTTTTCTCAAATTCATATTCCGATTTATGTGCTTCCCTTCAAATAGCTTGGTCAAGAAATCAAACATCTCTTTCGTTGTCTTTAGGGAAGACACTTGTGGTACAAGTTGATCCGTGACTGAATCAACAATGATCTTCTTGGCCTTGACCAAGTTCTTCTGGTGTAAGGCTTTTAGCCTCATCTCCATCTTGAACTGGAACCTCTCTACTCATGTAGGTGTCTAATTCATTTTCTTTAGAGAGATCATATACTTCCATGCTTGGAAGTTGTCAACTTCACCAAGCTTATCATCAAGCTGATGTGATAGATCACTTTGAAATGAGAAACTCAAATGAAAATAGCAAAAGATTAGATCTTACTGATTTGAGGTGTCCGTCTTGGTTCCAGAACTGGATGATCTAGGGTTTGTTAGAGAAACCCTAATTTTCAAAACTTGGAATATTTCAAATCTGATTGGATAGAAAGATAGATCTCTTCAAGGTGAGATGTCCAATGTACTCCTTTTCTTAAAACAATGGAGGGAAGCTCCTGGAATAGGAAGCCCTAGTTTTCCAATTTCTTCTACAGAAATGCCTGATACTATTTCTATAGTATCTACAAAATTGATTCTTCACTATGTCTACAACTTTGCACTTAGGTAGCCTCTCCTATCCCTATTTCAACACCACAGGTTTCATCAGAATTAGTGTCACCAATTGGGACTTATGATGTTCAGAACATCGAAGTTGTACGGACTGACACATGTCAATGTTTCATCTTCTAGGTTTGAAAATTGGACCACCAATAGTACAGTCCATTCCATTTATGGAACATCTTCAAAAATTTCATTTGGACCTTTGCATCCTGAGATATAGCAATTCTCCCTAGGTGTCTTGTTTAGGGATGAATCCTGGAAGACGATGGAACCCTAACTTGGAGGGATCATATCTCCTAGGATATAGCGAATTTGAGGCTAAATTTTCTACAAAGTGTAAATAAGGATTTTATCTTCGGCCTGTGAATTTTTCAGCTCCTGATCCTTCTCCAATAACGTGATATAGCGAATGTACCAAAACTTATCAGTTTTAGGATTTAGGGTTTTTCTAGCTCGCGGTCAAACTAGGGTTTGACTTTCCCGGAGTTTCACCCAACCAAAAATATTGACCCAAGTCTCTAAAATTAGATTTTCATGAGGAGAGAAATCCTATTCTAGGCTCACTCAAAAATTCCTCTTCTATAAGAAGCCATAATTTCCCGCACCAAAAACTGAAAATGCTCGGAATCGAAATCCACTTTGATAGAAAGATGCGCCCTTTAATGGAGAGTCAGCCTAGCATACTTTTTCTGATGGATTGTGGAGAGAGACCCAAAAATTAAGAATCCCTAGCTTCTAAAGATGCACAATGTCTTTTTCTCAGGTTAGCTCTGATACCATGTTAGATTTTTATCATTCAAGCTAGCATTATGATATTAGGATCTTATCTAAGAGAATAACATGCACAACAATAAAACACAAGAGACAATGAACACAAAGATTTTCCTCGGGGAAATATTAAAGGAGAAAAACCCACAACTTCCTCAAAGATAGAATCAACACCAAAAATAAAACCCAAAAACATAAATATGATCTCCCGACAGCAATAGTCTCTCTCTATGATCCCAACAACTTCTCTCTTACTCATGCGCCCCAATGAGTGAGTGTGTGTATGATAAATAGAGAGGATCACTCTCTATTTATATTCTTTTGTTCACTTAATGTCCACTCCAACATGACGGCCTCACTTAACAATTACTTACTAGAGCCGACATCTCTAGGAGAGTCTAATAACCCTAGTGCCCCACAACTTGTGGGGGCTTTGCCCCTCTGACCAACAAGGAGGGTTATCCTTAACACAATGGTGGGGACTATTTCCCCAACTTACAATAACTCACCTAGGGTTGACTTCTTTAGGATAGTCTAATAACCCTAGGGCCCCACAAATGTGGGGACTTTAACCCTTGATCAATAGGAGGGTTACCCACAATGACTTGACATGACTTGTTCACATTATAGAAACTCCCGATGGGAACATTAGGGCATGACATGACTCAATTACATTACAGATACTTACCGGAGTAAACATCGGGGTACAATACATAAGATATACAAGTGAATACATTCTGAAGTTACAATTACATCAACAGTACCATGGAGGTACCTTAAGATGTGCTTACCTACAACCCAGTGCCTATGTCTTGGATCAGACATGAAATGACTCAAGATGCTAACTGCATAGCAAATGTCTAGCCTTGAACATATCATGTACATCAATGAGCCAATAAATTGTCTGCATAATGCGGGGTCCACTAGATCTGACCCAGTCTCAATCTCATGGAGTTTCCTCAAATTGAAATCCATCAGAGTGTTTATGGATTTCCAATCCCCCATGCCAAATATGTGTAAGATGTCCACTATGCACTTCCCTTGAGATAGAAATATCTCATCATTCCTCTACCAAATCTCAAGACCTAGGAAGTAGTGCATAAGACCTAAGTCTTTCATCTTACACTCAACAATCAGTTTTTCCTCTGTAGAGAGTAAAATGTCATCAACATATAGAACCAGTATCAGAGGCTGGTTCTCCACTACTTTGAAGTACAAGTTGGAACCTGCATAAGTTTTCAAGAAACCTAGTTTCTGAAGGTAACTGTCTATTATGGCATACCAAGATCGAGGATCTTGTTTTAACCCATACAGTGCTTTCTTCAAATTCCAAACATGGGACTCCTTCCCATGCATCACAAAACCATCATGATGCTTAATGTAAACTTATTCCTCAAACTCACCATTGAGGAAGGCAGTATTCACATCCATCTGGTGAAGCTTCTAGTCTAATATTGAAGCAAGTGAAATAATAGATCTAATAGTAGTATACCTGGACACTGGAGAAAATTTCTCCTCATAATTAATACCCTCTTTCTAAGAGAAACCTTGAGAAATAAATTTGGCTGTGAACTTGTCCACACTACCATCTGCAACATACTTTATCTTGTAAATCCATCTGGAAGTAACAATTGACTTCCTCTTAGATCTGGGAATAATATGGAAACCATCATTCTTCATAATAGAATTATAGTCCTTTTTCATAACATCTTTCCATACTTTCCTCTCTACAGCCTCTTCATATGATGAAGACTGAGAGTCACTGATGTTGCTCATCAATGCAACATATCCTGAATATCTATCAGGTTGCATGTTCTTTCTTGAAGTGCCTACTAGTTCTCCATGCTTGTCAGCATCTCTCAATATATCATGGCAACATGTCGATGTCCTCTTTGTAGAAGGTTCATCAACCAATTCAATTGGTTCATCAACAACAATTAACTATGTATGCTCTGTTGGATTCTCCTTCTAAATCTCAAAAGGGGATGGATCATTCTCATGATCTTATGAAGTAGGAATATCAGTATCCTCTATCTCTGAATCACATTCAAGATCTTTTGACTACTTGAATGTTTCCTCCTCATGGAAAGTCACATTCTGACTCACCTCAACATGTCTCTCACTAGGTAAAATAAATTCTGAATGCTTTGGAGGTCTCATTGTAGCCAAAAAAAAGTTCCCTTCATTCCAGAAGGTTCCATATTGGTTTTCTTTTCTTTTGGAATGTGAATATACATAGGACATCAAAAAATATGAAGATGTGATATGTTTGTTTTTTCACCAGTGAACACCTCTTCAGGTGTTTTCTCATCAAGATCTACATGAAGATTTTTTTTTTTATTGTACACAATTGTACTAGTAGCTTCTGCTCACAAATAAGAAGAAATGTTCGGATCATGTAAAATGGATTTTGCATCCTCACAAAAAGTTATATTCTTTCTCTTTACAACCCCATTTTTTTGTGGGTTGTAAGGAACTGTTAATTTTCTACATATCCCTGCATCACTACAAAAATGTTATATTTTTAACATTAAGCTAGCATAAAATTAGGATCTTTAATTGAGAGAACAACAAGCATAGCAATCAAACACAAGAGACAATGAACACAGTGTTTTTCCTCGGGGAAACCATAAATGGAGAAAACCCTGCAACTTCCTCAGAGATAGAATCAACACCAAAAGTAAAACCCCAAAACAATAAGATGATCTCCCGACAATAGTAACCTCTTTCTTCCTTGCCCCATTGTCTTTCTCTTCCTTAGCTATGCGCTACAACTGAGTGTGGATGAGTGTGTGTTAAATAGAGAGTCCAACTCTCTATTTATACTAATTCCCGGCATGACTAAAACCCTACTAGGGCTGACCTCTCTAGGAGAATCTAATAACCCTAGTGCCCTGGAACTGTGGGGACTTTAACCCTTAGACAATAGGAGGGTTATACATAATGACTTGACATGACTTGTTTACATTATAGATCCTCCTGATAGGAACATCGAGGCATGACATGAAACAAGTACATCCCGAAATAAACATCGGGTTACAATAAATAAGAAATACAAGTGAATACAATCCAAAATTACAATTACATCAACACTCCCTCTTAACTAGGAAGGTATTCTCTCGACACAATTTTCATCACTGGTCTTCTTCTCTGGATCATCTCGTCATCTGCATATTTAATTCATCTTCATCTTCAATTCATCTTCATCTTCGTGTCATATTCATCTTTGGATCTAGATCATCACTCGATCTGGATCATCACTGGACATCATCACTGGATCTGGATCATCATTGGATCTGGATCATCACTGGACATCATCACTGGATTTGGATCATCACTAGACATCATCACTGGATATGGATCATCACTACTGGATCATCATCAATGGATCATCACGGGTGCTATCTCATGATTCTTCTTGTCATAGGAAGTTCTACAAAGCCATCCCTTTTTCATGCTTGTTGTAGGCCTAGCCTCCATGTAGGTATTCTTTAGCGCTTATATCTGACACCAAGTCAGAATGGCCTACCCAGCGCTCACATCTGATCATATAGGAACCAATCCTATAATCACATTAGAAAGGCCCAGCACTCACATTCACCAGCATGATAGGACACAACTAATATCATCTATGAAAAGGCTCAGCACTTACATCTGACCTACTTGTCAGAAAGGCACAGCACTCACATATGACCTACTCGTCATAAAGGCACTGCACTTACACCTGACCTACTCATCAGAAAGGAACAACACTCACATCCACCAGCTTGATAGGACACACCTACTATCATCTGTGGAAAGGCCAGCACTCACATCCACCAGCATGATAGAACACACCTACTATCATTTGTGGAAAGGATTTGTACTTACATTTGATCATGTGGGAACACATCCCTCAATCACATCAGAATGGCTCTCAGTCCTAGACTGAGGATTCTTGGTACCTCACCAGGTAGCTCCATTCCAAGAATGGTGGTAGCCCTTATATCTGACACCAAGTCAGAATGGCCAGCACTCACATTTGACATGGGAGGAACCTAATCCTTTAACCATGATAGAATGGCTCAGCCCTTACATTTGATCAAGTGGGAACACATACCTCTATCACATCAAAATGGCCATGCACTCATATTTGATCATGTGAGAACACATCTCACAGTCATATCAGAATGGCCCTCAGTCCCAGACTGAGTTTTCCTGGTACCTCACTAGGCAGCTCCATTCAAAGAATGGAAATAGCCCTTATATCTGATCATGTAGGAACCAATCCTATAAGCATATCAGAATGGCTCAGCACTCATATCTGACATGGAAGGAACCAATCCTCTCACCATGACAGAATGGCTCAGACCTTACATCTGACCATGGAAGGAACCAATCCTCTCACCATGTCAGAATGGCTGATGGACTCATCACTTCCCTTTGGAGTGAATCTCAATCTAGAGAACACCAAGCTTCTCCATGAAGTACTCAAACTTCACCCTAGCCAATGGTTTTGTTAACACATCAGCTATTTGTTCGTCTGTCGCAACATACTGGAGCTTCATTGCTCCCCTCTGCACCATATCCCTGATATAGTGATACTTCATCTCGATATGCTTTGACTTGTCATGGAACACCGGGTTCTCTGACAACTTCACACAACTCTGGCTGTCACAATATATACAAGTCGCATCCAACTGGAGATCAAATAAATCAGACAGTAGCTTCCACAGCCATACTACCTCACAACTAGCTGAACAAGCTGCAACATACTCTGCTTCAGCTGTACTTAGTGCCACACAAGATTGCTTCCTGCTAAACCAAGAGATCACACCTAATGCCATACTGAAGCAACATCCTGAAGTGCTCTTCCTATCAATGGCACTGCCTGCCCAATCTGAATCAACATAACCCTCCAGGTTAATCTTCTGATTCGACTCATACTTGACATATTCGACTCATAATCGACTATACCCCTTAGGTACCTCAGAATATGCTTTGCAGCAATCAAGTAAACATTTCTCAGATCTGTCAAGAACTGGATCAAGGTGTTCACAGCAAAGCAAATGTTTGGTCTTGTGTTCATCAGGTACATCAAGGACCCAATCATCTGATGATACATCGCAGCATCAACTGCTTCTGATGAAGCATCACTCAATAGCTTCATGTTCGATGCCATAGGTGTGGCCATAGCCTTGCAGTCCATCATCCCCAAACTCTTCAGGATCTCTACTGCATACTTCCCTTGTCCAAGCGATATTCCATCTGCACTCTACCACACCTCCATACCTGGGAAATAATGCATCATACCTAAATCCTTCATTTCGAACTCGACAGCAAGCTTTCTCTTTGTATCAGCAATCAAACCATCCATACCTGTTACAAATAGATCATCTACATATAGTAGGAGCATCATTGGGTTACCATCTTCAACCTTGTAGTAAAGGTTGGAATCTGCTTTGCTCTTAGTAAAGCCCAAACTGGATAGAAAGCTGTCAATTCTACCGTACCAATTCCTGGGTGCTTGTTTCAAACCGTATTGCTCTTCTACTACACCATTCAAGAAAGCAGTCTTGACATCCATTTGGTGTATCTTCCATTTCATCACTGCAGCCAAAGCAAGTATCGATCTGATGGAAGTGTATCTAGCTACAGGTGCAAAATTTTCTTCATAGTCAATTCCTTCTTTCTAGGAGAAACCACGAGCAACAAATCTTGCTTTATATTTTTCAATGCTACCATTTGTAGCATGCTTGATCTTGTAGATCCATTTTGAAGTTACAATTGACTTCCCTTCTGGTCTTGGGACAACATCCCAAACATCATTCTTCATGATTGATTGGTACTCTTCGATCATAGCATCCTTCCATTCTTTTCGTTCTGCTACTTCTTCATAATTGGAAGGTTCTTTATCGATGAAATCACATAGTAATGCTACATACCCAGAGCAGGATCTGGTCCTCTTTCTTTCTCTGTGATTCTCTTCTAGAGCCCCATATCTTTTCACACCTTGGATAATTTCTCGTACCCAAGCAGGTTTCCTCTTGTGAGGATTCTTCTCCTGAGGTGGATCTACAGGTCTTTGTGGTTCTTCAAATTCTCAATCTTCTTCTTGAGTTTCTTCGTTCATGGTTGTATCATGAATTCTGGGTGCTTCTGCTTCTTCACGTTCTTCAGTAGGTCTCTTTTTGGATTTGTTGTAAGCTGTGTCTTCATCAAATGTCACATCCCTGCTAATGTAAATATTCTTGTATCTTGGGAAATATATTCTGTAAGCCTTCAAGATTTTAGAGTATCCCACAAATATACCCTTCTTTCCTGAAGGATCTAATTTTGTTCTCTTTTCTTTTGGAATGTGTATGTACACAGGATAGCTGAAAATTCTGAGATGGCTGACTTCTGGTTTCTTTCTGGAGAAGATTTCTTCAGGAATCTTGTTCTTGAGTACTCTGTGTGGAGTACGGTTCTGTACATACACCATTGTTCTGGCAGCTTCTGCCCAAAGATGCATAAGAAGATCTTGATCATGAGGCATAGCTCTTGCGACTTCCATGATAGTTCTGTTCTTCTGTTCTAAAATCCCATTCTGTTGTGGATTATAAGGAGTGGATAACTCCCTCTTAATCCCTGAGTCTTTGCATAACTCTTTGAATTCATTCAAAGTGAATTCTCCGCCATTATCTGATCGAAAGGTCTTGATCTTCTTTTATGTGTGATTCTCGTTCAAGGCTTTGAATTCCTTGAACTTGCTGAAAACTTCATCTTTGTTCTTCATGAAGTAAATCCATGTCTTCCTAGAAAAATCATCAATGAAAGAAGCATAATATGAATACCCGCTTCGTGAGCTTGATGACATAGGACTGCATACATTAGAGTGGATGATTTGCAAGATTCCTTTTGCTTTTCTTTAGCTACTTGGAAATGTCTTCCTTGTATTCTTTCCTTTCGTACACCCTTTGCAGA
This sequence comes from Pseudotsuga menziesii, assembly GCA_001517045.1. Taxonomy (NCBI): domain Eukaryota; kingdom Viridiplantae; phylum Streptophyta; class Pinopsida; order Pinales; family Pinaceae; genus Pseudotsuga; species Pseudotsuga menziesii. The sequence continues at coordinate 111,176 of LPNX010811533.1, forward strand.
CCCCATCATGTTTTGCTTGTATTTTTGGAAGACCTTCAACAGCTTTGCTTGCCAGTGGTAGTGCTCTGTAATGCACATGTGCAAGCCTTCTATGCCAAAGTTCATTTGGCTCTACTATGTCATGGACCAAGGCTTGTTTTGGATGGCCCTTTAATTTGTACAATACTCCTTCTTGTTCCCCAATCACTACTGCATCATCGATATTCTTTCCTTTTGGACACATGATGACTTGACCATCTATGAATGCAACGCTCATTCCTTTTGCATCTAATGTAGATATGGAGAGGAGGTTCTTCTTGAATCCTGGTACAAACAATAGTTCCTTCATTGTCATAGACTTTCTAGAGTCTAGCTTATAGGAGGATTCCCCACTACCTTTTATTGGATACTAGTAGTCATCTCCTAGCTTCACCTTGTGAGGTGATTCATGTTCTGAAAGTTTCACAAAGGATTCCTTGAATCCTTTCATATGTTTGGAAGCCCCACTATCTATAAGCCAATCATTTCTTCCATGAGTAATGTTTCCCGTGAGAGTGGAAATCAAAACATATTCTTCCTCACTTGAAGAATATTCACTTTCATATCTGGTTCTCTTTGATGGAGGTTCATCATCCTCTGCAGCATGAGCATGGTGTCTTCTCTTGTTTCCCTTCTTCTTGTGAGAGACATTTTTGTTTCTAGGACATTCTCTAGGATAATGTCCTTTCTCGTCACATGTATAACATCTGATTTTAGACAAATCTTTTCTAGAGTTATCTTTATTAAAGGAATTACCTCTGGGGTGATGAGAACTTCTTTTGGGTTTCTTGGAGTAAACTGTGAGAGCTTGATCTTCACTTCCCATCTTTTCTTCTTGAGCTGCTATCCGAGATTCTTCTTGAGAGCACTCTTCACATAGTCTGCTGAACTTGACTAAATTCTTTCTAGCACATATTCCTTGAATAAAGGAGTCCCATGATCTAGGGAGACCATTCAAGGTGGTCATTACATTCTCTGCATTTTCCACTTCTTCATCTACTGCTTTTTGTTGTTCCTTGATCTCAGAAACTCTTGTGAAGTAAGACTGGATTATTTATGCATTCTGAATCTTCACATTCTTTAGTTGGTTTCTCAGAGTCATCTTCCGGTTTATGTTCTTCCGTTCAAACAATTTGGTTAGGGAATCAAACATAGCTTTAGGTCTCTTGAGGGAGGACACCTGTGGTATGAGGTGATCCTTGTTAGAATCAGCAATGATCATCTTTGCCATAACCAAATTATTCTTATGTAAGGAATTTGCCTCATCTCCCTCTAGAACTAGAACCTCCTCACTGATATAGGAGTCCAACTCATTTTCTTCTAGGACCAGGGAGATCCTATATTTCCAGGATCTGAAGTTATCAGCTCCCTCAAGATTTTCATCAAGCTTGGTATGATGATAAATCTTAACTGAGAACCTCAAATGTAAATACAAAAGATTTAGATATTACCAGGTCAAGATGTCAGATCTGGATTTGGAGCTGAAATCCTGCAGTGCTGGTTTAGGAGCATATTAGGGTTTTGCTTTTCTAGAGTTCTGTCCAACCAAATGTTTTGAATTTGATCCCTAACTTCGATTTTAGGGAGGAGATCAATCCAATCCTGGGCTCACTGAAAAATTCCACTTCTGTGAAAAGCCCTAATTTTCGGCAGTAATGTCGGGTCCAAAACTGAAAAACGTCAGAATTGGATTCTGCTTCGACAGAAAGATGTGCCCTAAGGAGGAGAGTTATTCCAACCTTCTTTTGCTGAAAATATGTGGAGAGAGATCCACAAAGTAGGAAGCCCTAGTTCCCGCAGCTGCATAGTGTCTTCTTCTCAGGTTAGCTTTGATTCCATGTTAGATTTTTAACATTAAGCTAGCATAACATTAGGATCTTTAACTGAGAGAACAACAAGCATAGAAATCAAACACAAGAGACAATGAACACAGTGTTTTTCCTCGGGGAAACCATAAATGGAGAAAACCCCACAACTTCCTCAGAGATAGAATCAACACCAAAAGTAAAACTCCAAAACAGTAAGATGATTTTTCGACAGCAGTAACCTCTTTCTTCCTTGCCCCAGTGTCTTTCTCTTCCTCATCTATGGGATACAACTGAGTGTGGATGAGTGTGTGTTAAATATAGAGGCCAACTCTCTATTTATACTAATTCTCGACATGACTAAAACCCTACTAGGGCCGACCTCTCTAGGAGAGTCTAATAACCCTGGTGCCCCAGAACTGTGGGGACTTTAACCCTTAGACAATAGGAGGATTATCCATAATGACTTGACATGAATTGTTTACATTATAGATCCTCCCGATAGGAACATCAGGGCATGACATGACACAAGTACATCCCGGAATAAACATTGGGTTACAATAGATAAGAAATACAAGTGAATACATTCCGAAGTTACAATTACATCAACAAAAAATAATTAAAGGCATTTGATTCGAACTCTCCACTATTATCAGAACTTAGGGCATGGATATGCCTACTTGTCTAGTTTTCTACTAATGCTTTAAACTCTTGGAATTTATAGAAGATATCACTTTTGGCTTTCATGAAGTAAATCCATGCCTTACGGGAGAAATCATCAATGAATAAAACATAGTAAAGGTACCACTGAGAGAAGGGGTAGACATGGGTCCACATACATCTGAATGTACTAAGTCAAGGATGTATTTATATCTAGTATGACTGCTAGGAAATTTATTTTTAACATTCTTTCCTAAATCACAACCTTGACAAATAGAATCATAAATAGAATCAAAACTGTGTTGATGTAATTGTAACTTCAAAATGTATTTACTTGTATGTCTTATGTATTGTACCCCGATGTTCCTATCGGGAGAATCAGTAATGTAATCAAGTCATGTCATACCCCGATGTTTCTATTGGGAGAATCAATAATGTAAACAAGTCATGTAAAGTAATAGAGGGTAACCTTCCTTATTGATCAAGGGTTAAACTACCCACAGTTGTGGGGCACTAGGGTTATTAGACTCTCCTAGAGAAGTCGGCCCTGGTGAGTTAATGTCAAGTCGAAAACTAGTATAAATAGAGAGTGAGCCTCTCTATTTATCACAGAGTCACTCACACTCAGTTGTAGTGCATAACTGAGAGAGAGAAGAAGCTGGGACAAGAGAGAGAGAGACAACTGCTATCGGTAGATCATCTTTGAATCTTTGGGTTTTACTTTTGGTGCTTATTATATCTCTCAGGAAGTTGTGGGGGTTTCTCCTTTATGCTTTCCCCGAGGAAAATCTTTGTGTCCATTGTCTATTGTGATTGATTGTTGTGCTTGTTATTCTCTCAGATAAGATCCTAAGATCATATAGCTTAAATGATAAAAATCTAACATGGTATTAGAGCTAACCTGAGAAGAAGAAACAGTGCAACTGCTGAAGCTAGGAATTCCTATTTTTTGAGTCTCTCTCCACAGATAATTAGCAAAAGGAGGCTAGGATGACTCTCCTCTCTATGGTGCATCTTTCTGTCAAAGCAGAATCTGATTCTGAGGATTTTTATTTTTTGACCTGACACTACAGCGGGAAATTAGGGCTTTCCACAAAAGTGGAATTTTTGAGTGAGCCCAGGACAGGATTGATATCCTCCACAAAATCAAAGTTTAGAGATCAAAATTGAAGTTTTTGGTTGGGTAGAACTCTTGGAAAGTCAAACCCTAATATGCTCCTGAACCAGAAAACCAGCTCTATAGAAATCCAGCTCCATATTTAGTTTGGACATCTTAAACTGGTAAGATCTAAATCTTTTGTATTTCCATTTGAGGTTCTCTGTTAAGATGTATCATCATACCAAGCTTTATGAAAAGCTTGAGGGAGCTGACAACTTTCGATCCTGGAAGTATAGGATCTCCCTAGTCCTGGAAGAAAATGAATTGGACTCCTACATAAGTGAAGAGGTTCCAGTTCCAGAGGGAGATGGGGCTAAGGCCTTACACAAAAAGAAATTGGTTATGGCTAAGAGGATTATTTCTGATTCAATCAAGGATCACCTTATACCTCAAGTGTCCTCCCTAAAGACAGCCAAAGAGATGTTTGATTCCCTGAGCAAGTTGTTTGAAGTGAAGAACATAAATCGAAAGATGACTCTGTGAAATCAATTTAAGAATGTAAAGATACAAAATGCAGAGACTATACAGTCTTACATTACAAGGGTCTCTTAGATCAAGGAACAACTTGAAGTAGCAGATGAAGATGTAGAGAATGCAGAGATTGTGATGAACACATTGAATGGTCTCCCTAGAGCATGGGACTCCTTCCTTCATGGGATCTATGCCAGGAATAAACTAATCAAGTTTAGCATACTGTGGGAAGAATGCTCACAAGAAGAAGCTCGAATAGTAGCTTGAGAAGAAAATATGGGAAATGAAGATCAAGCTCTCATAGTACAATCCAAGAAGAGAAAAACAAACCATCACCAAGGTAAGCACTCTTATCCTAGAATATATAACAAGAATCTACCTAAATTCAGATGCTTTACATGTGATGAAAGAGGAAACTATGATAGAGATTGTCCTAGGAACAAAAATGGCTCTCACAAGAAGAAGGGAAACAAGAAAAGACATCATGCTAACACTGTAGAGGATGATGAACCTCCCAAGAAGAGAATCAAGCAAGAAAGTGATGATTCTTCAAGTGATGAAGAATATGTTCTGATCTCTACCCTCACAGGAACTGTATCACATGGAAGCAATGATTGGCTTATAGACAATGGTGCTTCCAAACACATGACGAGATTTAAGAAATACTTTGTGAGACTATCAGAACATGAATCACCCGACAAGGTGAAACTTGGGGATGACTACCAGTATCCAATAAAAGGTAGTGGTGATTCCTCCTACAAACTAGACTCTGGAAATTTTATAAATATGAAGGATGTCATATTTGTACCAGGAATAAAGAAGAACCTTCTCTCCATCTCTGCATTGGATGCAAAAGGCATGAGGGTTGCATTTATAGATGGCCAAGTCCTCATGTGGCCAAAAGGAAAGACTATTGATGATGTAGTAGTAATTGGAGAACAAGAGGGAGGACTATACAAATTGAAGGGAAAACCAGAACAAGCTTTGGTTCATGATTCAGTAGAACCAAATGAACTGTAGCATATAAGGCTTGCACATGTGCACTACAGGGTACTACCACTTGCAAGAAAAGCTGTTGAAGGTCTTCCAGAAATGAAGGAAAAACATAAATGTGTATGCAAAGGATGTGCGAAAGGAACGAACACAAAGAAGACATTTCCAAGTAGCAAGAGCAAGGCAAAAGGAATCTTGGAAATCATCCACTCCAATGTATGTGGTCCAATGTCATCCAGTTCTCTAAGTGGGTATGTATATTATGTTTCTTTCATTGATGATTTTTCTAGGATGACATGGATATACTTCATGAAGAACAA
>LPNX010811540.1:15540-40840 GCA_001517045.1 Pseudotsuga menziesii
ATGCAACCTATTCCTCTTATTCAACGATGGGGATCACCAATGAACAGTCGGAAAAGAAAGCTAGACTTCTCCGAAGACATTGGCAGCGAAAGGGGGGATAACTAGAATAAATGTATAGGGGAGATAAATAGATGTAACTTTTTGTTTTTATACACATAGGTGTATAGTTTGATCCACTGTTTTGTATTATGGCCATGTGGCATGCCAATTTTTGTAACATTATTTGTATACATATATAATATAAAGTAAGGTTCAAATTTATACATATATGGTTGACTTGATCTTGGAACATTATATGTGTGGTTCACCTATGTGATATAATAATATGTGTGGTTCACATGTGTGCTAGTATGAATTTCTAATACTTAAAGGAAGAATTTATGACTCATCCAACTAAGATCAAGTAACGATTAAGTAAGTCATGGGAGATAATCACTAGACACCATAACCATAACCATACCATACAACTACCTAAATTTAACTATCATCAACTTTTTAACATTATTGCTATCCTCAACTTTTTAACATCATAACCATACCATACACTACCTAAATTACATACACTAACATCATAACATCATAGCCATACCACTAAATTTAACATCATGTACATGTGTTTCTACTTCTAAGTCATTCATGCATGTGTAATATACCATATTATACCCTACAATACCCTACGATACTAACATCATACCATACTAACATACCATACCATACTAATATACCATACCATACCCTACAATGCTAACATCACACCCTACAATACCCTATGATACTAATAGATCATACCATACTAACATACCAATATACCATATCATACCCTACGAAACTAACATACCATACCATACTAATACACCATACCATATCATACCCTACAATACCCTATGATACTAACATCATACCACACTAACATACCATACCATACTGATATATAATACCATACCCTACAATACTAACATACCATAACATAACATGTACCATAACATACTAACATCAAACCATACTAATATACCATTCCATACCATGCGATTTGGTAGTTCATGAAACCCTAGTTGTTTTTCAATTTGTTCATGTACATGTGTTTCTAGTTCCATCTCATAACTTGTAAAGACGTCACTAAACCCTAGTTCCATCCACTAACTTGTCAACCCTAGTGATAGCATGAAATTTCGTGTTCATGAAACCCTAGTTTTTTTTCAATTTGTATAGGTACATGTGTTTCTAGTTCCATCTCATAACTTGTAAAGAGGTCATGAAACCCTAGTTCCATATCATAACTTGTGAACCCTAGCGATAGCATGCAATTTTGTGTTCATGAAACCCTAGTTGGTTTTCAATTTGTACGTGTACATGTGTTTCTAGTTCCATCTCATAACTTGTAAAGAGGTCACTAAAACCTAGTTTTGTCTCATAACTTGTAAACCCTAGTGATAGTATGCAATTTGTAGTTCATGAAACCCTAGTTGTTTTTCAATTTGTACATGTACATTTGTTTCTAGTTCCATCTCATAACTTGTAAAGAGGTCACTAAACCCTAGTTCCATCTCATAACTTGTCAACCCTAGTGATAGCATGCAACTTGGGAAACACAGAGTAGTCAGATTCATAAGGAATAATATCTTATGTACAACAATTGGCTTGGACATCGATAGAAAAATTTGAACTAGTCTGACAACTTGTCGAGGAAGAACTGACAAAAGAGTCAGACAGAGTATCCCACCACCCCCACCACCACCGCCCGAAGGAGATGCCAACGTTGACGATATGGGGCACAACACAACACACATTCTGCTCTATGAGGGAGATGATGATCCCAGAAGACACTAGTTCATCTGTGAGTCCACATGGGAAGCAAACAATGTAACAAATGAAGACAGGCAGATGGAAAATTTCGTCGGTGCCTTATGAAAATAGGAACTGACTTGGTATATGACATATACCAATAAAACACCCAACACAAGCGAAACATAAATCAACCAACAGTTCTTGTCCTTCTTCAAAACACCAAGTGCAAAGCATCTGGAGGGGAAAAAGTTAAAAACGACCGTTCAAAAAGCTACAGAAACTGTCTGGGACTATGACAAGCGATGTAAGGAACTACTGAGCCAACTAGATTATAATATTGATGAACAAATATTAATTCAATGGTTTCTTGCAAGACTTTTACAAAATATCCAGAGACATATAAGTCTGACACTTACAAAACATATGAAGAAGAACTCATGAAATCGTTGGAGGTTGATATGGATGCTGACTACCCAGCACACCCTGTAGACAATCATATTGAAGAACAGTTGGAAATAATGCAAAAATAATTATGGGAACTTAACCTCAAGGGACAAGATATTTGGTGCATGAACTGCTTAATGGTCGACCATACCAATGACAATTGTCGACAAGAAATCAGCCGACAAAATGTCCGCTTTGTGAAAACAAAATTCTTTTGTGATATTTGCCAGGAACATGGGTTGCACACAACAAAAGATAGTCCATTCAACATGAAGAATGGAAAATCTTCCTGGTGCGCAATTTGTGAAGGAAAAGTCCATACAACAGTTGACTACCATTGGAACCTAAAGAATCGACAAAACTATCATGTAGTCTATCAAATGAATGTTGTCGCACAAAATAGCAATGATAGTATCCCAAAGAGCAACGAACATAATGAGCAAAGAAATCATAAATATGAATGACTAAGATACAAGAGTCGGTATGAAAATAATCTTTGTGGGGGATTTGTTGGTCGAGGCCGATTCACTGGATGTCGAGACAACAGACCACGATGACCAACTCAATGTTTCACATGTTATAACGAAGGTCACAGAAACACAGAATGACTGTACAAAGACCATACCAAACTAAAATTTTGTACCAGTTGTGGTGTGGGCGATCACTCTTTAGAGGACTGTCCCACCATGTTTGACAAAAGCAATAAAAAGAAAAATGTTAATGTCTTGTCGTGTGTTCAAAAGTCTGATGTAATTCGTACAAAGAATTTACATATAGTCACTAGACAAGGAAAAAAAACTGGCAATGATAATCCAAGAATATGTAAAATAAAAAGTAAAGATAACTATCCTAATCCAGTAAAGCAAAAACAATTATATAATGATGCATCAAATATGTTTCAAGAATTTGCTAGACATGAAGAAGTCAAAGATACTTGACAAGATATATAACAAGAACTACTTAACTTGACACATAATCATAAATTAGTAGCACAATTTATTGATCTGTTATGCAATATTAAGAACATAACAAGCATGAATAAACAAACTAAGAATATATGCAGCTTAAATAAAAAAAGATAAGAGTGATGTTGACCCACTTGTCGACCTAGAAATAAAAGGATATCATGTTCAACTAGTTGTTCTTGATTTTGAATCCCAAGTAAATATTATGACATGAAATACATGGGAGCAAATTGGCAGACTTAGACTTAATGAATTAGGAATATACCTAAAATTAGCAGTCCAAGAATTTATCGAACCTATTGGGGCATGGAAAAATGTCAACATGACCATAAAAGGAATTACTACAAAATTTGACCTTGAAATCATAGACCATGAGGAAGGATCCAACTCTGTCCTAGCCTTGGTGGGCCAACCATGGGGTCGAAAGATGAAAGCCTCGATTTCATTCGATAAAGAACGAATAAATATTAAAGGAAACAAGAAAAAAGTAATCGTCCCTATTCATCCTTCACAAGGTGAACCATGGACCGAACCCATAGACGAAGAGGTCGATTTCCAACAAATTTATCAAATCTAGAATGATGAAGACTATACAGAGCCAAACATTTATGGAGAAATTCATTTTGAGAATCAAGACTCAATTGGCTATAATTCAGACTCATAATTATATGATTGGGAGATGGAAAATTATGAAACTCAAGCAAGAGGGTACTAGACCATCCAAGCCATCTCGAAAAAACTAACACGTCAATGTTTTTCTGTGTCTATCATACCAAAGATATTCGAAAGAAAAATTAGGGAATACCCTTCTCTAGCGCCAATTCAAGTAGAGAAAAAACAGTGTCTTTGGTATAAAGAAAGAGAGTCACTAGTCCTCCATAAAGAACAATATTCCAAAAACTTAGTTGAGAACGGCCGACTACAAATCCTGGTCGAAACATTTATAGGTCAAGTTGCTCGATGGTGGGATACCCATCAGTTGAGACTACAAAGGTGGACAACATCTTCGACATACTTCGTTGAAAGATTCGGCAGAAGGAAGCTAACTAAACAGGCACAAATAATTGTCTTCACACAAGGACAAGATCCTGAAAAACATATAAATATATGCGAAAGAGAATGGAGAAGACTTGGTTACAAATATGAACACATATGGCTGCACCTATTTCCATCCACATTGGATGATTTACCAAGTAAGTGGTATAAGATGGAAGAATCTCGAGGCAAAACGTTCGTACGGAATGGACTCAAGGAAAACTTTACCAAAGACTTTAAATTCATACCAAAAGATGACAAATTGGTTGAAGCAACTAAACAAATGAAAACATTTATACAACCAACCATTAGTCATACTTCGACACAAAATCATAACCAACCGAAAGAATCATGTAATAACATTCGGTCTAATAGAATACCACAGTCGATAAGACTTCTACTAGAAAATGAGCATACACATGGAAAAGGATTTTAGTGGAAACCTGATCATCCAGAATTGGTAAAACCAATTAGAACAATGGTTAAGGTCAAATCGACTGACAAAGAAGATACCGATTGGATGACAACAACAGACTTTTCAGAATCATTTTCTTAGTTCAAGGAGGGAATTTGATAAATAAATGGAAGCAAAGCGCCAGAATGGATGAACGCAAAGGTTAAAACCAAAGAATTTGACATATCTAAAGACAATAGACCAAAAATAGTGAGAATAGGTGACTACTGGAGCGAGAAACAAACAACAAAAATAATTAATCTACTGAAAGAATTCCATAATGTATTTTACCGAGACTATAAATATATTAAAGGGTTATTACGAGAAATGGGTGAAATGAAGATTGATATCAAACCTAACACAAGGCCTATCAATAAAGGACCTTACAAATTGCCTCACAAATATAAGGGAATAGTGAAAAAATATATCGACAATATGTTAGAAGCAAACATCATTTATCCAATCAACTAGTTGGAATGGGCAAGCCCAATGGTCCTTCAATAGAAAATACATGACCCGATAAAACTAAGAATATGTGTCGATTTCCAGGAACTGAGTAAAGTCACTTTGACAGATCCATTCCCGACACCATTTGCAGATGAAATCCTAAATGAAGTCGCAGGACACGAGCTCTACTCGTTTACAGATGCATTTTCATGATACAATCAAGTCCCGATTGCCAAGGAAGATCAGAAAAAGACAACATTCATTTGTGAATTTGGTTCATTCACTTATAAAGTTATGCCATTCGGTCTTAAGAATGCACCAGCTATATTCTCAAGAATAGTAGTCAAATAATTTCAGGAATACATATATAAAACAATGGCTATGTACTTTGATGACTAGACAATTTACTCCATGTTGAAATATCATTGCAAATGGTTAAGACTAATACTAGAACATTGTCGACAAATCCAACTATCCCTCAACATAAATAAATGCATCTCTTTTACCCCTATAGGAATTCTATTGGGACATATTGTATGCAAAGAAGGCATCAAAGTTGACTTCGCAAAAATAAAAATCATCCTCGACTTAAAACCTCCAGTGAACCCAAAACAAGTCAGAGTGTTATTAGGGAATATGGGGTATTACAAAAAATTCATTTGTCACTATTCAGATATGACATACCCCTTGGAATAACTATTAAAATATGATTAGGAGTTCGAATGGACTAAAGAATGTGATGTATCCTTCGACACTCTAAAGAGGAAACTAGTCAAAGCACCTATTCTTAGGTTTCCAAATTGGTTAGTCAAGTTTCACGTACACATTGACTTATCAGGAATAGCCATATGCGCAATCTTAACACAAACAAGAGACGATGGGATGGACTACCCAATTGTGTATAGCAGCAGAAAACTATACAAAGCATAATGCAATTACTCCACCACAGAAAGGGAAGCATTAGGAATGGTATTTGCAATCCAAAAGTATCAACATTACTTATTAGCTAACCCTTTTATATTTTACAATGATCATCAAGCGCTAAAATATTCGGTAAACAAACCTTTACACCATGGAAGAATCTGTCGATGGATGTTATTATTCCAACAATTCGAATTTGAAGTAGTAGTCTGACCAGGAAAGCTAAATGTCAGAACCGACCACTTATCACGAATCGACACAGGGGAGGAACCGATAGGAGTGGAAGACGATCTTCCAAATGCACATCTGTTTCGAATAGAAGCTGTACCAACATAACTAGAAGAAATAGCTCAATTTTTAGAGATGGATCAAGCACCTGAAGGTATGAGCACTAAAAAGAAACAAATTCTAGCAATGAAAGATGCACCATATAGCCTAATTAATGGATTCCTATATAAATAGGCTTGGATGAAGTACTTCGTCGATGTGTGTTAGAACATGAAAGAGAAAACATAATGCATGAAGCACACTATGGACGAGCTAGAGGAAATTTTCATTTGGACACAACTAGCTAAAAAGATCCAACAGTCGAGACTATGTGGCCGACATTACACAAGGATTGTCAAATGTTTGTTAGTAAATGTGCTCGTTGTCAACGTTTAGGTCGAAATTTTCTTAGTACTGAGATGCCATTAATATTGATAAATCCAAGTTTAAGGTTCGAAATTTGGGCTATCGACTTTATAGGACCATTTCCAACTCCAACAAGAAGGACGGGTGCACGCTACATCTTAACAGCAGTAGAGTATGTTACTAAATGGGCAAAGGCAGAACCTGTCAAAACCTTTTCCAGTGAACTAGCTCCCAAATTGATATATGAAGATATAATTACTAGATATGGTTTTCCATTAACTCTAATCAGTGACCAAGGTTCACATTTTATCAACAAAACCATTGTAGCATTGACAGAGTAGTTCAAAATTGACCACAGATGAAGTACAGACTATCATCCTTAGTCTAATGGGGAAATAGAAGCATTTCACAAGACCTTAAAAAGAGGCTTAACAAAAATTTGCAACAATGAAAAGAAGACTGGGATGAGAAAATTCTTGCCATCTTATGGGAATATAGAACAACATACAAGCAATCTATAGACCAAACACCGTTTAGACTAGTCTATGGCCAAGAATCAGTCGTCCCCCTTCACTTCCAACAACAGACACCAGTGATAGCAAACATACTACATATTAATGTCGAAGAAGCAAAGAAGTACCGACTAATGCAACTAGCTAAGCTAGAGGAACACCGACTAATTTCCATTCAGCACCAAGAAATCCAAGAGCAACAACAGAAATCATGGCAAGACTGAAATATTAAAAACAAGAACTTGTTAGTTGGAGGTCTTGCGTTGATGTATAACAGTGGAGTGAAAGGAAAACCAAAGAATCTGCATACATAGTGGATGGGATCCTATATCGTTGAAGAAATCAATGCCAACAGATCAGTCCAATTGAGAACGTTACAAGGCACAGTATTTTGGAAACTGGTTAATGGTGCCCGACTAAAGCGGTATGAAAACTAAGGAAAAATATGAAAAAAACCAATTATATATGTGTGTGTGTGTGTGTGTGTGTGTGTGTGTGTGTGTGTGTAATAAAAAGAGAAAAATAACAACGGTTCCATAACTATTAAACAAAACCTATAAAAACCATAAAAATCTAAAAAACAACAAAAATAAGCAATCCAGTGATCAAAATGATAGGAAGTAGCAGTATACAATTCGAAAAAACTACCAACCGACATTGTAACCATCAACATACCGACTATCGACCACACAAATGACATTTCCATCATCATGTACACCGAGAAGAGGATCAAAAGGTCCAATCAAGCCATCATGACTATAGATAGAGCAAGCACCAAAACTAGAGGGCATTAAAAGATCTTTCAATAGAGCATCCTTCACCATCAGATCTTCCATTAATACCTCCATCGACAAAATCGCCACCCATTCCACCTATAAATACTACGTCAGACGAAGAATTCATATCATTTTACAAAGATCTTGAGAGACAAAGTTATCAGACTCATGAGAGAAATATACCTATGCAAAAACTTGAAACCTACAAAACGACACCAAAGAAGACCATATCCGTGAACACCAAAGCAAAGGAGTTGTAGTCCAATGCGACCCTGTTGATAAAACGATTAGAGAATATCAGTAAGGAAAAAGTCCAGGAAAATTCTTGGGTAAGATTATGGACATAAATTAAGAAATGGGCATATATAGATAGAAAAATGAAAGAAGAAGCACATAAAGTAAGTTCCAGTACCATCATGAGCTACATCAATGCACCTCTTATGGCGAGCCTCGGGAGAACGAAAGAAATAATAGAAAAATTATCATTAGTCGATATCACAATGGGAAGTTTTATTTTTATAAACCTATTGAGATATCTGACGAAGTCATTTACAAACTTACATGGTTTTCTAACAAAGGCAGACTGTCTCTATCGGTTCCAAACCTGAGTTGGTTGAAAAGCTAATAGGTACAACAACTGGGGAAAACTCTAAAGGGCTAATAGTTGATCAAATCAAGGCCATAACACCCAAGATGGTCACCAAAATTATGTCCAAAGGTCTAACTGTTACAGGGAGAGGGTGCGATCTGAGGCTTGACATGTTGGAAGATGTCGACACTATGGAAGAATTAGGGAAAACCTATTTTTGGGCTCAATATGTAGCCGACATGATCAAAGGAATATGTGAAAAATGTCATGAAACAGGAGCAACGATCAGATTCCCTTCACTGATCATATGGATTTCTATGTATTATTTATGTGCTGTAGGAGACCGACAATTCATGGAACCAACAAGATTCCATATGTGGCACTTCAAGCCATTCTCAATGGACGGGAACTCACAGGAACTTGAAGCAGCCAAAGTGCTGCTAGAAAACTGGTTTCAAAACTTAAAGGTCCTAACAAGTAGATGGAGGGTTCCACAAAACATATGAAGATGTATGCCACCGAAAATGCACATTCAGTTGGAGCTCAACCATATTGTAGTATGGTACATGCAAGGAGTTGTAGTGAAGGATAAACACCTTGACTGTTACCCAATAGACGAGGAGATATTTAAAGAGTTGTCCTGACAATCCAATACTAAGATGTCCATACCAGTGGCTGCAAAGAAAAGAAATCAACCAATTTTAGAACCTCTAACCGACCAAGAAAAAGAAGACTATTATGAAGTACACCTTCATATCAACACTTTCACTTCGGAGTAAACCCCAATAGAAGAGAAAAATACTTTTCATATTGTAACAATATCACAACCATAGCAAGCCCTTGTACTAACCGAACAATAGGAGGAGGAGGAGGGTGAACAGAAAGAGGAAGAAACACATTCCGACAAACCTGCTTATGCTATAACAAAGTAGAATCTTTGACAATTAGCCCAGGAAATATCAAAGTCAACGAAGAAGAAATATATTCCAACAAAAGGGAAGGGAAGTGCAAACTCATCCTACTAGAGGAGTCAGAGGATGAAGAAAAGTTACTCGATAGATCTGCTGACATCTTGGAGGAGGCTTCGAAGAAAAAAATATATGTCGAGATGTAGTTCAAACGCTTCATAGAAGCAAAATCCAAACAAGGAAAATCCAAAAAGGTAAGAGTCGCCACCACCCTGAAGTCGATCCTATCATATTTAACCTCCACTCCTCCACCCCCATCTCCAACTAGAATAATGGAAGAAGAGATGCCAAACCCATCCAATGTCGTCTCACCAAACCCCTATACAGATATAATACCTGAAACTCTCAAAGAGAAATTTGATAAAGATGTTGACCTACAACAATTTATCAACAATTTTTCCAACCTGTTTTGCAATTCCTAGAAAATAAACACCATGCACTCACTCATCGAGTCAAGTTATGCACGATGAATTCTCACCCAGCAACCCGACCAAGCCTTGCAAGAATCAAAAGTTGTGGGAATCATTAAATCCTCATTCATACGAAACCCTGACAAATCATCCCACGTTGTCGCAACTCAAATTTCATCATTTACACCATCTATCCCAAATCCTCCACCCTCGGTTATTGAAGTAGAGGAGGGAGTAGTTGTTCTTGATGCAGACAATCAAGTAGAAACACTAGCAACAAATCAAGAAATATCCAACCTCATTGACTCTGAAGAAACTGACAACCCTATCGACTTTCAACCTGAAGTTGAAAATCTCATGCCGACAGATGACCTTCCAACCACTCCATCAAACCCAGAAAAACCGCCATCACCTAGATCACCATCATCCTAAGCCCCACCTCCAAACCTAGATCTACCATCTACACCACCAAAAGATGCACAACCAGTAATAGAACTCATCCTTGAGATACAGTAGGTAGACATGTTGCTGCTGGAACTATCCTAAAAAAAAATTTACATTTTTTAGGACCCCCTTTAAAATCTTAGTTTTGCTTCTTAGGCTTAGAGTTTGAAATCCAGGATTTGTGGTTTGTTTCTATCATGGAAAAATTTCCAGAGTTTTGTTTTTTACTAAGGAATAAATATGCTTCTGACCCGCTATAGCAGATGGTTTTTCAAGTTCTGAGCCGCTACAATGGACATATTCTTTTGTTTCAAGCCACAACGGCAGGTGAATTTTGGTTTGAATATCAGAAAGGCTTCTGGTTTTGTTTATCGAGCTATGGCAGATGGTTCCCTGCTTTTAAGCTGCTACAGTGGAAAGTTTATCGATTGTCGAGCCACTATGGTGGGAATTTTTTCAGTTTGACTATCGGGTAAACTTCCGATGGTTTTGTTCGTTACAATGGATCATTTTTCTAGCCCATGGCCACTACGACGACTGTTCTTTTTGTTTTCATCTTTGTTTCATTTATCGAATTCATTACAGTGAAGGATTCTTGATTTCATGCTGCAACAATGGATGAAGAGTAGTGTTGAGAATAGGAACTTCTTTCGACATGTTTTTTTCGCTTTGCCGCCACGGTGGGCATGTTTGCAGTTCATTTGCGGGAATTATGCCGATCTTTTAGAGCATCTATGGCTGATGTCTTTCTTTATTGCTGCTGCTACGGTGGAGAAGGTTCCTTGTTGATAACCCATTTCTCACCAAGCCCACTATGGTGGAGGAGTCTTCACCAACGAGCCGTTACAACGACAGTTTTCTTAATTACCTTCCAATGCCTTGTGACCACCGAAGCCGTGAAAGAAGTGCAGGCGTATTGAGCTGATGATAGCGGTCGTATTAGGATGTTAGACCCATCATTGTCGAGGTTGTTTTCATATTGACTTATCGTTCATCGCCCGATGTGATATGTTTGGTGCCAACAGCGTTTGGCTGCACGCGTGCGGATTCAATGGTTTTACCTACCATTTTTAAAGGTTTTTCACCAAAATTTGTCTATTTATACCTGGGGAACGGTGTTTTTACCATCGATTTTTATGCTGAAAGGTTGAAATATTTGTTGTGATTTTATCCCATCGTAGAGTTCATGTGATTGGTGGAGATTACCTGTGGAGATTACATGGCACGTCCTTACTAACTACCTCCGACTATGTATCCACTGCCATGTAGGTTTTTCATCCATTTGTATTGGTTTGACGAGTTAAATATGTTTTTGAGCTGTCCTTGGTGTTTTTCTCGAGAAAGGTTGCGTAGGTTTGGTTGTGGGTTTAAAAGGGAGTTTTTCCCTCTCTTTTTTAAGAATCGTCGTTTCCTATTAGCGTTCAAACTTTCCCTCACCACCATACCTGCGCTAAGTTTTTACAACGTTTGATCATAGAAGTCTTTTCCCACGGCCTATTAAGTTATGATGATTATCTAGGTGCCAGAGCTTTTCATCAGTAGGGAACAGACTGGGTGCTCGTCTTCGAGAGTTTTTAGGGTTTACAATCTCCTCATCTTAGGAAAACCTAATAGGTTTCAGCGCTATATCTATTAGCCATGGGATGTTAAACCCAGAGATGTGAACCTAGGGCATCACTACCCTAAGCGTCACAGTGTGGATTTTTGGGTCTTGAAACTTCCAGGGTCTTTGCGTGGAAGTGCGGAAAAGCTTCGCAGTAGTTAGGTCGCATTTTCATTTCTAGGGTAAAGAGGTCCAAGTTTTCCTATGTCTAGAGGTTTTATTGCCAAACTTTGACCTACTGACCGACATCATTTGTCTTGACCTAATGGCTAGAGATATCATGGTAATACAAAACACTGATGATTATGTTGGGAAGTTTTCCACAGTATGACGAAGAGAGGTAAAGAGAAAGCTAAGATTGTCGATTATGAATCGGATGCAGAGGTTACAGAATTTGCACTGGTACCAAGGGTAGAGATCATTTATGAGGATACAAATGCAATCATTGGAGCTGAGGCCGAGTTCAAATGGGGTCAAATTTATCACTTGTTGGTAGAAAAGAAAGTTCCAAAAGCAGGGTTGGAAGGCCTGGCCCTGTATGATAATGTGCTGAGATCTGGGATAACCAAGGTGACCACTAGATCATAAATGTTCCCTTGTGCAGGAGTCATCGGGTGGATTTTACCTAGGATAGACACAACAAGGATTTTGATGAACGATGCAGAGAACAAAGTATTTGCATCCTTTGCACCGATATTTGTATCATCAACATACAACTTTCCCAAAAAAGGAAATTAGCGTGACAACAAAGTGGGTGAAGAGCTTCAAACTCTATTACACTACCACAGCTAAGATGATGATGGTTGAGGGAAAGAATTTTAGACACAAGTAATCGGGGGAGTACGAAACAACTCATCTAAGGACCCCATACAGATTAATAGTGCTGCTGTTGAACAAAATTTATGGCAGAGATGATGGGAAGTTTTGCAAGTTTGGGTGGATTGCACTGATCTACCATATAGCTATGAAAGGAACAATCTTCAATTGGGCTGACATAATAGCCAAAAAATTTTCCACCTCTATCAAAGCATATCAAGCAATTTTGCACCTCAGCAAGTCTAAATTTTATATGCCTTCCTTCTTAGTGGACTGCATACTTTACCACCATCGGTTTGAAGGGATAAAGTGTATATGGAATGGAGGGAAATCCCCTATATATATAGCTTACCATATGTTGGGGTCTCACAAATACCATAATCACTATAAGATGATCTGTGAAGAATTCTTGATGCCCTTATACAAGCTCATTTTTCTAGAAGAATGTCCATGCCTATCTGAATGAGCCTTGGAGTCTATTAAAGAATATGGGGATTACTTCTTCTTAGAAGAAGGAACCTATTTGAGGATGTATGGGGGAATGAAAGCACCCTCATTTCTACCAAAGTACGCAATAGATTATATAGTCCACAATGATGTTGTTAGACAACTTTTCCAAAATGCATTTGGAGGACACCTTTTTTATCTAAAGAAGGATTTGTTTGACCATTACCCTTCTATGTGGATAGTTACAAGTTCACCAAGTTCAAGAATGCCCCTAAATTAGTTAAAGAGCTGGAAAATTTGCATTTTGATGAAAAGGACTTTCACTGGAATGATTATCAAGGAAAGGTTGTAGCCTATAAGGAAGCACTCAAAGTAAATTTTGAGTATGCTAATTACGTGGAAAGAGAGGAAGAAATGTATAGGAACATTTACAACATGACCACCTAAAAAAATCAGTTGAAACTGAAGACCTTAGCAGCCGGGATAAGGGCAGTGGAAGCAACAATCTAGAACCAAAATGCCAAGAAGAGGAAGCTTCCAGAAAATTAAAAGAAGAGACTTCCCAACGACTGGAAGAAGGCACAAGAAAGATCTTGGCTAAAGAGAATAAGCAAGTGTTGGGAAAAATATTGTCTTGAATAATTTACCTAATATTTAATTATCGAACAGGGTTGGTAGGATTAGATTTGTTACAAAATATATGAAAAGGCAGAGGGATTCTTATGGTATCATGGTAATACTTTAGTAAACAAAATATTGGAAGGTCTTTCAAAATGAAAGACTGAGTTGAACTCCTAAGAAATCAACGTCTTAAGATAACAGAAACAGAGGACTAGGGAAGAGTGGTATCAAGTTATACTACTTTACTATATAAACAACTATTAAAAGAAAAAGATGTGGACAGTGTGATAAAAATGAATGATTCTTTATAAGAAGGTCTATTTTACTGATAAACAACTTCTTAAGAACTGGTTATACAAAGAAGAATTTACAACATCTAACTATACATGCAACTAATAGATGGACACTAATTCCATTCTCCTTGATTATTTTGAGGATAAGGGTTTACTGTAATTGGGACAGGAGTAGGAGAAGTGTCAAAATGGATTTCAAATGAGGTGAAGAAACTAAAGGGAATCAGATCTAACTTAATCTCTATGAAAATATGTAGACTAAGAATCGTCCAATTATAGGCTATAGTAAACATGATGATCTATAAGCAAATAAATCCTATTTGCAAAAGATAAAATAAGATTACAAGAAGGTAGACATGATTTATGAATAAGCAGAAAACTTATAAAGATGATCTAAATTATATTCTATAAATTCCTTTAATAACCATACGATTAAGAGTACAAATCATATTTTTATGAGAAATGACACATAATCTATTAATGCATTTAAAACTTCACATGTGAAGGAACAATTCAAATTTAATTAAAAATCAATACAATAGATCAAAACACATGACATAATTCTTAGGCATAAGGTGAGAAGAAATTAAAAAGAAGAGTAGGTTTTAACAAATAGTCTAAACAATCTCACCTAAGGGTCTTAACAGATAATACAATCACTATATAACTGCCACTATCAAAACTGAATCAGAAAACAAAGGAGATAAGCTCAAAACATATTAAAAACACGTAGGGTTGAATTAAAGACTGGACAGTAGGTTGAAATGAAGGTCCATATGAAAAGCAGAACAGACTATCTAAATGACAGTCTGTCTGAAGAAAATACTAAAATTTCGAGAAAACAGTGAATTTAAATGATTTGTTGAGAGCAGCTGACTCATTCATATGAGCTAATGAAATGTTGAAAGAGAAAAATGTAAATCCACTTACTAATTGAATCTTATGGAAACATAATCTAAAGTAACTCATAATTCAAAAAGGAAATTACATTATTGAGCGAACTGAAATATACTTAAGCAAAAACAGAAATAAATAAAGCTAGATTTACTGTGACTTAACCAAAAATGGTGACAAAATGAGGACCAAAAATGGTGACAAAATGAGGACCAACAGCGAGAAAAGGAAGAAGAAGCTGCCATGAAAGAGAGAGAAGAATAAAAGAGAAAGAAAGAGGAGGCTATCCAAGAAAAAATTGTTGAGCTAGAAAATGCCATAGCTCAAGAAGCTTTGAATCTGGAACAAGAAGTACAAGACCAAGAAGGGTTAACAAAAGAAAAAACCAAGGAAAGTTAGGATGATGTAGGTGGTGAGGATCAAAGATGGATCCCTATTCAGAACGACCCTGAGGACCTTCCATCCACTTTAGAAAATATACTTACAAGGGGGCATCTCCCTTTAGTTGAGTTGGAATTTGTGCCATTCACTCCATCAAAGCAGTATGAGATTGCATTCCTAGAAGTTGTACAGTTTGATCCCAAAAAAAAGTCAATCGTGTGGAAGACAGAGAAGACTCTAAGGATAGGAAACTAACCCCCAATAACCACAATCACAGAAAGGACAGTAGTGAAAAATGTGGAAGATAACCCAAAGCAATTAGCCTCCTTGGGCATTGCAAATGCATATGTGAATGCTCATAATATTGATAAGCTCGCACAGACCCTTGAGCAGTGCAAGGATAAAATGGTTGGGATGAAAGAGGTCTTGAGGAAGGAAGAAAGAGTTTGCAGAGAATAAAAAAGAAAGTATGAAGCTACTCTTTCAGACAATGAAAAGCTTCAACAAGAGTATCAAATTCTACAAGAAGAGCGGTATACTTTGAAGCTGTTAAACATGAACCTTAGAAGGGAGAAATGGGAATTGAAAAACAAAATTGCAGAGATAGAAGCACAGAAGTATACGGCTGATCAGCGAGAAAAACAATATGAATACCAAGCGGTGCGATTAGAAGCTCATAAGAGTTCTTTGGAGGTGTTGTTGAAGGCATCAAATGAACAAAGGACAGATATAACACCTCTAACAAAGCATGCTCTTTTTCTAAAAAATAAGATCTATCAGATGCAGGGTCAGATCACGAGAGAAGTCTTCAAAGTCAAACAAGTGGAAGATCGATTACAAGAAATTTCATCCATAGCTTCAGAGTTCAAAGAAAAAACTCAAGACGTTGTATAAGTCATTCAAGGATGATTGACATCGTTGGAAACAACTAAGGAGCCTCCAAAAATTACACCAATCAAAAATCCAGAAAGAAATAATGCACTGGATGGAGTGTAGGATTTAGAGGAAACAGAAAGAGAGAGAGGAAACATGGAGGGCTACAATGAATTTTATGGTCAACGGCCACAATTCCAAGAAAACAAGGCCGGTATACCAATTAAAAACTAAAAGGCTTCCAAAGGCTTGAATCAAGCCCAAGAAGGGGCTCTGATACCAAATGAAATGATAAAAATGATTTCGATCAAAATAACCAACGTAAATAACACATATACTCCATAAATTGACAAAATAGTATATACTTGGTAAGATAAAATATGATTTTACAATGATACATGAGCCTTGTATAAATACCCATGTAAGGGTTGCCTTGGTGAAGAGATGTCACCCTTCATAAGTTCCTTTTTATTTAATTATTATTAACATTTATTAATGTTTATATATATATATATATATTAGAATAGATCTTGTTGGATATAGATTAGAACATCATTGAGCTAGCCTAGATCTAATGCTACATATAATTTACATGCAATTTTTATATATGTTGAAAGGATTTGAGGAAGCTTTGTTGTCATTATGTGCATGTGAGATATAGTGGTTGAAAGAATAATGGTTTACTCCCTCCTCCTATCTTGGATTAAGGGAAAGGATCAAGTATTCACTTGCATGCACGAGGAAAATCTCTATAATAGAATTGAAAACTCCACTGAGGAGAATTTGTATTCTTTCTTAGTTTTGTTTTCTTACATCCTTTATTTTTTGTGTCTGATTGATTATTGAATATTCAACAAAATTATATCATATAATATTCCATTAGAAAGCTTGGGAAATTATCTTTCCAAAAAAGATGACATTGTGTCGATCCAATCTCCCAATCAAAGATATGGCATTTTGAAAATTGGTGCAATAGTGACCCAAAATCATAAAAAAACACATATTTGAAATGTCCATATCTCCCTCTCATGGAATCGAAAAGTATGGGCATGTGTCTCACTATACGATCAGATAATTTTATTCTATTATTATAAATTTTATCAAAATATTTATAAAAAAATTAAAACGTGTATTTAAAAAAAATAGCAATCACTTGTATATTATTCCATCTCCACAAAAGGGGGAAAAGAGAGACACATTACTATGCTTTTACCGTTAAGTGCAATGGTTTTTTTAATTGAGTGTTTTTGAAAGGGGAATCCAAATATGTAACTAGATTTAGGAAATTCTACACACAATCACTCATAATTTGATTTGAGTGTTGTGGACCCCTTTTTTCTCTTCCAAAATTTGCAAAAGAAAAAAAATATGAAATCTTATTTATTTTTCCATTTTACTAGTTGTTTGCATTACCTTAAATCAATGAATACTGATCTGATTTGAGTGTGTTATCTTTCAAGTGACCTTTTGATGCTATTGGAACTTCTTATATTGCTTATTTTCAAGTGATATCGTAAGAGTTTTTGTGTCCTTTAGTCATCTTTTGTCATTTTTTTTTTTTTAGGTTGCTTATCTTCATGCAATATAGTGGTGTCTGAATTGTGAAAGTGTGATTCTCATATGTGTTTCTTTCATATGCATTTGTTCATGCCATTGTGAAAAGAGAAGAAGAAAAATAAAGATTGTGCATTTAAATTCTCTTTAGGCCATTAATTTTGGTTTAAGAGGATTTTGTTTAGATAATTTTCTTGAAAGATCTATCCATTTGGAATTTTCATAATTTCTTGCTTGGAGTGCTTTGTTTGGTTTGATCAAATTTTATGTGAAAATTGTATATGATGATATTTTTAATTGGGTGTTTTTAATGCTTTGTGCTTACATTCAAATTTTTGTTTGTTGCATTATTGTCATAGAAAAAAGGAAAACAGATCTCTTCCCTCTCACATATAGTTGTTCATTGAAAGAGAAAGTTTGCATTCTTATCTTTTCATTTTCTATTTGAAGAGTCAAGAATCTCAAACATCACCAAGTTTCACTATGTGTACCTTTCTCAAGTAATCAATAGCCCTAAAATGAAGCGCTTAGTTAAAATTGATTACACATTTTCTTTTGTCTAGCAAACCAACATTAGTTGACGGTGTAGAGCCTTTGATTAAGATTGGAGAAGACTCTCTCCAATGCCATAAATTGCAGATAGAGTAATTAAAGAGTCAAAATTCATTAGTAGAAAAGGGCTCTTTTGAGAAATCTTCTTTGAAACGAGATCCAAGCACGATTTCAAGCTTAGTGAATTTAAGAGGCATCCCCTCTGAGTGTGGTTAGTGGGTTCTTGTGTGTATTACGGTTTTGTCTACTTGAAAAGTACTTGGGGTGACATATTTTGGACAAGATTTGGGTATGAGACTTGTGTCTTACATTCCATTCCCACATGCCTAACCTTGGCTTGCGTTATTCCTCCCATTTGTCATTCCATGAAGTGGAAAATTTAGTTGTTATTCCTAGCTTCCTACATGGGTGACTGCAAGTGGGAAGTGTTTGTGGTACCTGAGACAAATGCATAATGATCTTCTTTCCCTACCTTGGAGGGCTCTCATCTTCATGAGGGCACTTGCACCTTGGATTTGAGGGGGAGGGAGAGGCTACAATAATTGTCTCTCACCTCTTAAGTTAGTAGATCAGAACCCCAAATTTAGAAGAGTCCTTTTATCCAATTGATTTGCTTGTTAATAGCCTAGATTTTGTCTAGCGATGTTTTTCTAGTTTTATATTGTAGTTAAACCTAAGTTGTTAGTGTTATCCTTTTATTATTTTCAATATTGCATCATGAGAAATCTAACGATCTCAATGGATTTGGATCCTTTTTATCCTCGAAGAAGAGCCACCAACCACTAGAGGACAAGTCACCCATCAAGTATAAGGAAGTGAAACCATTATTTCCAAATAACCTTAAGATGACAAATAATATTTCCATGTTGTGGGGAAAACTTTGTAGTAGATCTTTCAGTTTGACTATGGGGTAAACTTTCAATGGTTTTGTTTCATTACAACGGATCATTTTTCTAGTCCATGGCTGCTACGGTGGCTGTTCTTTTTGTTAGCATGTTTGTTTGATTTATCAAATCCGCTACGGTGGAGGCTTCTTGATTTCGTGCTGCAACTGCAGATGAAGAGTAGTGTTGAGAATCGAAACTTCTTTCGAGATGTTTTTATCACTCTGCCACCATGGCATGCATGTTTACAGTTCATTTGCGTAAAGTATGCCTATCTTTTAGAGCCGCTACGATGGGTGTCTTTCTCTGTTGCTGTCACTACGGTGGAGAAGGTGCCTTGTTGATAACCCGTTTCTCACCAAGCCTGCTATAGCGGAGCAGTCTTCACCATCGAGCCACTACAACGGTAGTTTTCTTAATTACCTTCTGATGCCTTGTGACCAATGGAGCCGTGAAAGAAGTGTAGGTGTATTGAGCTGATGGTAGCGGTCGTATTGGGATGTTAGAGCCGTCGTTGTCAAGGTTGTTTCCATATTGACTTATCGTTTACCTCCCAATGCAATATATTTGGCGCCAATGGCATTTGGCCATGTGTGTGCAAATTTAATGGTTTTACCTACCACTTTTAAAGTTCTTTCGCCAGAAATTGTCTATTTATACCCGGGGAACGGTGCTTTTACCATCATTTTTTACAGTGAAGGGTTGAAATATTTGTTGCAATTTTATCCTGTCCTAGGGTTTGTGCGATTGGTGGAGATTACCCATGGAGCTTATATGGCACATCCTTACTGAGTACCTCTAACTACGTGTCCACTGCTGGGTAGGTTTTTCATCCATTTGTGTTGGTTTGACAACTTAAATATGTTTTTGAGCTGTTGTTGGTGGTTTTCCCAAGACAGATTGGGTAGGTTTCGTTGTGGGTTTAAAAGGGGGGTTTTCCCTTTTATTTTTAAGAATCGTCATTTCTTGTTAGCATTCGAACTTGCCCTCGATGCCATACCTGCGTTGATTTTTACCACGTTTGACCGTAGAAGTATTTTCCTGCAATCTATCAGGTTATGACAATTATCCAGGTGCCTGAGCTTTTTGCTGGTATGGAGCAGACTGGGTGCTCACTTTCAGGCATTTCTATGGTTTACAATCTCCTCATCTCAAGAAAACCATGTAGGTTTCAGTGCTATATTTGTTGGACGTGGGATGTTAAACCTGAAGATGTGAACCTAGAGCATCGTCACCTTGAGCATTGAAGCATGGATTTTTGGGCTGTGAAACTTCCAGGGTCTTTGCGTCGAAGTGCGAAAAAGCTTAGTAGTAGTTAGGTCACGTTTTCTTTTCTAGGGTACTGAGGACGAGGTTTGCCTATGTCCAGAGGTTTTATTGCCAAAATTTGACCCACTGACCTACATCATTTTTCTTGACCTAATGGCTGAAGATATCATGGTAATACAAAATACTGATGATTGCGTTGGACAATTTGCCTAGCATATCATATCCAGTTTTTTCTATTGCATAAGTTTTAATGATGTAAATGCTAAAACTTGTTCTGGGTTTTTTGCATTCAACACTTTCCCCTAATAGTATGACAAAGAGAGGTAAAAAGAAAGATAAGATTATTGATTATTACTTGGATGTAGAGGTTGCGGAAGTTACACTTGTACCAAGGGTAGAGATCATTTATGAGGATACAAAGGCAATCACTGGAGCTGAGCCCGAGTTCAAATGGGGTCAGATTTATCACTTGTTGTTAGAAAAGAAAGTTCCAGAAGCACAGTTGGAAGACCTGGCCCTATATGATAACGGGCTGAGATCTGGGATAACCAAGGTGACCACTAGACTGAAAATTTTCCCTTATGCATAAATCATTGGATGGATTCTTCCTAGGATAGAAACAACAGGGACGTTAATGAATGATGTGGAGAACAAAGGATTTGCAACCTTTGCACCTGCATTTGTATCAGCATCATACAGCTTGCCCGAAAAGGAAATTAGCGTGACACCCGAGTGGGTGAAGAGCTTGAAACTCGATTACGCTACCACAGCTAAGATGATGATGGTTGAGGGAAATAATTTTAGACACAAGCAGTCAGGGGAGTATGAGACAGCTCATGTAAGGACCTTATACAGATTAATAGTGTTGATGTTGAACAAGATTTATGGCAGAGATTATGGGAAGTTTTACAAGTTTGGGTGGATTGCACTGATCTACCATATAGCTATGAAAGGAATAGTGTTCAACTGGGCTAACATAGTAGCCAAAAAAAATTTCCACCTCTGTCAAAGCAGCCCAAGAAGGTTTGCACCTCAGCAAGTCTGAATTTTATATGCCTTCCTTCTTAGTGGACTGCATACTTTACCACCATCATTTTAAAGGGATAAAGAGTACATGGAAGGGAGGGAAATACCCTATATATGTAGCTTACCAGGTGTTGGGGTCTCACAAATATCATAATCACTATAAGATGATCTATGACGAATTCCTGATGCCCTTATACAAGCTGATTTTTCTAGAAGAATGTCCATGCCTATCTAAAGGAGCCTTGGAGTCTATTAAAGAATATGGGGATTACTTATTCTCAGAAGAAGGCACCTATTTGAGGATGTATGGGGGAATGAAAGCGCCCTCGTTGCTACCAAAGTATGCGACGTATTATATAGTCCACAAAGAAGTTGTTAGACAACTTTTCCTGAATCGATTTGGAAGCCACCTGTTTGATCTAAAGAAGGTTGTGTTCCACCATTATCCTTCTATGTGGGTAGTTACAAGTTCACTGAGGTCAAGAATTCCCATGAACTTGTTAAAGAGCTGGAAAATTTCAATTTTGGTGAAAAGGACTTTCACCAGAATGATTCTCAAGGAATGGTTGTAGCCTATAAGACAACACTCAAAGTAAATTTTGAGTATGCTGACTACGTGGAAAAAGAGGAAGAAATGTATAGGAACATTTATAGCATGACCGCCTTGAATAATGAGTTGAAACTGAAGATCTTAGCATTCGAGGATAAAGGCAGTGGAAGCATCGATCAAGAACCAAAAATCCAAGAAGACGAAGCTGCCATAAAAGTAAAAGAAGAGACTTCCCAAAGACTGGCAGAAGGCGCGAGAAAGCTCTTGGCTAAAGAGAAGCAGTGAGAAAAGGAAGAAGAAGCTACCAGGAAAGAGAGAGAAGAAGAAGAAAGAAAGAAAGAGTAGGCTATCCAAGAAAAGATTGTTGAGCTAGAAAAGGCCATAGCTCAAGAATATTTGCATCCGGAACAAGAAGTACAAGACCAAGAAGGGTTAACAAAATAAAAAACCAAGGAAATTTAGGATGACGTAGATGGTGAGGATCAAAGATGGAGCCATATCCGAAACGACCCTGAGGACCTTCCATCCACTTCAGAAAATATACTTGTAGGGGAAAACTCCCTTTAGTTGAGTTGGAATTGGTGCAATTCACTCCATCAAAGCAATATGAGGTTGCATGCCTAGAAGATGTACAGTTTGATCCCAAAAAGAAGTCAATCATGTGGAAGACTGAGAAGACTCTAAGGATAGGAAACCAACCCCTAGTAACCACAGTGACAGAAAGAACAGTAGTGAAAAATATGGAAGATAACCCGAAGCAATTGGCCTCCTTGGGCATTGCAAATGCATATACAAATGCTCATAATATTGATAAGCTCCCACAGACCCTTGAGTATTGCAAAGGTAAAATGGCCGAGATGAGAGAGGTCTTGAGGAACGAAGAAAGAGTCTACAGAGAATAAAAAAGAAAGAATGAAGCTGCTCTTTTAGACTATGTAAAGCTTCAACAAGAGTATCAAATTCTAGAAGAAGAGTGGGATACTTTGAAGCTGTCAAACATGAAACTTAGCATGGAGAAAGGGGAAATGGAAAACAAAATTGCAAAGATAGAAGCACATAAGTATACGGCTGATCAACGACCAAAACAATATGAAGACCACGCGGTGGGATTAGAAGCTCGGAAGAGTTCTTTGGAGGTGTTCTCAAACGCAGCAAATAAACAAAGGACAGATATAACACCTTTAATAAAGCATGCTCTTTTTCTTAGAAATAAGATCTATCAAATGCAGGTTCAGATTGCGGGAGAAGTATTCAAAGTCAAACAAGTGGAAGATCGATTGCAGGAAATTTTAGCCATAGCTACAGATTTCAAAGAAAAAAATCAAGACATTGTAGAAGTCATTCAAGGACAATTGACATGGTTGGAAACAACCAAGGAATCTCCAGAAAATGCACCAGTCAAAACTCTAGAAAGACTGTGGCTTGAGTATGAACTAATAGGTTTCAACAACAGAGCTACTAAGAAATTGATAGAGGCAGTCCAAAAGAAAAAAGATAAATGCAAGGAGTTTTCTAAGAAAGTAATCACAACCCACAATAGATGTCAGACATCATCAAAGAGGAGGCTAGATGAGCTTCCACCTCATGTAGAACATTTGCAGCAATTAGATGCTAGATTTCAGGAAGAGGAGCATGGCATACAATTGATAAAGAACCTAGATGAAAGGGTGATTAAAAATGTGATTGCTCAAGATGCAGTTACTAACTGCCTTTTAGAAGATCAGTTTCGACTACTCCTAGCCAGGATGGCTGACATAAGGGCTCAGGATTCCAAACATGAAGTCACGGTCAAATTC
The DNA here is from genome assembly GCA_001517045.1 of Pseudotsuga menziesii. Taxonomy (NCBI): domain Eukaryota; kingdom Viridiplantae; phylum Streptophyta; class Pinopsida; order Pinales; family Pinaceae; genus Pseudotsuga; species Pseudotsuga menziesii. Next base: position 39,483 of record LPNX010811540.1, read on the forward strand.
TTGGAGCCAACCGAGTCTGAGATAATTGCTTCAGATGCTAAGGCATGGAAGCAATTCATTGCTGATTTAAATGGGACCACTTAAGTGTTTTGTCTTTTTGACACATTGAAATATATGTGTGATCATTTTTGTATTTATCTCTTAATTAGTGAGTACACTAAAAGACAAATCTTTTGTAACCGAATGTAAAGGAAGCCCAAGGGGCAGGAAAACCAAGAGTTTTTTTAGATGTATAAATGTAGGTGAAGTCAAATAGGAAGGGGACTTTTCTAGCTTTCTCATGTGAAACACTTATTGTAAGATGAACTATTTCCGATTATAGTAAAGAGGATCGAATTTTTTGCTAGAGAAGGAGATGTTGAGTTTCAAATGTATGTTGTGTGGATGGCTAGACAAAACTAGTCTGTGTTAGCTGACTATGCGAATTTGTGAGATCATTCTAATGCTGAACTATTTCTTAGTTGTGAATGATTTCATTTCCTTGTTTTGATTTTTGTGCAGCAAATGAGTAATGAATGTCTTAATAAACAATGAGCTATCTCTATGTTAATCTTTCGGTTGTGTTCTATGTATTTTGAATTATATCAGCTATCTTTCGACATCACAGTCCATGAGATAGAACAATCGTAAAAACTACTTAGATAGACTATTTTGTTGCCTCCCATGTTTCTTTGAGATGAAGAAATGTTTTGTTCCTTAGGGAGATGTTGGAGGAGCTAGTCGGTTATCCGACTAATTAGAGATTGGGTCACCATCCATAGGTCGTGTCGGCTGACTGAAATAACAAGTAGTTATTTGTAACTGTTTTGTAATCATATATATAGGCTGTTGAGCCAGATACGAACTTGGTTCGGTTTGATGTTTGTATGAACCCACATGTGTTATTGTGTAATATAAAGTTGTTATTCAACCTACTGTCCTTGTCTCTTGTCTTTGTTATGATTATATGATTCTTTATGTGTATTATCAGTAACCTTGCAATCTGGTTGATTACAACAGAGGGAAAGTGAGGGTGTTGAAAAGGAGTTGAGTAAGGTGTAGATGCAGAGGAAAAATGAAGGACTGGATGGAGTGAGGAGTTAGAGGAAACAGAAAGAGAGAGATGAAACATGGAGGGCTACAATGAATTTTATGGTCAACAACCACAATTCTAAGAAAACCCTGGTATACCGGTTAAAAACCAAAAGTCTTCCAAAGGCTAGAATCAAGCCCAAGAAGGGGCTCTGATACCAAATGAAATGATAAAAATGATTTCTATCAGAATAACCAACGTAAATAACACATATACTCCATAAATTGATAAAATAGTATATAATTGTTAAGATAAAATATGATTTTACAATGATACATGAGCCTCG
>LPNX010811540.1:45299-77254 GCA_001517045.1 Pseudotsuga menziesii
TGAAATGGCCATTCTTGTAAACTTTCAATGTCCACCATTGGAATCGACATTACTTTCTCATCACGGAGAGCTGGAAGATTAGATTCTGCTTCATTCTGCACAAAGTAATTTACTATGATTGCATTTACAGCTTGTTTGTAATTTTGTATGCTTATTTAAAATTACAAGTAAATAAATATTGTTTTGATTATGAATTTTGATAGTTTCCTAAACAAAAACCAAANTATGAATGCATTTACAGCTTGTTTGTAATTTTGTATGCTTATTTAAAATTACAAGTAAATAAATATTGTTTTGATTATGAATTTTGATAGTTTCCTAAACAAAAACCAAAAAATCAACATATTTAATTTAAAGAAACTTTATTAAAAAAAATCATGATTCTTACCTTAGGAATCACAATTCTTTGTGAACGCGCTACATCACTATTAGTATCACTTTCTCTGATTTGGTGCTTGAAGAGCACCAAATTGGTGACCCACCTCTTCCCTCCCAATGTACATGTATGTCTTGATTTCTTTGAAAAATCCATTATCCCTCCATGTAATACAGTTTTATTTGTATCTACAAGTATGGTTTTCGTGCACCCATTGATTTGTTGACATTGGCATATATATATATATATATATATCTTGATAGTGAGCAAGTGGTGCTTGAAAAGCACCCAATCGGGGTCGCTGCTAGTGAGGCACCATGACCCACCATTACTTACTCACGTAAAGTAAGTAAAAATGTTATATTGGTTTGGAATTTGAACAAATGTACATAGAATTTTTATAGGTTAGTAAACTAACTTACAAATTTTGGTTTTTCTACAGTCTCCACTAATGCGACCTATCCCTCTTATTGAACGATGGGGATCACCAATGAACAGTTGGAAAAGAAAGCTAGACTTCTTCAATGACATTGGCAACGAAAGGGGGGATAACCAGAATAAATGTATAGGGGGATACATAGATGTAACTTTTTGTTTTTATACACATAGGTGTATAGTTTGATCCACTGTTTTGTATTATGGCCATGTGGCATGCCAATTTTTGTAACATTATTTGTATACATATATAATATAAAGTAAAGTTCAAATTTATACATATATGGTTGACTTGATCTTGGAACATTATATGTGTGGTTCAGCTATGTGATATAATAATATGTGTGGTTCACATGTGTGCTAGTATGAATTTCTAATACTTAAAGGAAGAATTTATGACTCATCCAACTAAGATCAAGTAACGATTAAGTAAGTCATGGGAGATAATCACTGGACACCATAACCATAACCATACCATACAACTACCTAAATTTAACTATCATCAACTTTTTAACATTATTGCTATCCTCAACTTTTTAACATCATAACCATACCATACACTACCTAAATTACATACACTAACATCATAACATCATAGCCATACCACTAAATTTAACATCATGTACATGTGTTTCTACTTCTAAGTCATTCATGCATGTGTAATATACCATATTATACCCTACAATACCCTACGATACTAACATCATACCATACTAACACACCATACCATACTAATATACCATACCATACCCTACAATGCTAACATCACACCCTACAATACCCTATGATACTAACAGATCATACCATACTAACATACCAATATACCATATCATATCCTACGAAACTAACATACCATACCATACTAATACACCATACCATATCATACCCTACAATACCCTATTATACTAACATCATACCACACTAACATACCATACCATGCTAATATACAATACCATACCCTACAATACTAACATACCATAACATAACATGTACCATAACATACTAACATCAAACCATACTAATATATCATTCCATACCATGCGAGTTGGTAGTTCATGAAACCCTAGTTGTTTTTCAATTTGTTCATGTACATGTGTTTCTAGTTCCATCTCATAACTTGTAAAGAGGTCACTAAACCCTAGTTCCATCCACTAACTTGTCAACCCTAGTGATAGCATGCAATTTCGTGTTCATGAAACCCTAGCTTTTTTTCAATTTGTATAGGTAGATGTGTTTCTAGTTCCATCTCATAACTTGTAAAGAGGTCACGAAACCCTAGTGATAGCATGCAATTTTGTGTTCATGAAACCCTAGTTGGTTTTCAATTTGTACATGTACATGTGTTTCTAGTTCCATCTCATAACTTGTAAAGAGGTCACTAAACCCTAGTTTCATCTCATAACTTGTAAACCCTAGTGATAGTATGCAATTTGTAGTTCATGAAACCCTAGTTGTTTTTCAATTTGTACATGTACATTTGTTTCTAGTTCCATCTCATAACTTGTAAAGAGGTCACTAAACCCTAGTTCCATCTCATAACTTGTCAACCCTAGTGATAGCATGCAACTTGGGCAACATAGAGTAGTCATATTCATAAGGAATAATATCTTATGTACAACAATTGGCTTGGACATTGATAGAAAAATTTGAACTAGTCCGACAACTTGTCGAGGAGGAACTGACAAAAAAAACTACCGATGGGAATGAGAGTTCTGTCAAAACTAGCTATGAACAACAAAGAGTCAGACAGAGTATCCCACCACCCCCACCACCACCGCCCGAAGGAGATGCCAACACTGACGATATGGGGCACAACACAACACACATTCTCCTCTATGAGGGAGATGATGATCCCAGAAGACACTAGTTCATCTGTGAGTCCACATGGGAAGCAAACAATGTAACAAATGAAGACAGGCAGATGGCAAATTTCGTCGGTGCCTTACGAAAACAGGAACTGACTTGGTATATGACATATACCAATAAAACACCCAACACAAGCAAAACATAAATCAACCAACAGTTCTTGTCCTTCTTCAAAACACCAGGTGCAAAGCATCTGGAGGGGAAAAAGTTAAAAACGACCGTTCAGAAAGCTACAGAAACTGTCTGGGACTACGACAAGCGATGTAAGGAACTACTGAGCCAACTAGATTATAATATTGATGAACAAATATTAATTCAATGGTTTCTTTCAAGACTTTTACAAAATATCCGGAGACATATAAGTCTGACACATACAAAACATATGAAGAAGAACTCATGAAATCGTTGGAGGTCGATATGGATGATGACTACCCAGCACACCTTGTAGACAATCATATTGAAGAACGGTTGGAAATAATGCAAAAATAATTATGGGAAATTAACCTCAAGGGACAAGATATCTGGTGCATGAACTGCTTAATGGTCTACCATACCAATGACAATTGTCGACAAGTAATCAGCCAACAAAATGTCCGCTTTGTGAAAACAAAATTCTTTTGTGATATTTGCCAGGAACATGGGTTGCACACAACAAAAGATAGTCCATTCAACATGAAGAATGGAAAATCTTCCTGGTGCGCAATTTGTGAAGTAAAAATCCATACGACAGCTGACTACCATTGGAACCTAAAGAATCGACAAAACTATCATGTAGTCTATCAAACGAATGTTGTCGCACAAAATAGCAATGATAGTATCCCAAAGAGCAACGAACATAATGAGCAAACATAAATATGAATGACTAAGATACAAGAGTCGGTATGAAAATAATCTTTGTGGGGGATTTGTTGGTCGAGGCCGATTCACTGGATGTCGAGACAACAGACCACGATGACCAACTCAATGTTTCACATGTTATAATGAAGGTCACAGATACACAGAATGACCGTACAAAGACCATACCAAACTCAAATTTTGTACCAGTTGTGGTGTGGGCGATCACTCTTTAGAGGACTGTCCCACCATGTTTGACAAAAGCAATAAAAAGAAAAATTTTAATGTCTTGTCGTGTGTTCAAAAGTCTAATCTAATTCGTACAAAGAATTTACATATAGTCACTAGACAAGGAAAAAAAACTGGCAATGATAATCCAAGAATATGTAAAATAAAAAGTAAAGATAACTATCCTAATGCAGTAAAGCAAAAACAATTATATAATGATGCATCAAATATGTTTCAAGAATTTGCTAGACATGAAGAAGTCAAAGATACTTGACAAGATATATAACAAGAACTACTTAACTTGACACATAATCATAAATTAGTAGCACAATTTATTGATCTGTTATGCAATATTAAGAACAAAACAAGCATGAATAAACAAACTAAGAATATATGCAGCTTAAATAAAAAAAAGATAAGAGTGATGTTGACCCACTTGTCGACCTAGAAATAAAAGGATATCATGTTCAACTAGTTGTTCTTGATTTTGAATCCCAAGTAAATATTATGACATGAAATACATGGGAGCAAATTGGCAGACTTAGACTTAATGAATTAGGAATATACCTAAAATTAGCAGACCAAGAATTTATCGAACCTATTGGGGCATGGAAAAATGTCAACATGACCATAAAAGGAATTACTACAAAATTTGACCTTGAAATCATAGACCATGAGGAAGGATCCAACTCTGTCCTAGCCTTGGTGGGCCAACCATGGGGTCGAAAGATGAAAGCCTCGATTTCATTCGATAAAGAATGAATAAAGATTAAAGGAAACAAGAAAAAAGTAATCGTCCCTATTCATCCTTCACAAGGTGAACCATGGACCAAACCCATAGACGAAGAGGTCGATTTCCAACAAATTTATCAAATCTAGAATGATGAAGACTATACAGAGCCAAATATTTATGGAGAAATTCATTTTGGGAATCAAGACTCAATTGGCTATAATTCAGACTCATAATTATATGATTGGGAGATGGAAAATTATGAAACTCAAGCAAGAGGGTACTAGACCATCCAAGCCATCTCGAAAAAACTAACACGTCAATGTTTTTCTGTGTCTATCATACCAAATATATTCAAAACAAAAATTAGGGAATACCCTTCTCTAGTGCCAATTCAAGTAGAGAAAAAATAGTGTCTTTGGTATAAAGAAAGAGAGTCACTAGTCCTCCATAAAGAACAAGATTCCAAAAACTTAGGTGAGAATGGGCGACTACAAATCCTGGTCGAAACGTTTATAGGTCAAGTTGCTTGATGGTGGGATACCCATCAGTTGAGACTACAAAGGTGGACAACATCTTCGACATACTTCGTTGAAAGATTCGGCAGAAGGAAGCTAACTAAACAGGCACAAATACTTGTCTTCAGACAAGGACAAGATCCCGAAAAACATATAAATATATGCGAAAGAAAATGGAGAAGACTTGGTTACAAATATGAACACATATGGCCGCACCTATTTCCATCCACATTGGATGATTTACCAAGTAAGTGGTATAAGATGGAAGAATTTCGAGGCAAAACGTTCGTACGGAACGGACTCAAGGAAAACTTTACCAAGGACTTTAAATTCATACCAGAAGATGACAAATTGGTTGAAGCAACTAAACAAATGAAAACATTTATACAACCAACCATTAGTCATACTTCGACACAAAATCATAACCAACCGAAAGAATCATGTAATAACATTCGGTCTAATAGAATACCACAGTCAATAAGACTTCTACTAGAAAATGAGCATACACATGGAAAAGGATTTTAGTGGAAACCTGATCATCCAGAATCGGTAAAACCAATTAGAACAATAGTTAAGGTCAAATCGACTGACAAAGAAGATACTGATTGGATGACAACAACAGACTTTTCTTTTCAATATCATTTTCTTAGTTCAAGGAGGGAATTTGATAAATAAATGGAAGCAAAGCGCCAAAATGGATGGACGCAAAGGTTAAAACCAAAGAATTTGACATATCTAATGACAATAGACCAAAAATAGTGAGAATAGGTGACTACTGGAGCGAGAAACAAACAACAAAAATAATTAATTTACTGAAAGAATTCCATAATGTATTTTACCGAGACTATAAATATATTAAAGGGTTATTACGAGAAATGGGTGAAATGAAGATTGATATCAAACCTAACACAAGGCCTATCAATAAAGGACCTTACAAATTGCCTCACAAATATAAGGGAATAGTGAAAAAATATATCGACAATATGTTAGAAGCACACATCATTTATCCAATCGACTAGTCGGAATGGGCAAGCCCAATGGTCCTTCAATAGAAAATACATGACCCGATAAAACTGAGAATATGTGTCGATTTCCAGGAACTGAGTAAAGTCACTTTGACAGATCCATTCCCGACACCATTTGCAGATGAAATCCTAAATGAAGTTGCAGGACACAAGCTCTACTCGTTTACAGATGCATTTTCATGATACAATCAAGTCCCGATTGCCAAGGAAGATCTGAAAAAGACAACATTCATTTGTGAACTTGGTTCATTCACTTATAAAGTTATGCCATTTGGTCTTAAGAATGCACCAGCTATATTCTCAAGAATAGTAGTCAAATAATTTCAGGAATACATATATAAAACAATGGCTATGTAGTTCGATGACTAGACAATTTACTCCATGTTGAAATATCATTGCAAATGGTTAAGACTAATACTAGAACATTGTCGACAAATCCAACTATCCCTCAACATAAATAAATGCATCTCTTTTACCCCTATAGGAATTCTATTGGGACATATTGTATGCAAAGAATGCATCAAAGTTGACTTCGCAAAAATAAAAATCATCCTCGACTTAAAACCTCCAGTGAACCCAAAACAAGTCAGAGTGTTATTAGGGAATATGGGGTATTACAAAAAATTCATTTGTCACTATTCAGATATGACATACCCCTTGGAATAACTATTAAAATATGATTAGGAGTTCGAATGGACTAAATAATGTGATGTATCCTTCGACACTCTAAAGAGGAAACTAGTCAAAGCACCTATTCTCAGGTTTCCAAATTGGTTAGTCAAGTTTCACGTACACATTGACTTATCAGGAATAGCCATAGGCGCAATCTTAACACAAACAAGAGACGGTGGGATGGACTACCCAATTGTGTATAGCAGCAGAAAACTATACAAAGCATAATGCAATTACTCCACCACAGAAAGGGAAGCATTAGGAATGGTATTTGCAATCCAAAAGTATCAACATTACTTATTAGCTAACCCCTTTATATTTTACAATGAGCATCAAGCGCTAAATATTCGGTAAACAAACCTTTACACCACGGAAGAATCTGTCGTTGGATGTTATTATTCCAACAATTCGAATTTGAAGTAGTAGTCTGACCAGGAAAGCTAAATGTCAGAACCGACCACTTATCACGAATCGACACAGGGGAGGAACCGATAGGAGTGGAAGACGATCTTCCAAATGCACATCTGTTTCGAATAGAAGCTGTACCAACATAACTAGAAGAAATAGCTCAATTTTTAGAGATGGATCAAGCACCTGAAGGTATGAGCACTAAAAAGAAACAAATTCTAGCAATGAAAGATGCACCATATAGCCTAATTAATGGATTCCTATATAAATAGGCTTGGATGAAGTACTTCATCGATGTGTGTTAGAACATGAAAGAGAAAACATAATGCATGAAGCACACTATGGAGGAGCTAGAGGAAATTTTCATTTGGACACAACTAGCTAAAAAGATCCAACAGTCGAGACTATGTGGCCGACATTACACAAGGATTGTCAAATGTTTGTTAGTAAATGTGCTCGTTGTCAACGTTTAGGTCGAAATTTTCTTAGTACTGAGATGCCATTAATATTGATAAATCCAAGTTTAACGTTCGAAATTTGGGCTATCGACTTTATAGGACCATTTCCAACTCCAACAAGAAGGACGGGTGCACGCTACATCTTAACAGCAATAGAGTATGTTACTAAATGGGCAAAGGCAGAACCTATCAAAACCTTTTCCAGTGAATTAGCTCCCAAATTGATATATGAAGATATAATTACTAGATATGGTTTTCCATTAACTCTAATCAGTGACCAAGGTTCACATTTTATCAACAAAACCATTGTAGCATTGACAGAGCAGTTCAAAATTGACCACAGACGAAGTACAGACTATCATCCTTAGTCTAATGGGGAAATAGAAGCATTTCACAAGACCTTAACAAGAGGCTTAACAAAAATTTGCAACAATGAAAAAGAAGACTGGGATGAGAAAATTCTTGCCCTCTTATGGGAATATAGAACAACATACAAGCGATCTATAGACCAAACACCGTTTAGACTAGTCTATGGCCAAGAATCAGTCGTCCCCCTTCACTTTCAACAACAGACACCAGTGATAGCAAACATACTACATATTAATGTCGAAGAAGCAAAGAAGTATCGACTAATGCAACTAGCTAAGCTAGAGGAACACCGACTAATTTCCATTCAGCACCAAGAAATCCAAGAGCAACAACAGAAATCATGGCAAGACCGAAATATTAAAAACAAGAACTTGTTAGTTGGAGGTCTTACGTTGATGTATAACAGTCGAGTGAAAGGAAAACCAAAGAATCTGCATACATAGTGGATGGGATCCTATATCGTTGAAGAAATCAATGCCAACAGATCAGTCCAATTGAGAACGTTACAAGGCACAGTATTTTGGAAACTGGTTAATGGTGCCCAACTAAAGCGGTATGAAAACTAAGGAAAAATATGAAAAAAACCAATTATATATATATGTGTGTGTGTGTGTGTGTGTGTGTAATAAAAATAGAAAAATAACAACGGTTCCATAACTATTAAAAAAAACCTATAAAAACCATAAAAATCTAAAAAACAACAAAAATAAGCAATCCAGTGATCAAAATGATAGGAAGTAGCAGTATACAATTCGAAAAAAATACCAACCGACATTGTAACCATCAGCATACCGACTACCAACCACACAAATGACATTTCCATCATCATGTACACCGACAAGCGGATCAAAAGGTCCAATCAAGCCATCATGACTATAGATAGAGCAAGCGCCAAAACTAGAGGGCATTAAAAGATCTTTCAATAGAGCGTCCTTCACCATCAGATCTTCCATTAATACCTCCATCGACAAAATCGCCACCCATTCCACCTATAAATACTACGTCAGATGAAGAATTCATATCATTTTACGAAGATCTTGAGAGACAAAGTTATCAGACTCATGAGAGCAATATACCTATGCAAAAACTTGAAACCTAAAAAATGACACCAAAGAAGACCATATCCGTGACCACCAAAGCAAAGGAGTTGTAGTCCAATGCGACCCTGTTGATAAAACGATTAGAGAATATCAGTAAGGAAAAAGTCCAGGAAACTTCTTGGGTAAGATTATGGACATAAATTAAGAAATGGGCATATATAGATAGAAAAATGAAAGAAGAAGCACATAAAGTAAGTGCCAGTACCATCATGAGCTACATCAATGCACCTCTTATGGAAAGCTTCGGTGGAATGAAAGAAATAATAGAAAAATTATCATTAGTCGATATCACAATGGGAAGTTTTATTTTTATAAACCTATTGAGATATCCGACGAAGTCATTTACAAACTTACATGGTTTTCTAACAAAGGCAGACTGTCTATATCGGTTCCAAACCTGAGTTGGTTGAAAAACTAATAGGTACAACAACTGGGGAAAACTCTAAGGGGATAATAGTTGATCAAATCAAGGCCATAACACCCAAGATGGTCACCAAAATAGTGTCCAAAGGTCTAACCGTTACAGGGAGAGGGTGCGATCTGAGGCTTGACATGTTGGAAGATGTCGACACTATGGCAGAATTAGGGAAAACCTATTTTTGGGCTCAATATGTAGCCGACATGATCAAAGGAATATGTGAAAAATGTCATGAAACAGGAGCAACGATCAGATTCCCTTCACTGATCATATGGATTTCTATGTATTATTTATGTGCTGTAGGAGACCGACAATTCATGGAAACAACAAGATTCCATATGTGGTACTTCAAGCCATTCTCAATGGACGGGAACTCACAGGAACTTGAAGCAGCCAAAGTGCTGCTAGAAAACTGGTTTCAAAACTTAAAGGTCCTAACAAGAAGATGGAGGGTTCCACAAAACATCTGAAGATGTATGCCACCGAAAACGCACATTCAGTTGGATCTCAACCATATTGTAGTATGGTACATGCAAGGAGTTGTAGTGAAGGATAAACACCTTGACTGTTACCCAATAGACGAGGAGATATTTAAAGAGTTGTGTTGACAATCCAATACTAAGATGTCCATACCAGCGGCTGCAAAGAAAATAAATCAACCAATTTTAGAACCTCTAACCGACCAAGAAAAAGAGGAATATTATGAAGTACACCTTCATATCAACACTTTCACTTCGGAGTAAACCCCAATAGAAGAGAAAAATACTTTTCATATTGTAACAATATCACAACCATAGCAATCCCTTGTACTAACCGAACAATAGGAGGAGGAGGAGGGTGAACAGACAGAGGAAGAAACACATTCCGACAAACCTGCTTATGCTATGACAAAGTAGAGTCTTTGACAATTAGCCCAGGAAATATCAAAGTCAACGAAGAAGAAATATATTCCAACAAAAGGGAAAGGGAAGTGCAAACTCATCCTACTAGAGGAGTCAGAGGATGAAGAAAAGTTACTCAACAGATCTGCTGACATCTTGGAGGAGGCTTTCAAGAAAAAAAAATATGTCTAGATGTAGTTCAAACGCTTCATTGAAGCAAAATCCAGACAAGGAAAATCCAAAAAGGTAAGAGTCGCCACCACCCTGAAGTCGATCCTATCATATTTAACCTCCACTCCTCCACCCCCATCTCCAACTAGAATAATGGAAGAAGAGATACCAAACCCAACCAATGTCGTCTCACCAAACCCCTATACAGATATAATACCTGAAACTCTCAAAGAGAAATTTGATAAAGATGTTGACCTACAACAATTTATCAACAATTTTTCCAACCTGTTTTGCAATTCCTAGAAAATAAACACCATGCACTCACTCATCGAGTCAAGTTATGCACGATGAATTCCCACCCAGCAACCCGACCAAGCCTTGCCAGAATCAAAATTTGTGGGAATCATTAAATCCTCATTCATAAGAAACCCTTACAAATCATCCCACGTTGTCGCAACTCAAATTTCATCATTTACACCATCTATCCCAAATCCTCCACCCTCGGTTATTGAAGTAGAGGAGGGAGTAGTTGTTCTTGATGCAGACAATCAAGTAGAAACACTAGAAAAAAATCAAGAAATATCCAACCTCATTGACTCTGAAGAAACTAACAACCCTATCGACTTTCAACCTGAAGTTGAAAATCTCATGCCGACAGATGACCTTCCAACCACTCCATCAAACCCAGAAAAACCACCATCACCTAGATCACCATCATCCTAAGCCCCACCTCCAAACCTAGATCTACCATCTACACCACCGAAAGATGCACAACCAGCAATAGAACTCATCCTTGAGATACAGTAGGTAGACATGTTGCTGCTGGAACTATCCTAAAATAAAATTTACATTTTTTAGGACCCCCTTTAAAATCTTAGTTTTTCTTCTTAGGCTTAGAGTTTGAAATCCAGGATTTGTGGTTTGTTTCTATCATGGAAAAATTTCCAGAGTTTTGTTTTTTACTAAGGAATAAATATGCTTCTGACCCGCTATAGCAGATGGTTTTTCAAGTTCTGAGCCGCTACAATGGACAGATTCTTTTGTTTCAAGCCACAACGGTAGGTGAATTTTGGTTTGAATATCAGAAAGGCTTCTGGTTTTGTTTATCGAGCTATGGCAGATGGTTCCCTGCTTTTAAGCTGCTACAATGGAAAGTTTATCGATTGTCGAGCCACTATGGTGGGAATTTTTTCAGTTTGACTATCGGGTAAACTTCCGATGGTTTTGTTCGTTACAACGGATCATTTTTCTAGCCCATGGCCACTACGATGGCTGTTCTTTTTGTTTGCGTCTTTGTTTCATTTATCGAATTCATTATAGTGAAGGCTTCTTGATTTCATGCTGCAACAATGGATGAAGAGTAGTATTGAGAATAGGAACTTCTTTCGACATGTTTTTATCGTTTGCCGCCACGGTGGGCATGTTTGTAGTTCATTTGCGGGAATTATGCCAATCTTTTAGAGCATCTATGGCTAGTGTCTTTCTTTGTTGCTGTCGCTACGGCAGAGAAGGTTCCTTGTTGATAACCCATTTCTCACCAAGCCCACTATGGTGGAGGAGTCTTCACCAACGAGACGTTACAACGACAGTTTTCTTAATTACCTTCCAATGCCTTGTGACCACCGAATCCATGAAAGAAGTGCGGGCGTATTGAGCTGATGATAGCGGTCGTATTAGGATGTTAGAGCCATCATTGTTGGGGTTGTTTTCATATTGACTTATCATTCATCGCCCGATGTGATATGTTTGGTGCCAACAGCGTTTGGCTGCACGTGTGCGGATTGAATGGTTTTACCTACCATTTTTAAAGGTTTTTCACCAAAATTTGTCTATTTATACCTGGGGAACGATGTTTTTACCATCGATTTTTATGCTGAAAGGTTGAAATATTTGGTGTGATTTTATCCCATCGTAGAGTTCATGTGATTGGTGGAGATTACCTGTGGAGATTACATGGCACGTCCTTACTAACTACCTCCGACTGTGTATCCACTACCATGTAGGTTTTTCATCCATTCGTATTGGTTTGACGAGTTAAATATGTTTTTGAGCTGTCCTTGGTGTTTTTCTCGAGAAAGGTTGGGTAGGTTTGGTTGTGGGTTTAAAAGGGGGTTTTTCCCTCTCTTTTTTAAGAATCGTCGTTTCCTATTAGCGTTCAAACTTTCCCTCACCACCATACCTGCGCTAATTTTTTACGACGTTTGATCGTAGAAGTCTTTTCCCGTGGCCTATTAAGTTATGACGATTATCTAGGTGCCAGATCTTTTCATCAGTATGGAGCAGACTAGGTGCTCGCCTTCGAGAGTTTTTAGGGTTTACAGTCTCCTCATCTTAGGAAAACCTAATAGGTTTCAGCGCTATATCTATTGGCCATGGGATGTTAAACCCATAGATGTGAACCTAGGGCATCACTACCCTAAGCGTCACAGTGTTGATTTTTGGGTCTTGAAACTTCCAAGGTCTTTGCGTGGAAGTGCGGAAAAGCTTCACAGTAGTTAGGTCACATTTTCATTTCTAGGGTATAGAGGTCTAGGTTTTCCTATGTCTAGAGGTTTTATTTCCAAACTTTGACCCACTGACCTACATCATTTGTCTTGACCTAATGGCTAGAGATATCATGGTAATACAAAACACTGATGATTGTGTTGGGAAGTCTTCCACAGTATGACGAAGAGAGGTAAAGAGAAAGCTAAGATTGTCGATTATGAATCGGATGCAAAGGTTACAGAATTTGCACTGGTACCAAGGGTAGAGATCATTTATGAGGATACAAAGGAAATCACTGGAGCTGAGGCCGAGTTCAAATGGGGTCAAATTTATCACTTGTTGGTGGAAAAGAAAGTTCCAAAAGTGGGGTTGGAAGGCCTGGCCCTGTATGATAATGTGCTGAGATCTGGGATAACCAAGGTGACCACTAGATCATAAATTTTCCCTTGTGCAGGAGTCATAGGGTGGATTCTACCTAGGATAGACACAACAGGGATTTTGATGAACGATGCAGAGAACAAAGTATTTGCATCCTTTGCACCGATATTTGTATCATCAACATACAACTTTCCCAAAAAATGAAATTAGCGTGACAACAAAGTGGGTGAAGAGCTTGAAACTCTATTACACTACCACAGCTAAGATGATGATGGTTGAGGGAAAGAATTTTAGACACAAGTAATCGGGGGAGTACGAGACAACTCATCTAAGGACCCCATACAGATTAATAGTGCTGCTGTTGAAAAAAATTTATGGCAGAGATGATGGGAAGTTTTGCAAGTTTGGGTGGATTGCACTGATCTACCATATAGCTATGAAAGGAACAATATTCAATTGGGCTGACATAATAGCCAAAAATTTGTCCACCTCTATCAAAGCATATCAAGCAATTTTGCACCTCAGCAAGTCTGAATTTTATATGCCTTCCTTCTTAGTGGACTGCATACTTTACCACCATCGGTTTGAAGGGATAAAGTGCATATGGAATGGAGGCAAATCCCCTATATATATAGCTTACCAGATGTTGGGGTCTCACAAATACCATAATCACTATAAGATGATCTGTGAAGAATTCTTGATGCCCTTATACAAGCTCATTTTTCTAGAAGAATGTCCATGCCTATCTGAATGAGCCTTGGAGTCTATTAAAGAATATGGGGATTACTTCTTCTTAGAATAAGGCACCTATTTGAGGATGTATGGGGGAATGAAAGCACCCTCATTTCTACCAAAGTACGCAATAGATTATATAGTCCACAATGATGTTGTTAGACAACTTTTCCTAAATGGATTTGGAGGACACATTTTTGATCTAAAGAAGGATTTGTTTGACCATTACCCTTCTGTGTGGATAGTTACAAGTTCACCAAGTTCAAGAATGCCCCTAAATTTGTTAAAGAGCTGGAAAATTTGCATTTTGGTGAAAAGGACTTTCACTGGAATGATTCTCAAGGAAAGGTTGCAGCCTATAAGGAAGAACTCAAAGTAAATTTCGAGTATGCTAATTATGTGGAAAGAGAGGAAGAAATGTATAGGAACATTTACAGCATGACCACCTGGAAAAATCAGTTGAAATTGAAGACCTTAGCAGCCGGGATAAGCGCAGTGGAAGCAGCAATCTAGAACCAAAATGCCAAAAAGAGGAAGCTTCCAGAAAATTAAAAGAAGAGACTTCCCAACGACTGGAAGAAGGCGCAAGAAAGCTCTTAGCTGAAGAGAATAAGCGAGTGTTAGGAAAAATATTGTCTTGAATAATTTACCTAATATTTAATTATCGACCAGGGTTGGTAGGATTAGATTTGTTACAAAATATATGAAAAGGTAGAGGGATTCTTATGGTATCGTGGTAATACTTTAGTAAACAAAATATTGGAAGGTCTTTCAAAATGAAAGACTGAGTTGAACTCCTAAGAAATCAACATCTTAAGATAATAGAAACAGAGGACTAGGGAAGAGTGGTATCAAGTTATACTACTTTACTATATAAACAACTATTAAAAGACAAAGATGTGGACAGTGTGATAACAATGAATGATTCTTTATAAGAAGGTCTATTTTACTGATAAACAACTTCTTAAGAACTGGTTATACAAAGAAAAATTTACAACATCTAACTATACATGCAACTAATAGATGGACACTAATTCCATTCTCCTTGATTATTTTGAGGATAAGGGTTTATTGTAATTGGGACGGGAGCAGGAGAAGTGTCAAAATGGATTTCAAATGAGGTGAAGAAACTAAAGGGAATCAGATCTAACTTAATCTCTATGAAAATATGTAGACTAAGAATCGTCCAATTATAGGCTATAGTAAACATGATGATCTATAAGCAAATAAATCCTATTTGCAAAAGATAAAATAAGATTACAAGAAGGTAGACATGATTTATGAATAAGCAGAAAACTTATAAAGATGATCTAAATTATATTCTATAAATTCCTTTAATAACCATACGATTAAGAGTACAAATCATATTTTTATGAGAAATGACACATAATCTATTAATGCATTTAAAACTTCACATGTGAAGGAACAATTCAAATTTAATTAAAAATCAATACAATAGATCAAAACACATGACATAATTCTTAGGCATAAGGTGAGAAGAAATTAAAAAGAAGAGTAGGGTTTAACAAATAGTCTAAACAATCTCACCTAAGGGTCTTAACAGATAATACAATCACTATATAACTACCACTATCAAAACTGAATCAGAAAACAAAGGAGATAATCTCAAAACATATTAAAAACACGTAGGGTTGAATTAAAGACTGGACAGTAGGTTGAAATGAAGGTCCATATGAAAAGCAGAATAGACTGTCTAAATGACAGTCTGTCTGAAGAAAATACTAAAATTTCAAGAGAGAGAAGAAAAAATAAAAGAGAGAGAAGAATAAAAGAGAAAGAAAGAGGAGGCTATCCAAGAAAAAATTGTTGAGCTAGAAAAGGCCATAGCTCAAGAAGCTTTGAATCTGGAACAAGAAGTACAAGACCAAGAAGGGTTAACAAAAGAAAAAACCAAGGAAAGTCAGGATGATGTAGGTGGTGAGGATCAAAGATGGATCCCTATTCAGAACGACCCTGAGGACCTTCCATCCACTTCAGAAAATATACTTACAAGGGGGCATCTCCCTTTAGTTGAGTTGGAATTTGTGCCATTCACTCCATCAAGGCAGTATGAGATTGCATTCCTAGAAGTTGTACAGTTTGATCCCAAAAAAAATTCAATCGTGTGGAAGATAGAGAAGACTCTAAGGATAGGAAACCAACCCCCAATCACCATAATCACAGAAAGGACAGTACTGAAAAATGTGGAAGATAACCCAAAGCAATTAGCCTCCTTGGGCATTGCAAATGCATATGTGAATGCTCATAGTATTGATAAGCTCGCACAGACCCTTGAGCATTGCAAGGATAAAATGGTCGGGATGAAAGAGGTCTTGAGGAAGGAAGAAAGAGTTTGCAGAGAATAAAAAAGAAAGTATGAAGCTACTCTTTCAGACAATGAAAAGCTTCAACAAGAGTATCAAATTCTAGAAGAAGAGCGGTATACTTTGAAGCTGTTAAACATGAACCTTAGAAGAGAGAAATGGGAATTGAAAAACAAAATTGCAGAGATAGAAGCACAGAAGTCTACGGCTGATCAGCGAGCAAAATAATATGAATACCAAGCGGTGCGATTAGAAGCTCATAAGAGTTCTTTGGAGGTGTTGTTAAAGGCATCAAATGAACAAAGGACAGATATAACACCTCTAACAAAGCATGCTCTTTTTCTAAAAAATAAGATCTATCAGATGCAGGGTCAGATCACGAGAGAAGTCTTCAAAGTCAAACAAGTGGAAGATCGATTACAAGAAATTTCAGCCATAGCTACAGAGTTCAAAGAAAAAACTCAAGACATTGTATAAGTCATTCAAGGATGATTGACATGGTTGGAAACAACTAAGGAGCCTCAAAAAATTACACCAATCAAAAATCCAGAAAGACTGCAACTTTAGTATGAGCTGATAAGTTTCAGCAATAGAGCCGCTGAGAAAATGATAAAGGCAATCCATAATACAATAGATAAATGTAGGGAGTTTTCTAAGAATGTACTCACAACATATAACAGATTTCAAAAATCATCTAAGAGGAGGCTGGACAAGCTTCCACCTCATGAAGAACATTTGCAATAGTTACATGCTAGATTTCAGGAAGAGGAGCATGGCATAAAATTGATAAAGAACTTCGATGAAAGGGTGATTAAAAATGTGATTGGTCAAGTTGAAATTAGTAACTTCCTTTTAGAAGATCAATTTTGACTACTCTCAGCAAGGATGGCTGACATAAGGGCTCAGGCTTCCAAACATGAAGTCACGATCAGATTCTTGGAGCCAACCGAGTTTGAGATAATTGCTTCAGACGCTAAGGCATGGAAGAAATTCATTGCTAAGTTAAATGGTCCCACTTAAGTGTTTTGTCTTTTTGACACATGGAAATATATTTGTAATAATTTTTGTATTTATCTCTTAATTAGTGAGTACACTAAAAGAAAAATATTTTGTAACCAAATGTAAAGGAAGCCCATGAGGCAGGAAAACCAAGAGTTTTTTGAGATGTATAAATGTACGTGAAGTCAAATAGGAAAGGGAATTTTCTAGATTTCTCATGTGAAACACTTATTGTAAGAGGAACTATTTTTTATTATAATAAAGAGGATCAAATTTTTTGTTGGAGAAGGAGCTATTAAGTTTCAAATGCATGTTGTGTGGATGGCTAGATAGAACTATTTTTGTGTTGGCTGACTATGCGAATTTTTGAGATTGTTCTAACTCTGATCTATTTCTTTGTCATGAATGATTTCATTTCCTTGTTTTGAGTATTGTGAAACAAATGAGTAATGAATGTTTTAATAAACTAGCCTAGATCCAGATTTACCCGGCTCTATCATGCGCCGAAAGGGATCAAATATTTCGAGGTGCAAACCCTGATTCAACAATTGCACAATCAATCCACGCATCAAATTTTTATGATTGTTGCCTTCACTTCTTTGCTCTATAGATTGCTTTCTTTATACCATTGATGCTCATGGAGCCTTGTGGCCAAAGTTTTGAAAGCTCTGTGAACCATTTTTTCAACCGTGGCCCTTTCTGTTCATGCAATACCATAACATATTCTTCATAGAGATGGCACAGTCGGTCTTCTATTTCATCGTCCCACTTAAATATTCCATTAACCTTTATTTTCTCTACTTTAGATTGCAACGGAACGATTCTTATACGAAGCAATTCCGATATTTGATTTTTCATATACTCTAGTCCATTAGCTTCGTTTCTCTCTAGTTTCAATTGATTAACCATTTTCTGCAAATTATTCTGTAATGTTTTGCGCTGAATCCTGTGACCTAGAATGCTCATTAGACGTTGGGTAACTTCATCTGATATGTGATCATTACCTTGTTTTACGGAAAACCTAGCTACATTCCTAAGCTCCACTTTCACCTCGTGAGGCAAAAACTGCCTCCTTTTCCCTTTCATTGAACTTTTTGATACAGGTGGGCACAGCTCAGCAACTACCTTTTTCAAATCTTCAAAAACTTTCTCCAGATTTCTGCATTCTGAATTCTCAGGAACAACATCGTTGCAATCTTCTGGCGAGTCGCTTTCATTCATATTTTCATCTTCTGCATCATCATCTTCATCAATATTCCCAAGGGCGGCTAGGGTTTGAGTACAACTGATACCCCTTTCAGCCTTATTCAGCCTTCTTTTTTTAGAAGAGGGCATGACAGAAACAGAACGTTGGATCTCACCCTGCTTCTCAGGAAAATCACGGACTTCTCCCACAGAAGAAGGCTCGCTCTGCTTCTGCGCACTGCGCAGACCTGAGCAATTTCTTCCAAGAAACAACCGTGGTATCGTTGGGGTTTAATTCTACGTAGAATCGTTGTCGAGGAATGACTTTTTTATGTGACACGTGTCATCTCCACATTGAGCACGGAATTACACTTCTACCTCATACCAAGCTGTAGAATGCGCCTCTCGGCGCAACAATGAGCTATCTCTATGTTAATCTTTATGTTGTGTTCTATGTATTCTAAATTATATCAGCTATCTGTAAAATTCTATGTGCTTAAAATACAATACATTACTCATACAAATAATCATATTGCTCCCTAGGGATAGGTTAGTTAGCATTAGATTAGTTTAGCTTAGCTGTTATTTGCTTTCTATGATTTAGGAACAAAGGAGATAAGATGGGATGTAAGAACCTACGCATCACATTGTGAACCCTTTGCTTCCTGATCATCTGCATTTAATTTAGGAACTTGCATATCATTTATAAAACCTAAAAAAAATGTTAGATTTTTATCATTTAAGCAATATGATCTTAGGATCTTATCTGAGAGAATAACATGCACAACAATAAACACAAGACACAAGAGACACAAAGAATTTTCCTTGAGGAAACCATAAAGGAGAAACCCCGCAACTTCCTCAGAGATAGAATGACCACCAATGATAGTATTAAAAACCAAAGACAAAAAAGATGATCTCCAACAGTTGTTCTCTCTCTCTCTCAATTGAGAGAGCTTCTCCTCTCTCACTCATGCGCCCTAGTGAGTGAGTGTGTGTGTGTGATGTGCATGAATGAGGAGAGCCTCACTTCTATTTATATTCTTCTATTCACTTTATGTCCACTCCAACAAGTCGGCCTCACTTAACAATTACTTACCAGGGATAACTTCTCTATGAGAGTCTAATAACCCTAGTTCCCCACAACTGTGGGGACTTTTCCCTCCGATCAACAAGGAGGGTTAACCTTGACTCAATCATGGGGACTATTGCCCCAACTTACAATGGAGGGTTAACCTCAATGACTTTACATGACTTGTTTACATTATTGAATCTCCCGATCAGAACATCGGGGCATGCCATGACTCAATTACATTATAGATACTTCTCGGAATAGACATCGGGGTATAACACATAAGATATACAAGTGAATACATTTAGAAGTTACAAATACATCAACACTCCCTCTTAACTAGGAAGGTATTCTCTCGACACAATTTATCATCACAAGTCTTCTTCTATGTATCATCTAGATCACCATTAAGTCATCTTTAAGTCATCTTCATCATCAAGATCTGGATCATCATCGATTCTGTATCATCATTGATCTAGAGCATCACTAGATCATCATCAAGTCTAGATCATCACTTGATCTGGACCATCACTGGATCATCATCGTGGCTTCCACTATCTCAATCAAAAGGTGTTATCTCTTAATTCCTCTCATCATAGGAAGTTCTACAGAGCCAACCCTTTTTCATGCTGGTTGTAGGCCTAGCCTCGAGGTAGGTCTTCATCTTCTTAAGCACTTATATCTGACCATGAGAGGAACACATCCAGGAACCATGTCAAAATGGATCACCCAACACTTACATCTTTATTTCTCAAAGAATGGCTCTCAGCTCTAGGCTGAGTGTCATTCCCAGACTGAAACAAATTCTTGGTAATTGACCAGGTGCCTCCAGTCTCCCAGAGAATGGACTCTTAGCACTAAGCTGAGCTTCAGTCCCAGACTGAATCAATTTCCTGGTAACTAACCAGGTTCCTCCATTCTCCTAGAGAATGGATTCTGAGCAATAAGCTGAGCTTTAGTGCCATACTGAATTAATTTCCTGGTAAGTGACCAGGTCCCTCCATTCTCCTAGAGAATGGCTTCTGTAGGTCTTCATCATCTTTGGCCATACTATGGAATCCCTGGGACTGATTATGTGCGTCAACAAAACCTTGAAAGAGCATCCTAGTACAAACTATAGGATCTCCAAGGATATTTTACATCTAACCATCACAAAACCTCGAAAGAGCATCCTAGCATAGAATATAGGATCTCCTAGGATCTTTTCTATGTGACTACCACCACAAAACCTCGAAAGAGAATCCTAGCACAGACTATAGGATCTCCCATGATCTTTTCTATGTGGTTAGGAAAAACCTTAAAAGAGTGTCTTGCAACCTGCAAGAACTCTAAAGAAAATCCTAGGACTTTTACGAGCACATAGCTCAACCTATTGGATCTCCAGGGTTGATTACATGCCTCTAGTAGCAAAACCCCGAAAGAGCATCCTAGCACATACTATAGGATATCCCATGATATTTTCTATGCTACCTATAGCAAAAACTTGAAAGAGCATCCTAGCATAGAATATAGGATCTCCCAGGATCTTTTCTATGCTACCTACACAACCTGTCAATGGCCAACCTCTAGAAAAACCTCGAAAGAGAATTCGAGCACAAACTATCGTATCTCTCAAGATATTTTACATGCTATCTATACAATCTATCGACAGAGTATCATCCTGATAGTCATCACAACATCATCTTGATGCATATCATCATCATATGATTATCCTGATCATCATCATATCAGAAACTGAAGCATCATACCGATGCTCATCACATAGCACTTACATCCATAGCCATGGGAAGGATCCTCCTACCATGCTTGGAATGGCTCCTGCAAATGTGTCCCATCACTTATTCCTCAAAGTTTCTTCTATCTGAATAACACCAAGCCTCTCTTTGAAGTAGTCAAACTTTACCTTGGCTAGTGGTTTGGTCAACACATCTGTGATCTACTCGTCCGTCGCAACATATTGGAGCTTCATTGCTCCTCTATACACCATATCCCTTATATGCTGATATTTGATCTCGATGTGCTTTGACTTGTCATGGAACACTGGGTTCTCAGACAACTTCACACAACTCTGGTTTTCACAGAATATATAGGTAGCATCCAATGGGAGATCAAATAACTCAAACAGTAGCTTCCTGAGCCATACTGCCTCACAACTAGTTGAACAAGCTGTGACGTACTCTGGTTTAGCTATACTCAGTGCTACGCAGGACTGCTTCCTGCTAAACTAAGAGATCACACCTAATCCCATACTGAAGTAGCACCCCGAGGTGCTCTTTCTATCTGCAACACTTCCTGCCCATTCTGAATCAACGTAATCATCTAGGTTAAACTTTTCATTCGCATCATACTTGAGCCCATAATCAATCGTACCCTTCGGGTACCTCAAAATATGCTTTACAGCAATTAGGTGAACATGTTTAGGATTTGTCAAAAACGGTCTCAAGGTGTTCACCGCAAAGCAAATATCTGGTCTCATTTTTTTTACGTACATCAAGGAACAAATCAGCTAAAGAGACATCATGGCATCAACCATCTCTGATGAAGAAACACTTAATAGCTTTAGGTTCAATGTCATAGGTGTGGTCATGGCCTTGCAGTCCATCATCCTGAACCTCTTCGGGATCTCTACTGCATACTTCCCTTGTCCCAGGTAGATTCCATCCGCATTCTTCCACACCTCCATGCTTAGAAAGTAGTGCATCATATCCAAGTCCTTCATCTCAAACTCAGTAGCAAGTATCCTTCTTGCAACTTTAATGAGTTCCTCTTTTCTATCAGGAATAAGTCATCAACATATAACAGGAGCATCACTAGTATTCCACCTTCAACCTTGAAGTAAAGGTTGGAATCCACTTTACTCTCATTAAAGCCTAGATTCATCAATAATCTATCCATCCTGTTGTACCATGTCAAACCTCAAGATCTTCTGTAGTCACTCCCTCTGAAGTGGAGCATCATTCTCCCTCTGCCTTTCATACTCTATGCATTGAAACATTATGTACCGGAGTGACAAGTATATTCCTTTGCTACTAATATTCTATGTATCCATCTAGGGTCATTGGATACCAAGGTCCTCTATCTTTGAAAGCATTCTTCTCGCACCAATCTGTGAGCTTGTCATCCTCTATAGGCTTTCATCTTCAACCTTGTAGCAAATTTTAATATATTCATCACTCTAGGTGATCTTCAAGCTCCTCATTTATGTGTTATCCCATGGGTGCCTTTTGAGCTCGTACAAGGCCTTCTTTCATTTGCACACATGATTATGCCTGTCATGTGTATTTCTAGTGGCTGCGAATGTCTCTTCATAGTCTATGCCTCGTGATACAAATATTGCCTTGTATCTCACGATGTTTCCATCTATTGCATGATGGAACTACGAACTTCCCTTCAGGTATCGATACTGCATCCTAGACATCATTCTTCTTGAACTAGTCTTCCCTATATTCTTGGCTACTTCTTCATAGCTAGAAGGTTCCGCATCAATGATGTCACTGCATTCATCATATTATTCTTCATCTTGAACTGTCATCACTTGTTCTTCAGAACAAGTCTCATCCTTCTTTGCTTGTAGGTGATTGCATGCTATATTTCCTACAAGTAAAATGCATTTGTATGGCTAGAAACATTTCATAATGCATATTCATAGTGGAAAATTCTTATGCATAAATATATGATCATGCAACTATTTTAGCCAATACAACATTCATCCATATCTCACGGAAAATTTTCTAGATGTCTTCCATCTCTACCAAGACATCATTGAGATTGTGCACTAATCCAATATGTCAGCAAATAGGTTTCATTCTAGATAAGTAGCAATGGAGAGTTGTATAGCACCATGAGCTACTTACCCATCACATGCATATTAGTAGTATACTGTCATTAATCTAAACATTCTATCATGCATAACACATCAACTAAACATAAACAAACGCATAATAAAATAATATCATGAAATGACAATTGAATACTTATCTTTATTTGTTTCGTGGGTAGACTCCTTCTTTCAGCTTCATCATATTCTGCATTCATAGCATCATCATTTCTTATCCAAATTCTTAGATGGATAAGAGTTTTTTCAAGAATTTAGTTCTTCATATTCCTCGTCGCTTGAGGGATCTTCTTTGAATCGTGAGGGCTTGATCTTCAATTGCTCCCATCTTCTTTTCTCTTATTATGAGTCAAGATTCTTCTTGTGTGCACTCTTCCTAGAGTCTACTGAAAGTAATCACTTCCTTTCGACACAAATTTCTCGAATGAATGAATCCCATGATTCTGGGAGGCCATTCAAGGTGGATATCACCACTTTTGTATTCTCCACTTCTTCTTCTACTGCTTCAAGTTGTTCTTTGATTTGAGATACCCTTGTAAAGTATGACTGTATGGTCTCTGCATTCTAGATCTTCACATTCTTCAACTATTTTCTCAAAGTCATCTTCTAATTTATGTTCTTCCCTTCAAATAGCTTGGTCAAGGAATCAAACATCTCTTTTGGTGTCTTTAGGGAAGACACTTGTGGTATAAGGTGATTCTTGATTGATTCAACAATGATCATCTTGGCCTTGACCAATTTCTTCTTGTGTAAGGATTTTAGCCTCATCTCCCTCTAGAACTGGAACCTCTCTCCTTATGTAGGTGTCCAATTCGTTTTCTTCAAGAACGAGTGAGATCCAATATTCCATGTTTGGAAGTTGTCAGTTTCACCAACCTTTTCATCAAGCTGGTGTGATTAGACATTTTGAAATAACAACCTCAAATGTAAATAGCAAGATATTAGATCTTACCGATTTGAGGTGTCCGTCCTGGTTCCAGAGCTGGCTGATCTATGGTTTGTCAAAGAAACTATAATGTTCAAAACTTCAAATATTTTAGATATGATTAGATATAAAGATAGACCTCTTCAAGGCAAGCTGTCCAATGTACTCATTTTCTAAAAACAGTGGAGGGAAGCTCCCGAAACAGGAAGCCCTAGTTTACCAATTTGTTCTGCAGAAATTCTTGATATTGTTTCTACGGTATATCTAAAAGTACTGCTCCTCTGTGTCTGAAATTTTGTTTTGTGGTATCCTCATCTCTCCTTGTTCCAACACCAAAGGTTTCATCAGAATTGGTTTCACCAATTGGGACTTATGAATTTTATCCCAAGGTGACTTGTTTCAGGATTGTTCAACATAGCAAAGTTGTATGGAATACCACGTGTCACTTTTTCATCTTCAAGGTCTGAAAATTTTACCATAGAAAGAAAATTCTGTGCCCTTTCTGGAAAATCTTGATAAATTTTGTTTGGACCTTAGTATCCCAAGATATAGCAATTCTCCCCAGGTGTCCTATTCAGGGAGGAATCCTGGGAGAGGATGGAACCCTAACTTGAAGGAATCATATCTCCTATAATATAGTGAATATGAGGCTGAAACTTGGATACAGTGTACATCAGGAATTTATTTTCAACCTATGAAAGTTTTGACACCTACGCCTTCTCCAATATTGAGATATAGCGAATCTAACAAAAATATTAGTTTCAGTATTTTAGGGGTTTTTAGGCCCAGTGTCAAACTAGGGTTTGACTTTCCCAGAGTTTCACCCAACCAAAAATATTGACCCAGGTCTCTAAAATTCTATTTTGATGGGGAGAGTAATCCTATGCTGGGGTCACTCAAAAATTCCTCTTTTGGGAAAAGCCCTAACTTCCCGCAGCAAAAACTGAAAAATGCACAGAAACAAATTCTGCTTCGATAGAAATATGCGCCCTTCAATGGAGAGTTAGCCTAGCATCCTTTTTCTAATGGCTTGTGGAGAGAGACCCAAAAAGTAAGAATCCCTAGCTTCTGCAGTTGCATAGTGTCTTCTTCTCAGGTTATCTCTGATACCATGTTATATTTTTATTATTTAAGCAATATGATTTTAGGATCTTATCTAAGAGAATAACATGCACAACAATAAACACAAGAGACAAGAGACATAAAGAATTTTCATCGGGGAAACCATAAAGCAGAAAACCCCACAACTTGCTCAAAGATAGAATGAGCACCAATGGCAGCAGTAAAACCCAAAGATAGAAAAGATGATCTCCAACGGTTGTTCTCTCTCTCTCTCTCACTCATGTGCCCTAGTGAGTGAGTGTGTGTGTGTGATGTGTTGAAATGAGGAGAGCCTCACTTCTATTTATACTCTTTCGTTCACTTTAGGTCCACTCCAACAAGTCAGCCTCACTTAACAATTACTTACAGGGGTCGACCTCTCTAGGGGAGTCTAATAACCCTAGTGCCCCACAATTGTGGGGACTTTACCCTTTGATCAACAAGGAGGGTTAAAATTCACTCAATTGTGGGGACTATTTCCTTGACTTACAATCAAGGGTTAATCTTAATGAATTTACATGACTTTTTTACATTATTGAATCTCCTGATCGAAACATCGGGGCATGACATGACTTAATTACATTATAGATACTTCCCAGAATAAGCATCGGGGTACAATACATAAGATATACAAGTGAATACATTCTGAAGTTACAAATACATCAACAAAAAATATCACATAAATGGTGGACTAGGCCGCAATGAGTGAAACAGATTTAAACCGAAAGAAGACATTTGTGTTCATTTTTCATTCATTTGTGGTCCTTTATAAGTGTTATCAAAACCAACTGGTTTGGACCAAACTGACCAATTCTGACCACTCCTTCCGATGTAAACCAGTCCAAAGCAGTTTAGGTCCAGTGTTTACCCAAACCTAGTTCATATCGGATCTAGTCCAGCTAGCTAGTTAGGGACCCCTTTCCCCTACAACACTTGAGCTCTGTCTGATTCTAAGAAAGAAGCATAGAAGAAGAGGATGCTTAATGACACCAACTGATTAAAACACATTTGATGCCCAATGTTGCCAACATACTTAAAACATCTAATCGCAACAGTTTTTTAATCCATTCACCAAGTGAAAGCAAACTTCAGAGACTTGGAATCAAGCCAATTATGTCTAATAAGCCATATTTTGGATGAGTTATGTACTTATTTCAATATAAATTATTTTTGGACACTATAGGCCATTTGAAGCCTCGACGATTATGCATGTTCATTCAGATTCTATGTATCTAAGAACTTATATCTCAATATATTTTTGCAATTTGAACCCTCACATGCAATACAATCATCATGCTAACAATTGTTTTGTTTAACTGGGTGGAATTTATTTAAACCAGAAACAATTTTCTACACAGTTAACAAACCAAAACAAATGACAGTATCATACTATGAAGACTCCATGCACAAAAAAATTGCTTGGTCCAGCAGCAGAAACATATGCATGGTTGTTCCATCTAAAATGATGGATTATTGACCAAGAGCATATCCATGTTGCTTTTATAGATTAGTAAAGCAACATAATCTATCCAGTCTTGCACTTATTGAGAATTTCCACTACCAGAATACCATGTAATGAAGAGATGGAACTATAGTGGAAAGGGCAATTTCTCATATTTTAGATTAACCTAGAAAAACTAAAGTTAAAAAAAAACATGCTCATTAATATCATCTATATTCCAACTCTGAACCAAGTTGAAATACAAGACCAGGATTACAATGGCATGCACCAGATTATATTGAACATCTAACTCCTGAACCTGTCGTCACTAACATATAAAATGTAGCTTACAAGAAACATTATCAATGTTGTCTAATTAAGACCGAGAAGTGATAAAATGATAAATATAGCTTTCATGGGATCATCGGGATTATATTTAACTACAAGGATCCAACCAATCATGCTTTTATTTGCAGATGCCAGCTACAAACTTTTAGGGGATGGACACCTTGTGGCAAAGATTTGGCAATAGATAGAACATAAATATCTATTCAAAAACAACTTGGAGTAACTCAATAGTCAAGAGATTGGAGTAGCTCAAGGACATCTCAGAATTTTAGCTCGCGAGCTTTAATATCTCCATATCATGGAAGCATTGGTGGCTCTAGAAAGAAGATCACATATATGAGATAACAGATCCAAGAACATGTTTATGTGAACTTTCTTTTGAAATCTGAAAGTTGTAATGGATACTATGTTTGTGTGTGTTTCCAATTGTGTTGTTGCACACTCTTGGAAAGCAGAGCTATAGGTTGTTGAGTTTACTTATTGGACTCTCTACTGGCTCCACCAACTAGATTCTCTTGGTCCAATGTAGCTCAAATTTAAAACTTTGAACACTTGAGACATTAGAACCTGGTTATCTATTTGAAAAGTAAAATTGTGAAACTATGCACTTATTTCCAAACAAATCAAAGACACACTAAAGCTTGGGATTTGATTAAAAAAAAAGACAATAAACCAACGATCTAACAAATCAGTTCTTTCTCTAATGAAACTGTTAAAATGCAATTTCCACTTAGCCTTGCTAAAATACAAGTATACTACGTACAACTGAGGATTTGATGGTTTAAATTCAAAATATACTGTCCAAAGCATCAAATTGATCTATGACAATACTCTGACATCTAAATAACTATATTCCTTATGTCTTCTATTCATATTCTCACAAAAATTCTGATTATTGTTGTCTAGATCTATATAGGAATGTAGATATGTGTAATGTTCCCAAGTAAAATTGCACTAAAATTTTCAACTTATTGTTGAATAGATTGGGATTATTACCTTGTCAAAGGTTCCAGTATCACCATGTTAGACAATTGTAGGTCATATTCTTAACACCAAATATACTAGGGTAAAGAACTTGACCCAACTAAATGGTTTGTGTCTATCTGATGTACTCATTTTAATTCACTAATTTTGATGAACACTTTGCAAACCTTTCTCTGACTATTGTAGGTAACAAAAGGCACTAACTACATCTATGTGGAGACTTTTGTGAAACAGTTAATATGTAAACTGTTGTAGTTCACTGTAATGTCCCTATCCCAACTTTACCCAAATTTTTCACCCAACTGTTGCCAGATATTTATAACTTCATCAACATTTTGAAAGGTAATTATTGTAGCAACAATGAAGACTCTTTATGGGAATTCAATTTCACTGCTATGCTTTGAAAATGACATAGTTGAACTAGGATGATAAGTATTTTTGCAATGATATTAATTACCCTCACTTCTAGTCTCGTTGTGACCCACTTTATGAATGCATTTGATAATGACTTTTAGACAAACACTTTGTGTGTGACTGATGTAACTGCCTATCAATTTTTAGAATACTATTGTGCCCTTTTTATTGGTTTACTGTGTGGTTTTAGAAAGAAATAATGTATGGAATTTTATGTTGTACAAATAGGTAATTAATAGTAATAACAACGTCCAATAACCAATCTTAACAACACTTCATATCTGCAATTTATTTGAAATAACAAGTTGCATGCCTGGAAAATGATGGACATCGGCATTAATTTTGTAAAACCACGTGTGGTAAGAGATATTTGGAGAGACTCTTCTATTGACAACCACGACACTTTCTTACAAGATCTGCTATCATACAAGAAGTATTTACTGCTGGAGTGAACACACCTTTACACATCCATAAAAAACTACAAGATTCTCCTATCAAGCACTATAATATATTCAATATTTACTCCACTGGAAGAATGGACCCCAAGCAACAACAATGTACCCTTGTTCTTAGTTATTAAAACACATATTTAAAAACTCCCTTGTGATATAACATGCAGTTTGGGTTTTAATTTTAAGCTAATAAATTCTTTATGTTAAATGTGGAGAAAAGTAATTGGCTCAGTAGAGGAAGGGTTAGTTTTTGTTTGGTTATGAGCAGAGGATGATGGTTTTGTTGGTTCTACCTCCCCTGGTTAGTTTCTCTTTGGTTATGAGCATAGGATGATGGTTGTCTTCAATACACATGTTTGAGGGTGCAGTAAAGGTAATGAGACAACAAAAACGTAAACGAGTATATAAAATATCTAATCAAAGGAAAGTCATCAAGAAATTGCAGGCAGGGAAAGTACAAAATATGTATTTCAATCCTAGATAAAAGGAAACAAAATAATAGATGATATAAAATTTAGGGAAAAACAAAGAGGAGAAAGAAAGAGAGGACCCTGCAAATCCAATGAAAGAAAATTATCATCACTCAAAAAAACACATAAGTACTTCTATAGAATTATGTACCCTTCAAAATAATTTGAGATCAAAACCTAAAAGAATTTGTTAAATGAAATGTTAGTCATTCCAAATGTGAATACTTACAATCACAAAGTCCTTTTTCTGATTTTAGGTTGTTAGATATTTCCTATGGAGAACCAGATGTATTCCATTTATAAAAAGGTATAATTCTAACCCAAACTATAAACAGTCACTGCTTCTTGGAAACATGGTGCCAACCAGCTATAGCATACCTCCTTGAAAAACATAAGAAGTAGATTAGAAGATGGGATTCATGAGACTGTACAACCTACTAGAGTGCAAGTAATTTTTATAATAATAAAATAGAACATAAATTCATGGTTAAAGGTTAATAACTTAATACTAACCCCTAAATATTGTTGCATCTGGTTTTTGTCTACACCATAAAGGATGCCTTTATTCTGGATATTATTTTCACGATGAACTGGCCCTCGGTCCTGGAAATTACCATGATGTAAGCTTAATCAAATTTGAAGGGGGAAAATAAAATCTAAAGAATGATTGCAGTAAAATTTGAAGGTCAATGATATCGTTAGTGCACATGACCTTTTGATGATTGAAAACATACCCTCTATGATTAGGAAAAATACAAAGAGACCTAAATCAGTACAAAGAACAAAGCACACAAAAATTCATTTCTGCGAGCAGTTCATATCAATAAATAAATTTCAATCTACAATGGCGATAACAAATGTTTACAATAGAATGATAGAGCAAACATTTATTTTACACAATAGCAGTGATATTTTCCATGTTGAACTTAATCTCTAAATTTTAAATCTCTTGAACTAAATACTTTCTACAAATTAAGATCAAATTCTTCTATCATTTACCCCTAGTAGATGTTGAGCTCATACTGTGATGTAAAATAACATCTTTATACTGTCCATGCGACACTTCTCAATCAATTTGCCTTCTCCCTTGGTCCTCAGAGTTAGTGGGGCGCATCCTAAATCAAGTTCAAGAGGGAGAAAAGTTGCAATCTAGAGGGAGGGAAATTTTTGTAATGATGCCAAGGAATTGTTCCTTCAACCTCTTGAAAATCAACAAAATGTTAACAATATTCTTGGTATTCCTAGCAATTCAACACAATTACAGAAATCATTTTTAAAATTTTGAAATGCAAATGATTTCAATATGCATGGAGATGGGATGAAATAATGGCCATTTGGAACCAATGGTAGTAAAAAAAAATCAATGACATTAAGACAAAATATCAATGTAGTACAGAGATATAGAAATGCATTCCAGTCATCATTTTCCCTTCAAAGTTCATGTAATTATAATTTTGTCATATTGATTCAATTTAAATAGAAAAAAAGACTCAAGTGGGGTGATGTCTATTGTTGATAGTCTGATTGATTATTTTTTCATACCGACCCAAAAAACTTCACCTCCTTCCTACCGAGCCTGCTAATAATTTGTTACCCTAGCAATACACCTTGCAACATATCGGTTTTGATGAAGAATGATCAGAAATATATATGCCAACAGTGTGCCCAAATTTGGATGGAAACAACTCCACACAGTCAACTTGAATAGCAGAAATCGGGGATATAGCTAGAAAAGATAAAAATTCACAGTAAAAAGAAACTTACCAGCGATTTTAACCTAGCTAACTATGCTTCAATATTAGTATTATAACCAGGAAAAAATTATCAATTCACATTAAAACAAGAAACTTACCAGGGTATTTGTAAGGGAAGAAGGTAATGTTGACTCTAGAGATGCAGAATTCATGGCCAACCTCTTCAAGAGCTTCCAGGTTCTCTCCAATGTTGTTTTATCCATGGCAGCGATGGAAATTAAATATCAAAATTATAAACCCTCAATAGTAGTGAATATCCATACCAATCTCCTCAACAGGTATCATAGGTGGCCTAAATAAATGACCAAAAATGCCACCCAATTCACACTACTTGCGCTCATAACCCACCAATCCCAAACCCCTCCATCCAACCCAAAATATTTGGCGCCAACAATCTGTTTGGACAAGCTATTTGGCGCCAACTAGCTGGTTGAGTAGTCATTGACTGAATTAGAGGATGATATCTCTCAATGGGTTTAGGAAATGCTATCCACCATGAATGTCGTAAGAGAGGTGGGTGGAGAGTTGTTGGGTCGAGAGTTGGGTTAACAACAACATAATATCT
>LPNX010811540.1:77935-105668 GCA_001517045.1 Pseudotsuga menziesii
ATAGTTTTAAGTATATATAATAAACTTGGATTGAGGATGTTGGCTGAGAAGAGTTGTGCACATTGTGAATCGGATGGGTGGTCTCATCAGATGCATAATTTACCTGGCCACTAATGCATAAAGGAGGTTTAACTTGATAGTGATAAGGAGAGGTCATCACTGCATTATATGTATCATATTCTGTGAGGTCATGAGGCATGTATTAAGAGGTCGAGGAATTGAAATATTGACCTGAAACTTCGATATGGGATCAAGCATCTACCTTTATACTGCATATGAATATGAGACTGGTTATGGGTCAGCACCCCAGTTTAATTATAATTCAGCCTTTGATTGGTTAAAATATTGTTCTTAGTGCTTCCACCAGTTCAATTATTATATACTGGATCAACTACTACGACGTTTAAAGGAACCCATGATCCTGGTGAAGCTACGTCGACTGGTGCAACTAGACGTTCGACGATCACAGATCATGAATATAGTTATATTGAAGTTAGAAAAGCACCTTAGACGTATGGGACTTGTAGGGACTCTTACATTGTCGAATGATCAACAACTTGCTATGATGCTTCTAGCTAGGTATCAATATGGTATTGGTTCTAGTACCTAATTCGTAATTGACGTAGGAACCTAATTTTCCTTTGGCACGCGCTTAACTGGGTTTGCTTCAATGGTGTAGCAGAGATAAAGATGGTCAAGATAAAATTCATGCAATTGTTTTCTTGGATCTCTGAAGATCGAGGTGCATGGCACCAATATTACTAATAGAAGGCAGACAATTTACAAAATTTACACTTCATTGTCAAATTTGCATTTTTCCATGATACACTTATAAATGACTAATTCATATGCTTCTAGCTAGTCATTTGTTATGTCATGACTAAATTAGTCGTTTATAGTTGGGTCAATCAAAATTGCTCATATTTAGTAGTAAATCACTTGAAAATCTTGTGGTGACTAGAATTTTTAGTCACCTAGTAGCTAATTCATCATTTTGTACTAGTGAAGGATAAGGGTAATTGTTGGAATTGTTCCATCTCTACATGTAGCATGAAAAAAGTATAAGCATTTGCATTGCTAGTGAATATCTAAAATAGGTAAACAAGGGCACATAAAGAATCTACTGATGCTTTGAATTCATGTAAAAACCAATGGTCCATTTTAGTTTATAGATTTCCATAACTACAACTCCATCATATTTAAATTTAATTAAATTTCAAATCAACTCATATAAATAGAAATATAGTACTTGCTCAACTGTGTAGAAGGAATAAGAACAATCTCGGCATTTTGTCTTTGGCACTGAGCTATATTGAGGTGTGCATCCTACCGATTATGTCATTATAATTCATGTCAAGACATATAGAGCTTAATCGAGCATATTGCTTTACAAAAAAGAAAAATAGAGAGAACTGTGATGTTATAGATGATAAATTCTTTGTTGTCTTTTTATTTTTATTTCAGCATAAAATATGGCATCCAATAATGCTTTAAATGTAAGAAATTTCTGAACGTTTGGATTGTTATGCTCAACAGTGTATATTTATAGTATCAAATTACAGAATACAAGATGTCTGCAAATATTGGTCATTATATAAATGATAATTCACATTGAGAGCAATACGAATGGTATGTTTTCCGAGAAATTCTACCTAAAAAACCAACGCATTTTGAAGGGTAACATGGCCCAATACCCTCCTCTAGGATACAAAATTATCCTCCTAATTAGGTCATTTTCCAATCAAGTAATTATCTCCATCTGGTCATCATGTAAAATGCCATGAAATATGTAAAGAGATCTCTAATTCCCTAGGGAATACTATCATGTAAGAACTCAACTAGGATTAAAAAACCAATGGGTAAAGCATCTCCAATTTGCAAATCCATCACAAAACCATCTATCATATGAAAATCCATCACGGACCATCTATGGTTTGAAGTTTGAACATACACCACGTTTCCAAAATATCATGAAACACTACCAAACATGGTGTAAACACTTTTGAAGTAAACCTAAAAATTAACATGGTTGCACTTGAACAAATAGGGGTTGTAGGAACCTTGTAACAAGGCCAATTCTCTAAGATATGGTATTTTTTAAGTGTTGGAATAGGTACTGGATAATACCTACACACTCATTCTAAATCCATAAATGTGAATTGACTCTATAGTTAGTGTGAAGAATCTCAAACATGACTCATCCATGCTCGATGAGGAAAATGAAAAACGCGTCTTTCCTATAACATAAGACTTCGAACTATAAGATCAATCACAATTAATAGAAGATACAGGTTTATGAAGAAGTATAGAACAACTAGACAGGGGTATTAGGAACTTTGCATGGTTGGGTTTGTTACCCCCATATTGTGTGGGTGTCCAAAGATGATTCTGATCACACTCTTGAAAGTGGTGACATCATTCATAATGATGATTATTTGTTTCCATACTAATGATGATGGATTTCCATATGGCCTATTTGAGGCATGGTGATTCATCCTAGAACAGTAAACCCTATTCAATCTCAATCTCAACTGGTTTTGGTCACTTATGGGCACAAAATATCCTTGCCTGACAATCAAGAAGGGATGAAACAAAAATACTATGAAGTTGTGGGAACTTTAAAATCTATAAAATGAAAGCCGCAACCTTATCTCAAGTTTGAGCACTTTTTATACCTCAATTAGCAATAGGAATATTAAATTCTCTAATATAGACAATTCTTACGATCAAAATAAACCTATAACAACACTTAATAATAGGAAAATGGGTCTAGGTTTTCCTCCTCTTCTTCTTCTATAAGTGACTACCTTAGTCTTTTTTAGATTCATAAAAAGTCATAAGTCACAGGCTGGAAGAACCAATGGCTCTAAAACCACTACAATATCCTGTGGCTAACTGGGTTGAAATTTTTTCAATGGCAAATGATTTGGTTGTGGATTTTCTCAACATAATGCATAATGTTGACTTACTATTGAAATTTTTTCCTTGATAAGGGTATATGAAATTCTCCAATACTGTGGCTATATACTGCTATGGACAACTTGAGAAATATGAACCATACATGAGAAAACAAATAAGTCCTACGAAGTTCAATATTAATTTAACAAACATAAATTTTGCTTCTTATCTAATGAAAACCAACCTAATTTTCTCATAGAGTAAAGTATCACATTACATGGTCATACAATACTCATAACTAATTACAAACTTAAAGCACCATATTTATAGAACAACTTCCTATACGTTGCTTATGAAGCTAAACTCATGAACAGTGACTTATTTTAGGAAATGGAAATCATACTAGAATTAGGTATTAAGTGTACCTCTCATTCATCCCAATAGAGAGTATTTGTAACTACCAAATTGATGAATGGATGTTCTAGATGTTTGTCTTTAAATTCCAATTCAACCATGAATATTTGCAATTGTGACAGACTGATATATGTACTCAGATGTCTACACTTTGGCCTTGGAGATGATATAATGGCTAGGGAGAAGAATTTATGCAAAATTTAACGCTGGTACATTTTTCAAAAGAATGCACCCTCCTATAACATACTCGTTTTAAGGGATACACGTACTTCACAAAGAAATGGGTGTGTTTCCCAGATTTGATAAGGGATGAGTGTATAATCCTAACATAGCGATGTTCCCTCTATATAGTGACCACAAGAATACAATGCACCCTCCTTTTATAACAAATACTTCACTGTATGGTGTGCCTCCTCTCTATACGCATCAAAGACAAATACAAGTTCTCGCTTCTTGCTCACTATCACTAAAGATGCACCCTCCCTGCTTGCTGAATGGTTTAGTGATTGAGCTAACACTCTTCCCTTTGGGTGTCCTCTTCCCTTGTCTAAGTAATTTGTAAATGTTCCCTCTCTAGTAGAGAATCATTGTGAGAACAATCTATTGCCAAATACCTTTTGTAACTCTAAGATTTCATCTGGGGAAGTGGAGTTAGTTGAGAATAAGAGAAAGGAACCCCAACAAAAGTATGGAGGAGGAAATGTGGTTTCTTTTGAAGCATGAAGCATGAAGTTTCCAAATAATTCTGAAGCATGATTTGACCTTATATTAGCTTCAAAATCAGTTTTGGACTTGTTTCTGACCTTAAAGCTAAGCTATGAGCCAGTTTGTTTGGTGAAACCAATAATAAGAGGCCTCATAGTCATGTATGGGTCAGTTCTGGTAAGTATGAAGTATTGTTAGGGATTATTGAATCAGTTTTGGGTTAATTCATGAGATTGTTGTGCATCAATATGGACAGAGACATCAGTTTTGGACATAATTTAGGGACTGTCTCGGGCCTCTCAACAATAGCAAATAATTATAAACCAACAACAGAGTCATGGTAATTGTCAACTCTGGGAAAATGAATCTACAGTAAGATAAATTTTGGGCACATTACAGAGGTAAGGAGTCTTGATTTCACCTTAATTCAGTAAAGAATCAACATTCTAGGCATGCTTGCAGTAGTAAGTAGTGGTTAAGCCTCAATTGTTTAGCAACCTGAGAATTTTTAGACCTTGAATCAACAATAGATTGATATCAAAAGAAAATATAGGAATTAAAACAACCTCATATCTCCACAAAATGTAGTTCCGGGTAGTTAAATAACACGTACAACAGTGAAAAGAAGAGTTTTGGGCACATTGCAGCCAAGTTATCGACACATAGTAGACTGACATGTTTCCATGATTATTTCTTTACCAGCATTGCAGAAATCTCTCTTTATATTGTTAAAAGCAAAATTTCTTTATGAGATATGGCATATTGAGATTAACTCATCATTAGTATCTTGCTTTATGAAGTAGGTTGGAACTAATATTGCATTAATACATGCGTGATGAA
Source organism: Pseudotsuga menziesii (assembly GCA_001517045.1). Taxonomy (NCBI): domain Eukaryota; kingdom Viridiplantae; phylum Streptophyta; class Pinopsida; order Pinales; family Pinaceae; genus Pseudotsuga; species Pseudotsuga menziesii. The sequence continues at coordinate 82,793 of LPNX010811540.1, forward strand.
TCTGGTGCATATGTTCAGATACCAAGTCTTTTGTCACAAAGTTGTTCCATGCACTTGAAGATAGCACAATTCTGGCATCTATAGATGACATAGAAGGTAGGAATCATGTAGATGCCACTACTACTATTGTTGTATATTCATTAGTTATTAGAGTATTTTTTAAATTAGTATTCAATTATGATAGCATGTAAATGTTTAGAGGCTGAATATGGACATGTTTCAAGTCATAGGAAAACAAGTTTTCTTTTCACATGGCACTCAGACTAAATCAACATTTATAGTAGTCCTATGACAAATAGAAATAGTAGTTTTAGGACTGTTTTAGAACCACCCTAGCACTTGTACCACATTATAACCATATTAATCAATCCACAACTTGTATATAATCTTGCATAAAAAAATTCTCTTGGTATGGGGCTTCTTTGTCATCTCTAATTTTCAAAGAACATACAAATATGAAAGAGGCATTGTATTCAAATAACATATATCTGTGTAATCAAATAGTGAAAGGTTGGTATGAAAGTGAAAAGGTTTATTCTTAGGTTGAGATTGTGAGTGCTTCCCTTGGTTTTCTATACAATTTTGAAGAGGTGTACAGGATGTGGGTATTTGTGGTAAATTTCCTAAATATCAATCTTTTTAAGGTAGGGAGTATCATTCAACTTCTCAACTAGTATTACAAGTTTATGCCTTTAAATGTATTGAAAGGGAGTTGGAATTTCCTAACATACAAGGTATGATTTGAAGCTTGGGCTATTTGGTGTTGTGATTTTCATTTATTTGATAATGAAATGATTATTTTCAAATGACAGAGACCTTTTCCAAAGTTTGATTGACTTTGATCGGTCCTATGGGATCAAAGGATAACCTTATCATATCGTATCTATAACTAACACATGCATGCATGTGCCTACAATGATGGAAGCCTGGATATAGTATTTTTCCCTCTAGCATTATTTAATGTTTCACCCTCATATACTGCACCATCATCTACAAACCACCATAGAACATGGAAATCTACTTTGTATGAATCTGTTGTATGTGTGATTATATTATAACAGAAAAGCACCCACTTCAATCACACATGTGCATAGTGTTGTAGAAGAATATCTGATATACACTCTCTAACAACCATTCCTTGAATTTACACCATGGCTATGAGGCTATCAATAGTTCTATATGTATTCTTCTTATAGTTTCTTCTCTCTAAGCATTTCCTTTTGTTTGACAGTTTGACTATGGTGTACATGGTTTTGTATGTTATATGCATTTCACCTTGGGTATAAAACAGTTTGGATATTCATTGATGGCACCAAGTGATATCTATTTTCATGGATTATGGTAAGATATGTTTCTTGCCTAGATCAATGAAGTTCAATCCTTTATGGACTCATCTCACCTTTATGATCTATAAATAAAGATGCATCCTCACTTGACATTTCATCTAAGACACCTCCATCTCTGTCAAAAGAAGAATTTATCTGGGCTTATCTGTTGGTCACTCTTTCTCTCTCATGTGTGGATAGACTTGGTAAGTCAGTGACTATCACTATGGAAATTCAGTGACTAATGGGTATAAAGGTAGTGTTGTAATCACTTAGATCACTAAGTTACCAATAATACACATAAAGAATCATATAATCATAACAGAGACAAGAGACAAGGATAGTAGGCTGAATAACAGCTTATATTACACAATAAAACATATGGGTTTGTACAAACATCAAACTGAAACAAGTTCCTATCTGTCTCAATAGCCTATTATATATGATTACAAAATAGTTATGAATAACTACTTGTCAGTTCAGTCAACTAACACGACCTATGGAGGCTGACCTAATATCTAATTAGTCAACTAATGTTAGATTTTTATCATTTGAGCAATATGATCTTTAGGATCTTAACTGAGAGAATAACATGCACAGCAATCAATCACAAGAGAAAATAGACACAAATATTTTCCTCGGGGAAACCATAAAGGAGAAAACCCCGCAACTTCCTCAAAGATAGAATGAGCACCAAAAGTAAAATCCAAAGATACAAAAATGATCTTCGACAGCTGATCTCTCTCTCTCTCTCTAATCACATCTTCTTCTCTCTCACTCATGCGCTACAACTGAGTCTGAGTGTGTGTGTTATAAATAGAGATTCTCACTCGCTATTTATACTAGTTTTTGACTTGACATTAACTCACCAGGGACAACTTCTCTAGGAGAGTCTAATAACCCTAGTACCCCACAACTGTGGGGACTTTTATCCCCGATCAACAAGGAGGGTTAACCTCTATGAATTTACATGACTTGTTTACATTAATGATTCTCCTGATAGGAACATCGAGGACCAATAAAATACAATACATAAAATACACAAGTGAATACACTCCGATGTTACAAATACATCAACACTCCCTCTTAACTAGGAAGGTAATCTCTCGACACAATTCATCAGCACAAGTATTCGTCACTGTATCATCACTGGATCATCATCATTGGATAATCATCAAGTCTTGATCATCACTGGATCATCACCAAATTTATATCATCAAAGGATCATCAACATCACTGCTTCCGCTATTTCGAACAAATTGTTCTATCTTTCAACTCTACTTGTCACAAGAACTTCTACAGAGCCAACCCTTTTTCATGCTGGTTGTAGGCCTAGTCTCCATGTAGGTATTTATCTTCTTCAACACTTATATATGACCATAAGAGGAACACATCCAACAACCATGTTAGAAAGGCCCGCATGGCACTCACATCCATCGACATGGTAGGACACACCATCTACCATCCGAGGAAAGGCCCATCACTCACATCTGACCATGGGAGGAACACATCCAACAACCATGTCGGAAAGGATCTACACTTACATCTAACCATGGGAAGAGCACATCAACCAACCATGTCAGAAAGGCTCTGCACTTACATCTGACCATGGGAGGAACACATCCAACAACCATGTCAGAAAGGCTCTACACTTACATCTAACCATGGGAGGAACACATCCAACAACCATGTCTGAAAGGCTCTGCACTTACATATGACCATGGGAGGAACACATCCAACAACCACATCAGAAAGGCTCTACACTTACATGTGACCATGGGAGGAACACATCCAACAACCATGTCAGAAAGGCTCTGCACTTACTTCTGACCATGGGAGGAACACATCCAACAACCATGTTAGAAAGGCTCTGCACTTACATATAACCATGGGAGGAACACATCCAACAACCATGTCATAAATTCTCTGCACTTACATTTGACCATGGGAGGAACACATCCAACAACCATGTCAGAAAGGAACACAGACTCATCACTTCCCCTTGGAGGGAACCTCGATCTAGAGAACACCAAGATTCTCCCTGAAGTACTCAAAATTCAGTATGGCTAATGGTTTGGTAAACACATAAGCTATTTGTTCATCTGTCGCAACATACTAGAGCTTCACTGCTCCTCTCTACACCATATCCTTGATATAGTGATATTTGATATCAATATGCTTCGACTTGTCATGGAACACCGGGTTCTCAGACAACTTCACACAACTCTGGTTGTTGCAATATATACAAGTAGCATCCAACTGGAGATCAAATAAATCAGATAGTAGCTTCCTCAACCACACTGCCTCACAACTAGGTGAACAAACAATGACATACTTTTCTTTGGCTCTACTAAGTGCCATGCAGGATTGCTTCCTGCTAAACCAAGAGATCACACCTGATCCCATACTAAAGCATCACCCCGAAGTGCTCTTCCTATCAATGGCACTGCCTGCCCAATATGAATCCACATAACCTTCTAGGTTAATCTTCTAATTCGCCTCATACTTGAGCCCATAATCAACCGTACCCTTTAGGTACCTCAGAATATGCTTTGCAGTAATCAGGTGAACATGTCTCAGATCTTTCAGGAACTGGCTCAATGTGTTCATAGCAAAGAAAATGTCTGGTCTTGTATTCATCAGGTACATCAAGGACCCAATCATCTGACGATACATCATAGCATCAACTGACACAAATGAAGCATCACTCAATAGCTTCATGTTCGATTCCATAGGTGTGGTCATGGCCTTGCAGTCCATCATCCGAACCTTTTCAGGATCTCTACTGCATACCTCACTTGTCCCAAGGATATTCCATCTGCATCCTTCCACACATCCATGCCTAGAAAGTAGTGCATCATATCCAATTCCTTCATCTCGAACTCGGTAGCAAGTCTCCTTCTTGCAACCTTAATGAGTTCCTCTTTTCTGTCAGGAACAATTCATTGACATATAACCGGAGCATCACGGGTCTTCAACCTTGAAGTAGAGGTTGGAATCTGCTTTACTCTCAGTAAAGCCTAGATCCATCAGTAATCTATCCATCCTATCATACCATGTCGAACCTTGGGATCTTATGCAGTCACCCCCTCTAAAGCAGAGCATCATTCTTCCTCTACGTTTCATACTCTATGTATTATGTGTTGGAGTGACAAGTAGCTTCCTCTGCTACTAATATTCTATGTACCCATTTAGGGTCACTGGATACCAAGATCCTCTATCTTGAAAATATTCTTCTTGCACCCATTTGTGAGCTTGTCATCCTTTATAGGCTTTCATCTTCAACCTTGTAGCAAAGGTTAAGATCTTCATCACTCTAAGTGATCTTCAATCTCCTTATGTATGTGTTATCCCATGGGTGTCTTCTGATCTCGTACAATACCTTCTTTAATTTGTACACATGAATCTGCTTGTCATGTGTCTTAACTTCCAGTGGTTGCAAATGTCTCTTCATAGTTTGTGCCTTCTTTCGATGAGAATCCTCGTGCTAGGAATCTTGCCTTGTATCCCATGATGTTGCCATATACTGCATTTTGGATCATGTAGATCCATATGGAAGACATTATGGACTTCCCTTCAGGTCTTGATACTGCATCCTAGACATCATTCTTCTTGAACTGGTATTCTCCATCCCTTTCTTCTTGGCTACTTCTTCATAGCTAGAAGGCTCTGCATCAATGATGTCTCTCAACAGTGTCACATAACTAGAGTGTCTCTGAGGCCTCTTGAAGTCTCGTCATACTATTCTTCATTTTGGATAATTTCTTGAACTATCGTCACTTGTTCTTTGGAACAAGTCTCATCCTTCTTTTCTTGTAAGCGATTGTATGTGATCTTTCCTACAAGTCAAATGCACTAGTTGTATGGTTAGAAACATTTCATAAGGCATATTCATAATGGAAAATTCTTATGCATAAAGATATAATCATGCAACTATTTTAGCCAATACAACATTCATCCATATCTCACGGAATTTCTAGATGCCTTCCATCTCTACCAAGACATCATTAAGATTTTGCACTAATCCAATATGTCAGCAAAGAGGTTTCATTCTAGATAAGTAGCAATGGAGAGTTGTATAGCACCATGAGCTACTTACCCATCACATGCATATTAGTAGTATACTATCATTAATGCAAACATTCTATCATTCATAATACATCAATTGAATATAAACAAATGCATAACAAAACAATACCATGAAATGCCAATTGAATACTTATCTTTATTTGTTTCGTGGGTAGACTCCTTCTTTCAGCTTCATCATCTTCTTCATTCATAACAGCATCATTTCTTATCCAAATGATTAAGATGGATAATAGGTTCTTCAAGAATTGAGTTCTTCATATTCCTCATCGCTCGAGGGATCTTCTTTGAATCGTGAACGCCTGATCTTCAGTTGCTCTCATATTCTCTTCTCTTCTTATGAGTCGAGCTTCTTCTTGTGTGCACTCTTCCTATATTCAGCTGAAGGTAATCACTTCCTTCTGGCACACATTCCTTGAATGAATGAGTCCCATGATCCTGGGAGGCCATATCAGTATCTTATTCTTCTTTGACAGCTTCATCATAGCATCGAACACTTCCTTTTGGTGTCTTTAGGGATGACACATGAGGGATGAGATGATATTTAATAGAATCTAGAATGATTCTCTTAGATCTATCCTTAGCCTCATCTCCCTCTATCTGCTAGACCTTTCTTACTGAAATATTGATCCAAGTCAATTTCTTCAAGGATCGCAGAGTTCCTATACTTCTTCTGATTTATATTCTTTCCTTCAAATAGCTTGATCAAGGAATAAAAAATCTCCTTAGGTGTCTTTACGGAAGACACTTGTTTTGATAGAAACAATAATCATCTTGGCATTGACCAAGTTCTTCTTGTGTAAGACCTTATCCTCATCTCCCTCTGGAACTGGAACCTCTCTGCTTATGTAGGTGTCTGATTCATTTCCTTCAAGAACCAATGAAATCCTATACTTCCATGTTTCGAATTTTTCATCTTCACAAGGCTTGTCATCAAGCTGGTGTAATAGGTTGTTTAGAAATGAGAACCTCAAATGTAAAGAGCAAAATATTAGATCCTAACGAATTGAGGTGTCCCTCCTAGTTCTGGATCTGGCTGATCTAGGGTTTGTTAGAGAAACCTTAATTTTAAAAACTTGGAATATTTCAGATATTATTGGATAAAAATATGGGCCTATTCAATGAGAGATTTCCAATGCACTCTTTTTTTGAAAATAGTGGAGGGAAGCTCCTGGAACAGGAAGCCCTAGTTTTCCAATTTCTTCTGCAGAAATTCTTGATATTGTTTCTATAGTATATCAGAAATTACTACTCCTCTGTGTCTAAAATTTCGTACTGAGGTGACCTCATCTGTCCTATTTCCAAAACCACATGTTTGAGTAGAATTGGTTTGACCTATTGGGACTTATGATAGTTTTCCCAAGGTGACTTATTTCAGGACTGTTCAGCATAGCGAATTTGTACAGACTTCCACGTGTCACTGTTTCATCTTCAGGGCCTGAAACTTTTACCATAGAAGTTAAATTCCATTGCCTATATAGAAAGTCTTGAGAAATTTAATTTGGACCTTCGGATCCATAGATATAGCAATTCTCCCCAGGTGTCATGTTTAGGGATGAATCCTAGAAGAGGCTAGAACCCCAATTTGGAGGAATCATATCTCCCAAAATATAGCGAATCAGAGGCTGAAATTTTTACACAATGTTCAAAAAAAACTTGTATTTGGCATGTAAAAATTTCAGCTTCTGAGCCTTCTCCAATATAGAGATATAGTGAATGTATGAAAACTATCAGTTTTAGTATTTTAGGGTTTTTCAAGCTCGAGGCCAAATTAGGGTTTGAATTTCCTGGAGTTTTACTCAACCAAAAACTTCGAACTTGGTCTATAAGCTTTGATTTTGATGAGGAGAGAAATCCTATGCTGGGTTGACTCAAACATTTCTCTTATGTAAAAATCCCTAATTTCTCGCAGCAAAAACCGAAAAATGCCCGAAAGCAAATTCTGCTTCGATAGAAAGATGCGCCATTCAATGGAGAGTTATCCTAGCCTCCTTTTGCTAGTGATATGTGGAGAGAGACCCAAAAAATAAGAATCGCTAGCTTTTGTAGCTGCACAATGTCTTCTTCTCAGGTTAGCTCTGATACCATGTTAAATTTTTATCATTTGAGCAATATGATCTTTAGGATCTTAACTGAGAGAAAAACATGCACAGGAATCAATCACAAGAGACAATAAACACAAATATTTTCCTCGAGGAAACCATAAAGGAGAAAACCCCACAACTTCCTTAGAGATAGAATGAGCACAAAAAGTAAAACTCAAAGATACAAAGATGATCTTCGACAACTGATCTCTCTCTCTCTAATCCCAGCTTCTTCTCTCTCACTCATGCGCTACAACTGAGTGTGAGTGTGTGTCTTATAAATACAGAGGCTCACTCTCTATTTATACTAGTTTCTGAATTTAAATTAACTCACCAGGGCCAACTACTCTAGGAGATTCTAATAACCCTAGTGCCCCACAACTGTAGGGACTTTGCCCCCTGATCAACAAGGAGGGTTAACCTCTATGACTTTACATGACTTGTTTACATTAATGATTCTCCCAATAGGAACATCGGGGACCAATCAAATACAATATATGAAATACACAAGTGAATACATTCCGAAGTTACAAATACATCAACAACTAACTAGTCTAGTCGGCTAACTGACTAGCTCCTCCAACATCTCCCCTAGGAACAAAATCTTTCTTCGTCCCGAAGAAACAAGGGAGGCAACAAAAATATACTATCCGAAGTAGTTTTTCCAATTGATCTATATTCATGGGCTGTGCATTCGAATGGATGGTCATTTATGTACACATATCTCCACAATGGCTTCTGCTGTAATGGCTAGTTGGTGCTGAAATTCTGTCCAATTGTGGAGGGCATTCTGAATGTTAATGGTCAAGGTTGTAATGCTTGACAAGGTTGACATATTTTCTTGTATTGAGAGGTATGTTATATTAATCATGTCGGGACACAAAAATTGAGCTTTTCCCTCTGCTGTGTCAAGTAATCTTTTCATTTGTGGACAAATCTTTTCAAGTGTGTCAAGGCTGGGGATTACCTGATTTATCCACTGATGTGTTTGTTTCTCTAATTTTTTGAGCTTTGTTTATTCCAGTATTATCTAATCTTGTATTGTGCTCCTCATTTCTTCTTCAATTCCTTGTTGATTTTCTAATGTTTTTATATGTTCACGAGTCTCTCGATCCTGATGGAATACTTGGCCATAAAAAGTATACCAGTTTTACAATACTTCTTTTGTAGTGGCAGACTCCTCTAGATGTTCTTGCAGTACATTGTGGGATTATGAAAATTTTGTGTACTGTTGTCTCAGTAGCACAAAAGTATCTTATTTTTGTTCATCTTTCTAGTGGTCTTTTGGTGTCGGTCTCTACTGCTCTTGGTAGAATTGTTTGTGTCAAATTCCTGGGTAAGGAGTTGTCATGTCGAGCTCAACTTGGTAAGTGTATATGTGGTGTTATTTGGTGAGATTTGTGGAAAAGGTGGGGGAGATTGTTGATAAATTGTTGTAAGTCGACATCTTTATCATTTTTTTCTTTAAGAGTCTCAGGTATTATATCTCTATAGGGGTTGGTGAGGTAACAGTGGTTTGGTCTGGTATCTCTTCTTCTGTTATTTTGGTTGGGGATTGGGTGGAGGGGTGGAAGTTAAATAAATAGGGTTGACTTCAGGGGGGGTAGTGACTCTTTCCTTTTTGTATTTTTCTTGTTTTTCTTCTGTCTCTACGAAGCGTTTGAACTACATTTCGACAGGTATTTTTTTCTTCGTGGCCTCCTCCAAAATGTCGGCTACTCTGGAATATAGTTCTTCTTCATCATCCGACTCTCCTTGAAGAATGATTTTATGCTTTACCTTCCCTTTTGGTGGACTATTGTTCTTCTTCTGTGATTGGGATAGTTCCTAATCTATTTGTCAGAGATTTTGCTTCGTTAGAGCATACTCAGGTTTGTAAGACTGTGTTTCCTCGTCTTTCTGTCCTCCTCCCTCCTCCTCCTGTTGTTGGGTCGGTGCCTGCTGGGTTTGTGGTACAGTTGCAATCTGAATATTATTTCTCTCTTATTATAGGGTTCCTTCCTAAGTGAAAGTACTAATATGAAGATGGACTTCATAATCTCATTCCTTCTCTTGGTCAGTTAGGGGTTTTATATGTGGTTGGTTGGTCTTCTTCACCACTTCCGGTATGGGCATGTTGGTGTTGGATTGTCATCCCAACTCTTTAAAAATATCCTCAACTATTGGGTAATAATCGAGGGGTTTGGCCTTCGCCACAGCTCCCTGCATGTACCAGACTGCAGTATGGTCGAGCTCCAGCTGAATGTGTGTTGTCAGGGGAAGATGTCTTCTAATTTTTTGAGGCACCCTCCATCTAGATGTTTGGATTTTTAGATTTTGAAAGCAATTGTCTAACAGGAATTTCGATTCTTCAAGTTCCTGTGGATTTTCGGCCATTGAAAATTGCTTAAAATGCCACAAATGAAATCTGCACAGTTCCAAGAACTATGGATGTCTGACCAAACATAAGTAGTACATCGCAATCCATATGATTAGTGACAGAAACTTGATTATTGCATCTGTTTCTTGGAATTTTTCACAGATGGATTTGATCATGTCGGCTACATATTGAGCCCATCGGTAGGTTTTCCCTTTCTCGGCTATTTTGTCTACGGCTTCCAACATGTCAAGCCTCAAATCACACCCTCCCCTTGTAACGGTTAAACCTGTGGACACAATTTTCGTGACCATTTTGGGTGTTTAGGCCTTGATTTGTCAAACTATCAGCCCTTTAGAGCTTTTACTAGTCATTGTACCTATTAGTTTTTCGATCAGCTTTAGCTTTGATCCGATAGGAATAGGCTCGTCTTTATTAGAAATCTCAGTAATTTTATAAATGGTTTCACCAGATGTCTCAACAGGTTTGTCAAAGTAAAAATTCCCATTGTGATATTGGCTAATGATGAATTTGACAATGGTTTATTTTGTCTCTCCAAAACTCTCCATGAGAGGTGCGTTAATATAATTCATGATGGTACTTGCATTTACTTTCTACCCTTCCTCTGTCATTTTCATGTTTTCATAGGCCCATTTTTTAATCTCTGCCCAAAGTCATGTCCATGAGTTTTCTTGTACTTTTGCCTTTTTAATGTTTTCCAATCTGTTTACCAACGGAGTTCCAACAGATTCCAACTCCTTTGCTTTGGCAGTCGCGGATCTGGTCTTCTTTGGTGTCATTTTCTCGGCTACAGGGTCATATTTTTTAACAAGGAGTTTTCTCTCAGGGTTCTGATAATTTTGTCGCTCAATTTCTTCATAAAGTGGTATGAAATCTTCTTCTGACGTAGTATTTATAGGTGGAAAGGATGGAAATCTTGTTGATGGAGGTATTACTGGCAGATTTGATGGTGAAGGACGCTCTATTGAAAGCTTTTTTAATGCTCTATGGTTTTGGTGCTCCCTCTGACTGTAGTCATGATAGCTTGATTGGACCTTTTGATACTCTTGTTGATGTCAATTGTATGGTCGGTAGTCGGTATGTCTATGATGAAAATGTCGGTTATTGTTTTTGTCGAATTGTATTAGGCTACGTCTTTCGAGCTTTCCTATCAATTTGATCTTTCTGGGATTTTATTCTTTTGTTTGTTTTTAGTTTTTTATGGTTTTTTATAGGTTTTGGTAACAGTTATGAAACCATTTTTTTTAATATTTTTCAGTTTTGATATCGCTTTAGTTGGGCACCATTTACTAATTTCTGAAATATTCTGCTTTGTAATGTTCTTAGACGAACTGATCCATTGGCATTTATTTCTTTGACTATGTAAGGTCTCATCCACTATGTATGTAATTTATTCGGTTTACCTTTTACCCGATTGTTATACAGCAGGACAATATCTCCAACCGATAAGTTCTTGTTTTTTATGTTTCGGTCGTGCCATGCTTTCTATTGTTGTTTTTGAATTTCTTGATGTTGTATAGCTATTAGTTGGTCTTCTTCCAGCTTAGGTTTGCATTATTCAGTCCATCTTTGCTTCTTAGACATTAATATGTATTATGTCACCTATTAGTAGTGTCTGTTGTCATAAATGTAAGGGAACGACTGCTTCTTGGCCATAGACTAGTCGAAACGGTGTTTGGTATGTGGAGCATTTGTATGTTGTTCTATATGACCGTAATATAGCAGGAATTTTCTCATCCCAATCTTCTTTTCCATTGTTACAAATTTTCGTTAGGCCTCTTGTTAGGGTTTTTTTAATTTCTTATATTGCCCCATTAGACTGAGGGTGATAAGTTGTACTTTTTTTGTGGTCGATTTTGAACTTCTTTGTCAATGTTGCAATAGTTATGTTAATAAAGTGTGATCCTTGATCACTAATCAGAGTCAGTGGACAACCAAATCTAGTAATTATATTTTCATATATGAACTTGGTAGCTACTTCACTAGAACAGTTTTCAACAGGTTCTGCCTCTGCCCATTTAGTAACATACTCTACTGTTGTTATGATGTAACGTGCACCTGTCCTTCTTGCTGGAACTGGAAATGGTCGTATAGAGTTGATAGCCCAAATTTCAAACATTAAACTTGGATTTACCAATATTAAAGGCATATTAGTACTAGGTAAAGTTTGACCTAACCGTTGACAACGATCACATTTACTAACAAACTTTGACAATCTTTGTGTAATGTCGGCCACCATAGTCTCAACTGTTCTATCTTTTTGACATTCATATCCGATTGAAAATGTCCTCCAGTCGATCCATGTTGCGCTTCATTCATAATGTTCTCCCTGTCGTGCTCTAAAACACACCGACAGAGTACTTCATCCAAGCCCGTTTTGTATAGGAATTCGTTAATTAGACTATATGGTGCTGCTTTCATTGCTATAATTTGTTTCTTTTTAGTGCTCATACTTTCAAGTTCTTGACCATTTTGTTATCTCCCAAAATAAATTTATTTTGATAGTATGAAGAATTTTATTTATGTAATGAAATATCTGAGGATTCCTAACAAATTGAAGGTCTATGTTTTTTATATGGTTGAAAATTTTGGAAGTTTTGGCTTTCGATGGCTTAGGCGAGACTTGTAATGACTCATTAGCCACCAAAAAGTGTTGCTTTCGGCAGCTTAGGGAGAAGACCAAGAAGGATTTTAACCGCCGAAAGCAGGCAGCAAGTGATATTAGTAAAGGTGGTTTCGGTGGCTTAGGCGAGACTCAGAACAACTCATTAGCCACCGAAAGGTGATGCTTTCGGCAACTTATCAAACAATTCAACACAGATTTTAACCGCCGAAAGAAAGAAGATAAGCGTCAAGGAAAAAGTGCTTTCGGTGGCTTAGGTGAAAGCTCGGACATTTCATTAGCCATCGGAAGGACGGGTTTTGGGCAATTAAATGGGTTTTTCAGTGAGGCCACTATCTGCCGAAAGCAGGATTTCACCATGAAGCTGGGATAACAGTTTCGGTGGCTAAGGCGAAAGGGATATCATTTCATTAGCCACCAAAAGCTATCTTTTTGGCAATTTGTAGACAAATTCAAGAAGATTATTAACCACCAAAAGGACAAAAGAGGAAAACGGTTATAAAACAGTAAAATCACACCCCGTCAACAAGATGAACAATCAGTGTATGGCGTGACAAACCACTGAAAATACTTGAGCCTGCATAACCATGTTTGTAAATAAGTTGAAGAGGTCGTTATAAAACTGGAAAAGGACTGATATGATTGGAAACCCTCAATTTTCTTCCACCTATCCAAAAGAACAACAGAAATCCCACCAAGTACCCAGGCTAATGTGTGATATGATTGCATGGGAAAGGAGATCGAGAGGATCAACTGTTTCCATCACCTTATGATATCAGCATCCACCATAACAACACAAACGCTCATAATTAGTTCCAAAGGACTCCAACACATTTCACTTTCGAGCTTATCATTCCTCTCCACCAGGAAAACCATCTCTGAGGAAGCAGCTTGCTAACACACTATATACAGAACTGAGAATTGTTTTACAGGTACCCAGGAGAGGCACTCATCAAGATGAAGAAGGGAGGACCTTCTCTCAGGCAAGAGCTGGGAGATATCATTTATTTGGAAGCACATCTAGAGGTATGTAAACTCTTCTAAGAGGTTGGCTGCTACAATTTTTGTGAAAAGATACAAGGCTCCCATCAACAGGTAGCTGAGGCGTTTGCCCTCTCATTTGATGGTTCAAAGGCAATGATAGGTAAGGAGGAATTTCACATAGATGAAAACCTAATAACTGAAGTAACTGAACTCCCTTGCACAGCAGAAAAATGGTTCAAGACCACCATACCAAAAGATGTAGAATTTAGGTCTTACCTAAATCCCAAACATAGAGGAATGGTGTGGAAGAAGAGTGTGCCATCATCCTAGTTGGAAGAAAGGTGGAAAATGAACTGCTAAAGGACATTGTGGTTTACCTAACATGTGATGAAAGATATAACAGATCCATGATCTACCATTTCAAGATAATGAACCACTTCACAGGTAAAATCCCACTCACTTTTCCCTTTTACTTACACAAAATTTTGGGAAAGATGGCACACCAACTGAAAGCCTAGCCAACCAAGATTGCTGGCAGACTATCTCACCATGGCCTTATCCAACTGTTGATCCAAGAGTTTTTGAAAAGAAGGAATATGGCATGGCCTTATTTTCTATTTTGGAATGGATTTGAGACAGGCCTTTAGCCAGAAGAGAAAGGGAAGTCTCCTACCAAGAATTCCACCACACCAAGGAGTGGGAGAAGAAGGAGGAGGGCCATATCCCCAGCAGCAGCAACATAACAGCCTCCCTCCTCTTCCAAGGCTAAGAAGGTAAAAAGGAACTTGGACTTCAGTGAGAAGGGCCAGGAGGTTGAAGCACACAATGAGAATATTTTAAATCTGCCCTACTCAGATTCTAAAGAGGAGCAAGAAGAAGGTGCAGACCTAGCTCTGTAAATTGTACCAATGGATGAAGAACTACAAGCCCCCACACCAAAGGAGCAAGAGGAACCAACAGAGAAGGCTTCCTCTAGCAAGCCTAAAACTCAAAAGATCAATCAATTACTGAAGCAAATTTATGAGATGGAGATTTTGAAAAGGGAAATAAAGAAGAATAATGCTGCATTGACCAGCAGGAATAAGCTGCTACATAAGTCTTACCTAGAGTAGAGAGAAAGATATATTTTATTAAAGACGCTGAATACAAGGTACCTAAAGGACAACACTAGATTGTATAGGATGATTAGGCTCCAAAGACTACAACTGAAGGAATCTAAGGAAAACCCTAGCAGCCACCCCACCTTGGAAACCCTAGCTGAGGAAGCAGTTAGCCTTCAGCCTCCAGAAACCAACCAAGCTGCTGTTAACCCTCCTAGCATAGAGCCTGTTGAAGAAGAAAGCTGAGCAGACAGCCATAAAAGAACATTTTTGGGGAAACCCTAATAAAATTTGAAAACAAGGCTTTCGATGGCTTAGGAAGACGCTGGGGCAGTTCATTAGCCACCGAAAGCGCCACTTTCGGCAGCTAACTGTTTCGATAGTATGGCCTCTTAACCATCGAAAGCAAACAGAGGCTTAAAATCAAATTTTGGCGTACATGACCGGTTTTGGGAGAATATAGATGGCTCAGGGACATAGTCTAAAGATGAAGAGCGTGGAGGAAAGCATCAGAAAAAGGTCTGTTTCAGTTTTACTATGACATAACAGCACAAAATACCACCAACACCTAACTGTCAAGAGAAAACAGTGGCTTAACCAACAGAGGGCCAATAGCAGTAATTATCAGCAGTTACCTCAGTTATCTGAAGGTTCATACAGTGAACTAATTCTTTAGTTAGTTAAACAAGTAGTTAATTAGGGTTTTTTAACCTAATTTGCAAAAAACTATTATTTTGTTTATTTTTGTAAAAACTGATCCAAGTTTTCAGGATATGTATATTTTGTAAATACTATAAAGCCTAAGATGTATTTTATGAAAAGGGTTCGACTTCGGGGACTTATATACCTATACTATTGTCAGCTTCTCATTTTGCTCATGTTTTAATATAAGTTCTTTGGTTATTATTTTGTTCAGCTTCCATTTCTGTCTTTTCTGTGCTTATGCTTGAATATGTATTCAGGTTAAATTCCAGTTAATTAATGACTGATAGTTGTCACCCTATTATCATGTTGATGTGAATTGAATTATAAGTACCATCCTTATCATGATTTATCCATTTATATGCATCTGTTTTGTGTATAAATCTGCCAGCCTGATGAGTTCTCCATCCCTACACTTTATTGTCAACCTCTGAACAATGGTAACTAAAGCCTTGTGCCTAATTGAGTTTCATGCATGTATTGAGAGTGGAAGGTCATATAGGGCACCTGAAATGATCCATATTAGAAAACCCCAAAAACATTGTAAGTTACCAGGCATCCTCGAGCTACAACCTAGAGGAGTTTCCTAGAGTGATAACAAATTGGCGTTGTTGTCGGGGAGAGAAGACTAAAGCTTAGCTTCCCTGGGAGACGACGTAGACCCTTGCTTTGATGATAGACAAATATTGGGCATTATTCTGGTTGTAAATCATCTATCTAGTGACTCCATTGAAATAAGGTGGCTTCAAGAAGACCAAGTACTAGAGCAAACCCTCAGGGGCCACCAGCAACACCTGTTTCAGATCCAAAAGAGATTCTGAGAAGAGCTAGGGCTTCACTAAGGCATACCAGCAGTGCTGCAAAGGAAGCTACATCAGGTATTTCAAGAAATATTTCTGCTATTATTTCTTCTGTTGAAACACTTAATTCTCAGGAATTTATAAATTCATCAGAAAATTCTAGGGTTTGGGCATCTTCAAGCACTCTACTTGTGAAGATCCGATCCCTAGCGACTCCACTGGGATAAGTTTACCACCACCACCTTCCCAGTTACTAGCTATATCAATACTTCCTTCCTCCATCCTTCCCATACCCATTTCCAATATGGCTTCCCCTCAATTGACCAAAATGGAAAGGATCCTGGTAGCTAGGTATGCCCCCCTAAATTTTCCAAATCCCCTCCCGGCCATGCCCACCGAATATTACCTTAAGTACATGCCTAAATTCATAGGAGAAGGATATTTCATAGTTGAAGAACATCTAGAGGCATTTTATAGCTATGTTTAGAACATTAACATAGAACAAGAAGATGTATGGACTAGGGTTTTTGTGTAGGGCCTAGATGGTTAGGATAGGAAATGATTTAAAGAGATGCCTGCTGGGTCAGTGGTAGGCATTGAAGCCATAGATGACATCTTTCTAAAACATTGGGGAGAAAGGAGAGACTAGCTCTATTATATTACAGAGTTCAGCAACTTGAAAAGAGAAAATGGGGAGTCTATCTCCAACTTCACCAAGAGGTTCAACAATATGTACAGCAAGATCCCCACTGAAATCAAGCCCACTGATACCTCAGCTAGGATAACTTATGCAAATGCCTTTGACTCTAATTTCTACCTACTTCTGAAAGAAAGAAGGTATGCCTCTTTATCACTCATGCCGGATGCTGCCCTAGAGGTAGAATTAAACATTGTAGCATCTAAGAAGGTCAAAGGAAAGATAGATAGGAAGAAGCAACTAGGAGACCCTATTGGGGCTTCTTCATCAGAGAACAAGATTGACAAAATGACCAAACTGTTAGATAAACTGACTGCTGAAATGTCTAAGCTAAAGGACCAAGGAAAAATACCGATGAGGGGTAAAGGGCCAAGTGATTTTGCTCCCTGAAACCCTAATTTTGTCCCTTATATAAGAGGGAACCCCCCAGTTTAGATTCTCAGAAGGGAAAGGAATCAAGGGGAAGATCATAGAATAAGAGCTCCATTTCAGAATGTTGTATTAGAAGAAGATCCAGAATTCATTGAAGAAGAAGGAGAAGCTGAAGACAACATCCACTGCATGGAGGATGAGGTAGACTATTCTTTTCTAACATAGGAAGAATATGAAGAAGCCCTAGTGGATGAGAAGATCAGTGAAGGAGATTTATATCAGGCTGATGGTTAGGAAGGGTACAATTTAAGCTCCATGCTGGTTTCTCCTCTTAAAAAGAATGTTGCACCTGTCAAACAGCCTGCTACCCCAGCCAAAAAGGCTCCTATTTTACAAAATAAAATGGTTGTCATTCCAAAACCATTGCAAAAACCAGCACTTTCATCGAGCCCTGACCATGTCCAACTCAGAGCTCCAGTACATGAGGTAAGGTTCCCTGATAGGCTGCATTATTCTTTCAACCTAGAGTCAGAGATTTAGAAATTGAAGATCCCTTTTCCATTAATTGAGCTAATGAAAAATGATGCATTCAAGTCTTCCATTCTGAATTCTCTTCAGCCAAAGCTGCATATTCATACTAAATTTGTAAATATGCAAGATGAAAAACCTGTTGTAACCCTAGGCCCCATGATCGAAGGCCTAAAGGACTCATGCCCACCTTTCTATATATCCTTGAATATCCATGATAAAGTCCTGCATAACTATCTACTGGATTCAGGAGCTTCTCATAACCTAATTCCAAAGGCTGTGATGGATGAGCTTGGTCTCAGCATCACAAAGCCCTACCATGACTTATTCTCCTTTAACTCCAGAAAATTCAAGTGCTTGAGCCTCATCAACGACCTTGTTGTGAGCCTAACTCAGCTACCTTCAAAAAGCATGATGATGGACATTGTAGTGGCTGATATCCATCCAAAATTTGGTCTCTTGCTGTCTCGATCATGGAGAAAAAGGCTAGGTGGCACCCTTTAGATGGATCTTACATATGCCACCATCCCAAGTTTGGAGGGGAGACCAAGAGGCTTTATAGGGAAAATCAGCTGGCCTACATCATAAGCAATGAGAGCAATTCAGTGAATCGCCCCATCTATGTAGTGGACACTGATTGTGGGTCATGCATTCTACAAATGGATGATTCTCAGAAAACATCAGTCCAGCTCACTAAGCCCACCTATTAGCAGCCCGAAGAGGTGACCATAGCAGTCTGGAACATGTATTTTGATGGAGCTAGCACTCAAATCTCAGCAGGTGCAAGTGTAGTATTGATCTCCCCATCCAAGGAAAACATTCATCTATCTTATAATATTGATTTTAAAACCACTAACAATATAGTAGAATATGAAGCCTTGCTGCTAGGAGTTAAAGCTTCCAAGGAGATGGGGATCATGTGCATAAGGATTTTTAGAGATGCAGACCTTATTATACAGCAGGTCAATAACACTTTTCAGACAAAAACTGTCAG
This sequence comes from Pseudotsuga menziesii, assembly GCA_001517045.1. NCBI lineage: Eukaryota > Viridiplantae > Streptophyta > Pinopsida > Pinales > Pinaceae > Pseudotsuga > Pseudotsuga menziesii. Next base: position 101,465 of record LPNX010811540.1, read on the forward strand.
ACTAAAGGCCTATAGGGACGAGGTATGGAAACTCAGAGACTCCTTTATGTTTTTTGAACTGGAATATATACATAGGGATTTGAATCACCTGGCTGATTCCCTGGCTATCTCTATAAGTATGTTTGTTCCTCCTTTACCTCCTAAGCTTAGCTATGATGTTTAGGTTAAGTACAGACCTTCCTTGCCAGATAATGTCAAATTTTGGAAGGTGTTTGAGAGTGATGATGAGCTTAGCAAATTCCTTCATCTAGTAGATGAATTCTCTGATATACATATAGACCAGGAAAACCTAAACATGGAGGAATCCAAGAAGCTCAAGTTGAAAGATAAAGTGGCTAATCAGAACATTGTCCAATTACCCATCAACTATATACCTCTGGGTCTAGTACCTCTAGAAGAGTTGTTTGATCATAATGACATCCCTTTCAAGCCTACCAAAAAGGAGCTAGACCCTACTAGCCAAGAGCAAAACATAGGTAGCTAAAGCCATCCAAAACTGATAAATATGTCCACTCAGTTGACTGCTGATCAGAGGTCAAAGTTTTGCAGCCTGATAAAAGAGTTTGCTGATGTCTTTGCTTGGGAGTATAGTGACTTGAAAAACCTATGACACCAATATCATCTAGCACAGGATTCCTTTGGAGAAGGACACCATCCCTTTCAATTAGAAGCTGAGATCCATCAATCCTCTCCTATTACTAGTAATTGAAAAAGAAATCCATAATCTCCTCGAATCCAAGATTATAACCCCCCTCAGGTATTCCAAGTGGATTGCAAACCTAGTAGTGGTAAGAAAGAAGAACGGGGAAATCAGGTTGTGTGTGGATTTTAGAAACCTGAACAAATGTTCCAAGAAATACAACTATCCACTACCCAAGATGGAACACATGTTGTAGAAAGTCTCAGGGGCTAGTGTCATGTCATTCCTGGATGGCTTCTCTGGATACAACCAAGTTGTTGTGCACCCTGATGACCAAGAGAAGGCTGCCTTTACCACTCCCTGAGGAACTTTCATGTATGCTAAAATTCCATTTGGGCTAATGAATGTTGAGGATACTTTTCAGAGATCCATGGACCTAGCTTTTGTAGGGTTGAAAGATAAATTTGTGCTCATATACTTGGATGACCTAACTGTTTACTCTCATAGCCATCATGACCATTTGCAACATTTGAGGAAGGTGTTTCTGAAGTGCAGAAGGTATGGGATATCACTCAATCCTAAGAAGTCCTAGTTTGCACTCAGTGAAGGGAAACTCCTAGATCACATAGTCTTAGCTGAAGGTGTAAAGATTGATCCAGTAAGGGTGGAAGCAATCCAGAAGCTGTCCATACCGAGATCAAAAAGGGACATTCAGTCCTTTTTAGGTAAGATAAACTTTGTCAGGAGTTTCATCCCTAATTTCTTTGAGCTGCTGAAGCACATAACAGTCATGCTGAAAAAGGATGCAGAAATAAAATGGACTGACCATGCAAGAAGCTCTTTCGAACAAATCAAGAAGGCTATCATGGAGGCCCCAACCCTGATTAGTCTTGACTACACCAAGAGTTTTTACATATTTTCTTTTGCATCCTATGACACAGTGGCAGCTGTGCTATTACAAAAAGATAATGAGGGTCTTGATCATCCAATTGCATTCTTCAGCATAACCTTGAGAGATGTTGAGCTGAAGTACGATCCAATTGAGAAACAAGCTTATGCTCTCATAAAATATTTGAAGACTTTTAGAATTTACATTCTCCATGCAAAAGTCCTTGCATATGTCCCTTCAGCTGCTGTGAAGGATGTTTTGACTCAGCCTGACATTGATGGGAAGAGAGCTAAGTGGATTGCCAAGCTCATTGAGTTTGATATAGAGGTGAAACGCACTAAGCTAGTAAAGGGACTAGATCTGGCCAAACTCATGGCTAAAGAAAACTGTGAACTAATGGGGATAAACTTCACCGGTGTCAAATTAGCAAAAGTGCAGACTATGGTAGCAGCAGAAGTAGATCAAGATCAGAATGACATTCCACCAGTGGCTGAAAACCTGTCCTCCTATGAGTGGTACTCAGGTATTATTCAATTTTTGCATAAATTAGAAGTTCCTCATGATCTCACTCCTAATCAAGCACGAGCTCTTAATTTAAAATCTGTTAAGTTTTGCATAAATGACAAACTGCTGTACTGGAAAGATCAGTTTGGGATTTTGTTGAGATGTCTAGATAAGGAAGAAGCAGAGCAGGTCATGCATCACTTTCATTCCAGCACATGTGGGGGGCACCATTATTGGAAAACCACAACCCACAAGGTCCTAAGAGCAGGATACTATTGGCCAATCCTTTTTTCTGATGTATGTACTTTTGTAAGGGCCTGTGACTAGTGCCAAATATTTATAGGGAAGCAGCATCTCAAATCCTTGCCCCTTAGGCCTATTGTGGTGAATGGGCCTTTCCAGCAATGGGGTTTGGATTTCATAGGTGAAATAAATCCATCTTCCAGTGGGAAGCATAAATGGATCCTAGTAGCCACAGACTACTTTACCAAATGGATAGAGGTAGTACCCACCAAGAATGCCACTCATCAGGTCATCATGAGATTTTTATATGAGAATATCTTTAGCAGGTTTGGCTGCCCAGTAAGGTTAGTAACTGATAATGCACCTACTTTCAAGGATGGGAAATTAGTTAAAATGTGTGAGTCAATGGGCATTCAACTGGTGCATTCCACGTCCTATTATCCTCAAGGTAATGTCCTGGCTGAGTCATCCAACAAAATCCTAGTTAGGATCATCAAGAAACTACTGGAGACAAATCAGAAAAGCTGGGATTCTAAGCTCAAGCTTGCTTTATGGGCTGATAGGGTAATAGACAAAGGATCTATAGGGACTTCTCCATTCAAGTTAGTTTATGGTACTGAGGCCATTTTTCCCATTCAGCTCATTCTACCAGTGGCAAAAAAATTTCAGGAAGAGGAAGATGAACCAAATGATATGGTGAGGAGGATGATGGACTTGGTGGAGTTGTAGCAAATCAGTGAGAAAGTGATAGGAAAATCAAAATCCCATCAACAGAAGATAAAGGACATGTTTGACAAAAGGACAAAAGTAGACAACTTTCAGGTTGGAGATTGGATCCTAAAGCGGGATGCTGTCAAATAGGACAAGGGCAAAAATTGAAAGTTTGATTCTTTGTGGATTGGCCCTTTTGTGATAGCTCAGGTACATAAGAATAACACCTTCAAATTGCAGAATCTGGAAGGGGAAGAGGTGTTTGATGGCCCAGTGAATGGTTGGTTTCTGAAACTTTACTTTATTTGAGGCTCTGAGGCCTTGTCATTGTAAAATAGTAGTCAGTAGGTTGTTTTTGCTTACAGAATAAACTCCATGCCCAATGAAACAGTAAATGATAGTGTTAAGTTTTTAGTTGTTTTCAGGGAAAGGCATTTTGGTCTGGGATTCTTGGGACCTCACTGGGAGGTTCCCATCCCCAAGTAGGAGCCAGATGTTATCTCCCAAAATAAATTTATTTTGACAGTATGAATAATTTGATTTATGTAATGAAATATCTGAGGATTCCTAACAAATTGAAGGTCTCTATTTTTTATATGGTTGAAAAAATTTGAAGTTTTAGCTTTCGGTGGCTTAGGCAAGGCTTGTAATGACTCATTAGCCACTGAAAAGTGTTTCTTTCAACAAATTAGGGAGAAGACCAAGAAGGATTTTAACCGTCGAAAGCAGGCAGCAAGCAATATTAGTAAAGGTGGTTTCAGTGGCTTAGGAGAGACTCGAAACAACTCATTAGCCACTGAAAGGTGATGCTTTGGGTAGCTTATCAAACAATTCAACACATATTTTAACCGTTGAAAGCAAGAAGATAAGCGTCGGGGAAAAAGTGCTTTTGGTGGAGTAGGTAAAAGCTCGGACATTTCATTAGCCACCGGAAAGATAGTTTTTCGGCAGTTAAATGGGTCATTAGAGGAATTTTGGGGTCTAAAATGGGCCTCCTAAGGAAAATAATAAAATAATAGTTAAAATAATAAAATAATAGTTAAAATAATAAAATAATATTGATTAATTTTGGAGGAAGAAAGAAAAAAACTACGTTTTGTGTTCGTATTTTCGACATGTCTCCCTGTGTTTTTACTCAAATTTCGATTGGGAGAGCTCGTTGGATGCGGAATTTGATTCCGCATCCAACGAGTACCCACACTGCATACTTTTGATGG
>LPNX010811540.1:105806-144704 GCA_001517045.1 Pseudotsuga menziesii
TCGGTGAGGCCACTGTCCGTTGAAAGCAGGATTTAACCACGAAGCTGGGATAACAGTTTCAGTGGATTAGGCAAAAGGGATATCATTTCATTAGCCACCGAAAGCTATCTTTTCGGTGGTTTGTAGACAAATTCATAAAAATTATTAACCACCGAAAAGACAAAAGAGGAAAACGGTTATAAAACAATCAAGTCACACCCCATCAACAAGATGAACAATCAGTGGGTAGCGTGACAAACCACCAAAAAGACTTGAGCCTGCATAACTGCGTGTGTAAATAAGTTCAAGAGGTCGTTATAAAACTGGCAAAGGACTGATAGGATTGGAAACCCTCAGTTTTCTTCCACCTGTCCAAAAGAACAATAGAAAGCCCACCGAGTACCCAAGATGATGTGTGATATGATTGCTTAGGAAAGGAGGTCGAGAGGATCAACTACTGCCATCACCTTATGATATCAACATCCATCATGACAACACAAACCCTCATAATCAGCGCCAAAGGACTCCAGCACATTTCACTTTCGAGCTTATCATTCCTTTCCACCAGGAAAACCATCTCTGAGGAAGCAACCTTCTAACACACTGCATATAGAACTGAGAATTATTTTGCAGGTACCCGGGAGAGGCACTCATCATGATGAAGAAGGGAGGACCTGCTCTCAGGCAGGAGCTGGGAGATATCAGTTATTTGGAAGCACATCCAGAGGTCTGTAAACTCTTCCAAGAGGTTGGCTGCTACAAGTTTTGTGAAAAGATACAAGGCTTCCATCAGCAAGTAGCTGAGGCGTTTTCCGTCTCATTTGATGGTTCAAAGGTAGTTATAGGCAAGGAGGAATTTCACATAGATGAAAACCTAATCACTGAAGTAACTAAACTCCCTTACACAGGAGAAAAATGGTTCAAGACCACCATACCAAAAGAAGTAGAATTCAGGTCTTACCTAAAGCCTGAACATAGAGGAATGGTATGGAAGAAGAGTGTGCCATCATCCTGGTTGGAAGAAAGGTGGTAGCAACTGCTGAAGGCCATTGTGGCATACCTAACATGTGAAGGAAGATATAACAGAGCCATGATCTACCATTTCAAGATAATGAACTAATTCATAGGTAAAAGCCCACTCAATTTTCCCTTTTACTTACATAGAAGTTTGGGAAAGATGGCACACCAAGTGAAAGCCCAGTCAACCAAGATTGTTGGTAGACTATCTCACCATGGCCTTATCCAACTGTTGATCCAAGAGTTGCTGAAAAGAAGGAATATGGCATGGCCTTATTTTCTGTTTTGGAATGGATTTGAGACAGGCCTTCAGCCAGAAGAGAAAGGGAAGTCTCCTGCCAAGAAGTCCACCACAACAAGGAGTGGGAGAACGAGGAGGAGGGACATATCCCCAGCAGCAGTAGTAGAACAACCTCCCTCCTCTTCCAAGGCCAAGAAGGTAAAAAGGAACTTGGACTTCAGTGAGAAGTGCCAAGAGGTTGAAGCACACAATGAGAATAGTTTAAATCTGCCCTACTCAGATTCTAAAGACGAGCAAGAAGAAGGTGCAGACCTAGCTCTGCAAATTGTACCAGTGGTTGAAGAACTACCATCCCCCACACCAAAGGAGCAAGAGGAACCAACAGAGAAGGCTTCCTCTGTAACACCTCGATTTTGACCCCATTGCATTAAATGTACATGATGTATATATTGTAATGAATCGTGGTGTGGAGCTAAAGGAAAAATCCCCACCATCGATTTAGTTGAGTTATGTTTCGGTGAACGGAATCATTGCCGATGGTCTATCATGGTACATGGCATATATTAAGTTTTGGCATCATGTAAATATGCATTTTTAAATAAATAACCCCAACCAAGTATGTCAATGCAACCATATGAAAATGGCATGATTTTCCTAAGGATAAGGGGGGGATGTCAAACCTTGGGATATGGGGAAAAATCCATGTATCACCACCTTGTCTTATCCAACTACCACCTTAAACATTCTGCTGAGTAGTTGATGCAGTTATTGTTTGGGAGTGAGGGTGGCAAGACTGTCAGTCCTTTCCCACACACACACTCCACCAACGGATTGAACCTCACGATGGGCAGGAGAATGACCACGCCCTCATTCCATCCTCTCCACTGGGGACTCTCCATTTTCTATTCATCCTCACGTAGGGACGGTTGTCTGTTCATTTTTCTCACGCACAGGATTCTTTCCTGTTTGGTCTCACGCAACTAGGCGGGAGGAGCCATCTCCACCGTCATTCACATTTTCCACACACAGGAATCAGGTGTGTATTAATCCGTATTTGGGATTTGGTGTGATTTGGTGTGAATCTTCTCTCACGCACTAGGTTATGCTTTGTTGTTACTCACGTAGCAAGCTGGGAGCTCTTCGGTCACTATCACCCACGATTTTCCTGTGGGGAGCCATTTTTACGCTCAGGGGCTGTGTGTAAGTATTCCTTACTAATTTGTGGCTTGTGCATATGTTATTCCCTCTGTATTTTGGGTTCTGGTGCAAGTTTCCCTCACACACAGGTTGAGAGTCTGTATCTTCTTCCCTAGTGCGGCCTGTGTAAGTCTTTTCCACTTACTTCATTGCCCAGGACGGACTGTTGTTTTCCCCATGTTGTGAATTGTGTTTACTGATACATTTTGGGACTGTTGTAATTCGCTTTGGAGTCATTTTGGCCACGATAGGGCCAAGAACGAATTAGGAGTCGTTTTCCCTATTTAAGCTGTAACTACTGATTGATTGCATGTGTGCAATGGTTGGTCTTCAGACTATGTTGGGAGCAGGGATGGGGGCCTGGGTTGCTTGATAAACCTGGTGTGTTCGGAAACCACACAGACAAAGCTAGAGGGATGGATTTCTTCTCCACAACCCCTAAATAGCACTGAAAGGGAATTCGGGGCCTGAGGGATTGTGTAGCAGAGAAGGGACTGATTCCTTGTTTTGGGTGTGTATGGGTGTCTTAGAATTCAGGCTAGTTCTGGTGTAGGTGTTCCTAGCTCTGTAATGAGCTCACCATCTTGGCATTTAGCCTTTCCCAACTCCTAGATGGCCTGATAAACCTGACCATGTTGACTTGGCTGCCTTGTTGATGGCCTGATAAACCCAACTGTGTTGGCTTGGCTATGTTTTGTGTATCCTTGGCTATGTGTAAGCCTGCTTGTTCCTTATTCCTTGGAGAATCATGCCCAGCTCGGGGGTGGCAGCATTGCTGAGAGATTAAGGAGCACGCTAGCCTATGGTTGGGTGGAATGTTGCAGCGACGTAGCTGGTTGCGGAACAAGTTCTTCATAAGATAAGTAATCTTGCCTATTTTACTTCTGCAATCCTATTTACTGTTAATGATTATGATGAACATGTTGAATGCTTGTATGAATGCATGTTGCTTCTGTTGTGTATGATAAATAATCATGTAGGCATATTCTAGTTCAAGGCATTTTGTTTCAGCACTTCAACAGTTTATGAATGTACATGTTCATGGGGCCCTTAGCCTGGATGGTTAACGCCATGGTAGTGTCCTCTTCGCCAGTCGGAGGGTCGGGGACGTTACATCCTCGAGCAAGCCTAAAACTCAAAAGACCAATCAATTACTGAGGAAAAATTATGAGATGGAGATTTTGGAAAGGGAAATAAAGAAGAATAATGCTGCATTGACCAGCAGGAACAAGCTGCTACATAAGTCTTACCTGGAGAAGAGAGAAAGATATATTTTATTAAAGAGGCTGAATACAAGGTACCTAAAGGACAATACTAGATTGTACAGGATGATTAGGCTCCAAATACTACAATTGAAGGAAGCTAACGCAAACCTTAGCATCCACTCCACCTTGGAAACCCTAGTCGAGGCAGCAGTTAGCCTTCAGCCTCCAGAAACCAGCCAAGCTGTTGTTAACCATCCTAGCACAGAGCCTGCTGAAGAAGAACGCTGAGCAGATAGCCATAAAAGAAATTTTTGGGAAAACCTTAATAAATTTTGAAAATAGGGCTTTCGGTGGCTTAGGCGGACGCTGGGGCAGTTCATTAGCCATCGAAAGCACCGCTTTCGGCAACTAATGATTCCGATAGTCTGGCCTCTTAACCACCGAAAATAGACAGAGGCTTAAAATAAAATTTTGGCGTACAGGACTGGTTTTGGGTGAATATAGATGGCTCAGGGACATAGTCTTAAGATGAAGGGCGTGGAGGAAAGCATCAGAAAAAGGTATGTTTTAGTTTTACTATGACATAACAGCACAAAAGGCCACCAACACCTAGTTGTCAAGATAAAACAGTGGCTTAACCAGCAGAGGGCCAGTAGAAGTAGTTGTCAATAGTTACCTTAGTTATCTAAAGGTTCATACAGTGAACTAATTCTTTAGTTAGTTAAATAAGTAGTTAATTAGGGTTTTTTAACCTAATTTGCAAAAAACTATTATTTTGTTTATTTTTGTAAAAAAATAGATCCAAGTTTTCAAGATCTATATATTTTGTAAAGACTATAAAGCCTAAGACTTATTTTATGAAAAAGGTTCAACTTCTAGGACTTATATACCTATACTATTGTTAGCTTCTCATTTTTCTCATGATTTAATATAAGCTCTTTGGTTATCATTTTGTTCAGCTTCCATTTCTGTCTTTTCTGTGCTTATGCTTGAATATGTATTTAGGTTTTATTCAAGTTAATTAATGACTGATAGTTGTCACCCTATTATCATGTTGATGTGAATTGAATTATAAGTACCATCCTTATCATGATTTAGCCATTTATATGCATCTGTTTTGTGTGTAAATCTACTAGCCTAATGAGTTCTCCATCCCTACACTTTATTGTCAACCTCTAAACAGTGGTAACTAAAGCTTTGTGCCTGATTGAGTTTCATGCATGTCTTGAGAGTGGAAGGTCATATAGGTCACCTGACTTGATCGATATTAGAAAACCCCAAAAACATTGTAAGTTACCAGGCATCCTCGAGCTACAACCTAGAGGAGTTTCCTGAAGTGATAACACATTCTCTAAAAACTGAGTTATTTCCTCTAGTTCTGCTGGTACAACCTCTATTCAAAATAGATGTGCATTTGGGAGATCATCTTCAACTCCTGTCAGTTCCTCCCCCATGTCAATCCTCAACAAGTGGTCGTGTCCAACATTTACCCTTCCCGGTTGAACTACTAATTCGAACTCAAATTCTTGGAATAATAACAGCCAACAACATATTCTTCCCTGATGTAATTTTCTATAATAGTCCATGTGGCCTAATAGCACTCTGACTTGCTTTGGATTTACTGGGATTTTTAATTCAAGAATGATTTTTATTTTTGCAAAGTCGACTTTGATGCCTTCCTTGCATACAATATGTCCTAGTAGAATTCCTATGGGGGTCAAAAAGATGCATTTCATTATATTGAGTGAAAGCTGTATTTGTCGATATTTTTCCAACATTAGTCTTAGCCACTTGCAATGATCTTTCAGCATGGAGTAAATTGTCCAATCATCAAAGTATACAGCCGTGGTTTTATAAATGTATTCTTGAAATGGTTTGACTATTATCCTGGAAAATACAGTTGGTGCATTCGTTAACCCAAATGGCATAACTCTGTAAGCAAATGAACCGAATTCACAGACAAATGTCGTCTTCTTCTGATCTTATTTAGCAATCGGGACTTGATTGTATCCTGAAAATCCATCTATAAATGAATAGCAATCATGTCCTACGACTTCATTTAGGATTTCATTTGCAAATGTGTCAAAAATGGATTTGTTAAGGTGACTTTATTCAACTCCCAGAAATTGACACAAATTCTCAACTTTGACGGATCGTGATTTTTCGGTTTAATGACCATTGGGATTTCCCACTTCGACTGGTCGATTGGATAAATGATCCCCGCTACTAACATATTGTCAATCTCCTTTTTCACTATTTCCTTGTATTTGTGAGCCAGTTTGTAAGGCCTTTTCTTTATAGGTCTTGCATCAGTTTTGATATTTATTTTCATTTCACCCATGTCTTGTACTAACCCTTTTAGGTCTTTATAGTCTTGGGAAAATACATCCTGGAATTCTTTCAATAGATTAACTATTTTTTATTTTTTCTCATCATCCCAATAGTCACCTATTCGTACCAATTTTTTTCGATCATCATTGGAGATGTTGAATTCTTTGGTTTTGACCTTAGCGTCCATCCATTATGGCATCTTACTTTCATTGATTTGTCAACTTCCTCCTTTAAACTATGAAAATTATGTCAGGAATTCTTCTGCTATCATCATGTCGGTATCTTATTTGTCAATCAATTCGACCTTAAGTATTGTTCTAATTGGTTTTACCATCTCTGGATGATCCGATTTCCACTGACATTTTTTTCCATATGTATGCTCATTTTCTAGACGAATCCTTGTCGATTGAGGTATTTTAATCTACCCAATGTTATTACATGATTCTTTTGGTTGGTTATAGTTTTGTGTTGGCTTAGGTTTGACAGTCGGTTGTATAAATGTTTTTATTTGATTTGTTGCTTCGACTAGATTATTGTCTTCCGGTATAAATCTAAAGTCCTTCGTAAAATTTTCTTTAAGTTCATTCCATGCGAATGTTTCACCTCAAGCTTCTTCCATATTATACCATTTATTTGGTAAATCGTCAAGTGTGGATGGAAATAGGTGTGGCCATGTTCACTCATCTTTATACCCAAGTCTTCTCCATTCCCTTTCGCATATACTTATGTGAATTTTCAAGGTTTTGTCCTTGTGTGAAGCCTGGTATTTGTTCCTATTTAGTTAGCTTCCTCCCACCGAATATTTCAACAAAGTATGACAAATCTATTGTCCATGTTTGTAGCCTTGATTGATAGGTGTCCCACCAATGAGCAGCTTGACCTGTAAATGTTTCAACCAGGCTTTGTAGTCGGCCATGCTCACCTAAGTTTTTGGAAACTTATTCTATATGGAGTATTGGTGATTCCCTTTCTTTATACCAGAGAGTTTGTTTATTTTTTATTTTAATCGGCGCTAAATAAGGGTATTTCCTAATTTTCCTTTCGAATATCTTTGGAATGATGGACACGGAAAAGAATTGTCGAATCGGTTTTTTCAATACGGCCTGAATAGTCCAGCATCCTCTTGCTTGGGTTTCATAGTTTTCTATCTCCCAATCATATAATTCTGCATCCGAATTATATCCGACTAAATATTGATTTCACAGATGAAGTTCCCCATAAATATTTGGCTCAATATAGTCTTCGTTATTCTGGATCTTGTAAAGTTGTCGAACTTCGACCTCTTCATCTATTCGTTTGGTCCAAGGTTCACCTTGAGAAGGATGAATGGGGAAAATTACTTTCTGTCCATTTCCTTTAAGCTTTATCCTTTCTTTGTCTAACAAAATCTATGCCTTCATCTTCCTACCCCATGGTCGGCCTACCAAAGTTGGGAAGGAGATGGATCCTTCCTTAGGGTCTATGATTTCAAAATCAACTTTTGTAGTAATACCATTTATGGTCGTGTGAACATTTCTCCAGACTCCAATAGGTTCAATAAGTCCTTGATCTGCTAATTTTAAGTATATGGCTGATTCGTTAAGTTGAGGTCTGCCCAATTGTTCCCATGTATATCGTGTCATAAGATTCACTTGGGATCCAAAATCAAGAACAACTTGTCGAACGTGATATCCTTCTATCTCTAAGTCGACAAGTGGATCAACATCACTCTTATATTTCTAATTTAGGCTGCATATATTCTTAGTTTGTTTATCGATACTTGTTTTGTTTGTTATATTGTATAATAGATCAATAAATTGTGCTACTGATTTATCATTATGTATTAAGTTAACTATTTCTTGTGATACATTCTATTCATTATCATCAGTTACTTCTTGTATAACGAATTCTTGAAACATATTTGATGCATCAGTGTATAATTGTTTTTGCTTGATGGGATTAGGGTAATCATTCTTGCTTTTGATTTTACTTATCCTTGGATTATCATTTCCAGTTTTTGTTCCTTGTCTAGTGACTACATGTAAATTATTTGTATGAATTATACCACATTTCTGAACACACGACAAGACATTAACATTTTTCTTCTTATTTATTTTGTCGAGTATGTTGGGAAAATCCTCTAGCGAGTGATCGCCCACACCACAACTGGTACAAAATTCTAGGTCAGTCCGATCTTTATACGGACAATCTACGTATCAATGACCTTCATTATAACACATGAAACATTGAATTGGTCATTGTGGTCTGTTGTCCCGACTTCCATTGAATCGGCCTCGACCAACAAATCCTCCATGACAATTGTCATACCGACGCTCATATATTCGACCTTCACATTTCTGGTTGCTTTTCTCATTATGTTCAATATTATTATTGATATGTGCGACAACATTCATTTAATAAACTGCATGATAGTTTTGTCAGTTTTTCAGGTTCAAGTGGCAATCAACTGTCGCGTCACTCTTAACTTCGCGAATTGTAGACCACGAGGATTTTCCATTCTTCATGTTGAATGGGTAGTATTTGTTGAATGGAGCCCATTTTCCTGGCATATGTCACATAAGCACTTTGTTTGAACAAAGCAAACATCTTGTCGACAGTTATCTTTGGTATGACCGGTCGTTGAGCAATGTGTGCACCAAATATCTTGTCCCTTGAGGTTCAGCTCTCTTAATGATTTTTCCATTATTTCCAACTATTCTTCAAGACAATTATCCACAGGCTGTGCTGGGTAATCTTCATACATCTCGACCTACAATGCTTTCCTGAGTGCTTCTTCATATGTTTTGAATGTGTCCAAACTAATATGTCTTCAGATATTCTGTGAAAGTCCTGCAAGAAACCATTGAATTAATAATTGTTCATCTATATTATAATCAAGTTGGCTCAGTAGGTCTTTCAATCGGTTGTCATAATCCCAGACAGTTTCTATGGGTTTCTGAACGGTCATTTTCAGCTTTTTTGCAACCAGATGCTTTGCATCTGGTGTTTTGAATAAGGATAAGAATTGTTGCTTGATATCGGATTTGTTCACGTTGGGTTTCTTCTCGGTATATGTCATATACCAATTCAGTGCTCACTTTCGCAAGGCACCGGTGAACAACGCCATCTGTGTGTCTTCACTTGTTACGACATTTTTGTCCCATGTTGATTCACAAATGAACCAATGTTGTATGGGATCCCCATCACCCTCATAGAGGTGGATGTGTGTTACATCGTGCCCCATGTCGTCGGCGTCAGCGTCTCCTTCGAGTAGTGGTGGTGGGGGTGGTGGGATATTATCTGCAACTTTGTGTTGTTCACATCTAGTTTTGACGGAACTCTCATTCTTGTCAAAGGTTTTATTTTTTGCTTCCTCCTCGACAAGTAGTCAGACTAATTCGACTTCTTCTATCGATATCCAAGCCAGTTGTTGTATCTCAGATATTATCCCTTGTGAATTTGACTGTCTTGTGTTCCCTAAAGCTGTGTTTGGCAGGGGGTGCTCCTTCATTGCCTGGGTAGAGTAGCTTGATACTTCAGTTAGATGGGTACGATTAGAATGTGACCTAGTTTCCTTCCTTAGGTCAATGAATTACCAGATGATCGACATCATTTCCTTCATCGTCTAGTCGGCTCCATACGCCGAACTCACTAGCTCATAGCCTTAGGTCCTCTTTGACAATGGCCTACACTCGGGCACTCAAGTTCAAATTTATTGGAGATAGAAGTCTTACCTCTTAGGGTATCTCAATATGGAGAGCTTGACACTGCTCTATCCACATGTCTTCCTCCATTGGTGACACTTCTTCCTCATCTATGCCCTCTTCTTGTCGGTCATGACCTGAATCTGGTGGATTTCCTTCATGTTCAGTCACCCTGGTATTCATTCTTATCTGCAGCGCAATGGCCTACTCTCTACGTTCCTCCCTTCTCTTATGCCTCTTCTCTCTTTCTGTTTTATGTAAATCCGGAGTGATTTTGTGAGTCACTATCCGAATTATTTCTTTCTTGGCCTGACTTTTCATCATTGGTGGTTCTTTCTACAGTCGACTAGAATCCTTCTACTCTACTTTAACACATGACCAGCTACCCCCCTATAGCCTACCCGACGCTTTAGTAAGCCCGGATTGTTATGTCTATTTTCTCAAGAAGTACTCCCACTCCCTTTCTGCAATAAAATTCTCCCATGCTTTTTGTTTCTCCGACCTGTTAGTATTTGATGGTGGTTCGATTAGTGATGGACGAGGTTCAACGATGTGTCCTACTCCTTTGTCGATTAGGAATTTAAAAAAAAAGGGTCGGCAGTGAGCACAGAAACTGCTCAGTGAAATCGTTATAGAATATCGCTTCGATACTCTCGACAAAGACTCTCTCTTCCACAGCGCGGTCTACATAGAACTTGTATACAATTTTTTCAAACCACTCTGACAAATTTGTTCATCCTCCTATTATCAGTTTCTGGAGCAATTCTTGATCCTTAATATCTACTAGTTTTTTCATCTAGTAATTTCTTCAGAAACTGAGGGACTGGTTCTACAAACTTTTTATGTTTTTCAGTGAATAATTTCTCCTTATCCCGAGTAATAGTCAGCTTGTTTCTTCAAGCGTATTTCTACAAATAGTTTGCGATCTTACGGTCCCACCAGTCCTTAATCTCTTGCTCTGAGATCATCTGCTAATGGTCATTTCATCCGTACGTGTACTATCGAAAATGGAACCAATGTTGTAATCACTCATATCACTTTTTATGTTTTTCAGTGAATAATTTCTCCTTATCCCGGGCAATAGTCAGCTTGTTTCTTCAAGCGTAGTTCTACAAATAGTTTGCGATCTTACGGTCCCACCAGTCCTTAATCTCTTGCTCTGAGATCATCTGCTAATGGTCATTTCATCCGTATGTGTACTATCGAAAATGGAACCAATGTTGTAATCACTCATATCACTAAGTTACCAATAATACACTTAAAGAATCATATAATCATAACAAAGACAATAGACAAAGATAGTAGGTTGAATAATAGCTTATATTACACAATAACACATATGGGTTCGTAGAAACATCAAACTAAACCAAGTTGATATCTGGCTCAACAGACTATTATATATTATTACAAAATAATTATGAATAACTACTTGTCGATTCAGTCAACTGACATGACCTATGGAGGCTGACCTAATCTCTAATTAGTCGGCTAACTAGTCTAGTCAGCTAACTGACTAGCTCCTCCAACATGTAGTAATGCCACAATAATTAAACATCTAGTCATATCTTATACTCCATCATAATCATGAATATTTCAAATAAGTTCATAAATATGAGTGTGGACTCATCTAGAAAGATCCAAGTGGATGCTAGCTCATAATGTAATATCCTAGTAACAATGATTTTCCACTACTAAACATCCAAGGAAGCTCTGTTCACAAGAAGATGCGCACAAGACATGGATAGAAGGCCCTAGATGCCACCCAAGTTCAAAATCGCCAATATATAAAGCATCCTCCAAATAAAAAAATGTTCTTCACAAAATAGGGCATGAACCATGTGAACAACCTTCCAAGTGGACCAACTCAATGAGTAACCTCCAACCATGTAATATCTCTCATGAAATGGTGTATAAAAGAGTGTAAGCATGCTTCAAATGATGAATTTATCCTTTAGTAGGGTTGAATACTACCCTTATGCATGTGTCTCCAAGGGTGAATGTTCCTCAAATAATGAGAGAAGGCCTTCCTCTAACAACAAACCAGTACACCAAGGTGAATTGGCCCTATTTAGGGCTTTCGTTTTATGCACAAGGGCCCGTAATGTACAACAAACTTGGGATGTTAGGGCCAAATATGGTTGTTACTTCTCTTGTGCACAAGTCCAAATATTTTTAGGGTTGTTTTGTGACCTATGGTTACAAGGAAGACCACCAAAGACTGTTATTTTCTACTGATCTCCTTCAAGAGACTTTTGAGAATCACCTAAAGCGCACTCAGACTTGGTTTAAAGGGTCTGAAATTAAATGGGATTTTTTTATTTGAGGTTTGTTTACACCTCTTTTGTGGAGAAACAATACACATAATTCATGATACTGCTATAAATTGTTGATGAGGAGGTTGGAACAACCCTTATTTATGCCGAGAATGAAGGTTTGAGGTTGTTGGAGTGCTCGGGTCTTCTCTTTATGTCCATATTTGTGCCCATAATTGTTTCTTAATGTCATTTCAACCCTCAAATTCAACCCAACATTTATCAAAGCCTATTTTTTTTTCGTTGTTCATCACTTTTCATAGGGCTATTCATGCCAAGAACTACCTTTTAACACTCCAATTTGGCCCATATTTAGAGGTATGCATGTTTGGTGGTGGATAAGTGCACAAGGGTTCCCAACATTTCTCAAAGCCTGTTTTTTTTTCGTTGTTCATCACTTTTCATAGGGCTATTCATGCCAAGAACTACCTTTTAACACTCCAATTTGGCCCATATTTAGAGGTATGCATGTTTGGTGGTGGATAAGTGCACAAGGGTTCCCAACATGCTGAAATAGGGATGCTTCATACCCTTTTTGATTGTTAGATAATTTTGCTTGTTCCCAAAATTCATGTGGATGTTGCTATAAGACATATGAAGGATATTTTAAGGTTGCTTTCACCCACATATTTCTCATGTTCACAGCCAGAATTGCAAATACTACCTCCTACTTCCATTGATCATCATCTTTTAGGGATGCAATGTGCCCAGATCTGAAATTTGGCCTAATTATAGCTGATTTGAGATACTTTACTGTTTGTTGTGACCTCCAAAATGCTCCCAAAGTGCTCATATTTGTCCATTTTATGCTCGAACTTGATTCTAGGGTTGTTTATGCCTATAGGACTGCCAAACATTGCTCCTAGTGTGCTCATAACTGAAAATGAAAGGGCTCACTGTTGTTACACTCCATAAACTGTCCAAATTTCAAAACCAACTCACAACTTCCTAGATTTGATTTCAAGATTACAATCATGACAACGTCACCCCCGGAGAGTGTGATTAGAATCACCTGTGGACACCCATACAAAATGGAGGGTAACACTTCCAACTGGGTCCTCAAATGTGAAATTAGATAATTGATTGGACCACTCTCCAGAAATTGATAAAATAGAACTTTTAGAAGTAACAATCTCTTAGATTTTCCTAAAAAATCAACTCGTAAATATCTCCCCAAAGGGTATTCAAACCCATGATAAGATCATGCAAAATATGACAGTGCAACTCACCCTGAGGATTCTCTTAGAAAGATGGACTTGACTATTGGGGTATATTTGCTTCAGTTGAAAGGTATACATATATTTGAGTAGCCATGTTTATTGCATCAATTTTTGGTTGGAACTTATACTAGATGGATGTAAATACTATTTTTCTGATACAGGTGTGCTGATACTTTGAAGAAGCTCATGACACATAAATTGGTTGGGTATTTAATGATCCTGTTGATCTAATTAAATTAAATGTTCCTGACTCTTTCAACATTATCACTAAACCCATGGATTTGGGCACGATACAGAGTAGGTTGGATAAGGATTTCTATTCCACTCCCATGGAATTTGTTTAAGATGTGAGACTGACTTTTTCTAATGCAATGAAATATAATCCTCCTGGTAATGATGTTCATTTTATGGCTCTTTCCATGAAACAATTGTTTGAGAGAAAATGGAAAAATATTGGCCAAAAGTTGGTTGGAGAAGAAGTTCACAGAAAATTAACCTTAAATAAAAGTGCCAAGGCACAAGAAATGTCTAGCCTCCAGCACAGCTTCGTAATCACAAGAAGCCTGTGATTTCTAGAGATGGATCACAATTGGAGAGTCATCCTGCAAAAGCAGCCCAACAAGGTGGTGATCCTGGCGACGAATATGTTGATGTTGGTGGGGATGAGTATATTGATATTGAGAAAGATACAGCTGTAGTTAGCATCAAATGTAGTACCTCAAGCAGCTCGAGCAGTGATTCTAGATCTTCCTCTAGAGATTTTGATTTAGGAATCTCATTAGCAATTGATTCAGATGTATATGAAGCACATTCTATGGATGCACCTCTTATGGAACATATGGAGTCAGGTGTTGACTGTGAGGATAGGGGCAACTATGACCCTGAGACTACTAGTTTTAAAATATTTGTAATTGTTTTGGATGAAGAGAATGCTCATCCCAAGGATGCTATTTCTAAAACAAATTCCCTCCAAGAAGGGGAGAGTGCTCCACTTGAGATACAGGTCTCCCTAGACAAACGCATTTGGGTTTCCTTGTTGAGAAGTCAGTTTTCTGATATAATTTTGAAAGCTCAAGAAAAGACACTCAATCAGGGTAGTAAAGGGGATCCAGAAAAAATACGGCGTGAGAGAGAAAATTGGAAAAGTGGAAATGAGAATAAAGAGCAAGAATTGAAGTTGAAGAAAAGGCTGCAAAATCATTTCTTATGAAAGCTAAAATAGAAACTACAGCTGAAGAAAAACGAAAAAAAGGGGGATGGAACGTGAAGCTCCCGCTTGGCATTGCAAAATATGGAGAAGACAGTGGAAAGTGATGAGAACAATCATATTCTTAAGGATATTGAGAGACTGAGATATGTTCCCCCTGACCACATACCAAGTTCTGGTGATGAAATCATGCAAAATATGACAGTGCAACTCACCCTGATAATTCTCTTAGAAATATGGACTTGATTATTGGGGTATATTTGCTTTAGTTGAAAGGTATACATATATTTGAGTAGCCATGTCTATTGCATCAATTTGTTTTTGGCCCTTATACTAGATGGATGTAAAATACTATTTTTCTGATACCAGTGTGTTGATACTCTGAAGAAGAGTGCCACACATGGACAATGTGCAACCTTGAGATAAAAAGCGCTTGACATGTGGAGGCTTATCTTGGAGAGTGAATCACTTGGGAGGTGGGATGAAACTACCTTGCAACATGTGTGCACATTGTACGACATGGGTTGATATAACATTTTCTTTTAAATTCACATCTCTGACGCTATAGCGATGAACATGGCTTTCAAGTTCCGACGGACATGCTACACTAGTGACGAAAATTTCCGTCGCTAGTGTAGTAAGTCCATCGGAACTTGAAATCCATTTTTGTTGCTATCGCGATGGACCCTCATCACTAAAGTGATGGAGTATAGCTGGTATAAATTTATTTTCAACATGAAACTTCGTCGCTATAGAGACAACCAAGTGTTTCTATAGCGATGGGGAAGTTTCGCTATAGCGACATAGTTTGATTTTTTAAACAACACACGTTCCATGTCTATTCTGTAGCTATAGCGACAAACTGTGGAAAGTGTTTCCACAGTGACAAAAATTTTCCCACGAAAAAAATGGGTCATGTTCATCGCTATAGCAATGCACAAGTATTGCAATAGCAATGATTTTATGTGGGAAAAATGTGCACATGTATTACTAATAAAAGGTGTTCTCTTGCAACAATGAAGCAAAGAAATGAAATAATATAATTAATTTCTAAAAAATACCTGGAATAATCATTTCCAACATTGTGTTCTCTCTCTTTATCGACATCCAAGGAGGAAGGTTATTTTTTATGATGAAAATAGGCCACATTGAGTAAGTAGAACTAATCTCTCCAAATGGATTGAAACCATCAACTGCCAATGAAAGTCTAACATTACGAGGCTCATCTTTAAAAATTGTCCATTTTTCTTCGATGTTCTCCAATGCAGAACCATCTGCAGGCATGTGAAGAAAACCATCTTCACTTCTTCTCTTTGCATGGTAATCCATAAACTATGCTATAATTTGGCACCTGAATAGTAGTTGGAAACATGGAATTATGGGAATATAATGAAGAAATTTGAGAGGAACCTTTTTAATTACTTGAGCAGTTCGATATCTACAAGTTTCACATTGTGGAAATTTTGTTTGATGCATATTGTCCATAATATATAATATGATCATTAGGACATGCATCAATAGATTGATAGTCCATTCCAATTTCTTTCATAATCAAGAATACCTCTCGACATGTGTGTGGTAAATTATTTGATGGTGATAATAGAAATTCACCAACATTCTGCAACATTGAAAAAAAATGAAATGTAAACAATATAAATCATAAATATTCCTTATCCCTAATTTATGAATTAATTAACACTAAAAATAGAGGAAAATAGTGAACTTTCCAATATGCCATGTGAAGATGCAAATAATACATTACATACCTTAGGATCTGTGTGAAACAAGTGTTTGACAAACCATTCAAAAATTTCAAGTTTACAAACAACAATATAGTAGATAGAAGATTTTTTGTTGAGGCTTCATAAAGAGGTTCTTGGGACTTCTCGAGTAGAGGAACATCATGAATATCATGGAGCTTGTCCTCATCCAATGGAGAAAATGTGTCTAGTATCAATATATTTATCTCATCTTCGCCATTTGTATCAATAACATCATCTTCGTTCATAGGATCAGTAAGAACTTCATCTTCAATATTATGATATCCATGTTCATCACCTTGTAAAGTAGTATTTCTACTATAATTATGTGTCAAATAGCTCTCTGGTGGTTGACATTTATGGGGCATTGTCTTATAATTACAAACAATGTAATAACATTAGTGTATAATATACAACACATAAATTTTAAATGATAAAACATTTTGTGAATACATGATCAGTACTATTACAAGAAGTACATTATCTAATGAATAATGTCTTACCAAGGGACGATATTCAAACCCCCTTTCAGCATGCCCCTTCTCCTTAAAAATTTTCTCAGCACTTGTTCTTAAAATTATGCTCGTTTGCAAACCCCTGCAATCATTGCAAGGGCAATAACACTTTCCATTTCCCTTTGCCTCCAATGTTTCCTTAAATTCAGCATACCTCTTATTATTTTCTTCCCAAGTATATTTCTTTGACTTTCTAATATCATATAAGAACCACAAAACTCAATCAGTATATAAGTAAATTAAATAAAGTATATATATAAATATATATTAAAGGAGACGGAAAATTATGTGACATGGAAAGTGACAAATATAATTAGTAAATCCAAGTTGACTTTACTTCGACATGTTACATATCACAAACAATACCCCTCCTTTCCAAATTATTATGGAATAATTTAGTATGGGGGTCTATTCTTACCACCAACCACTATATTTTTTTATATTTAGTGATAAAATTTAAATCCCCCCCAACGGTTATTTTCTCCCAAGTTAGGAAACATGATTTCTCACAAGCACATGGGATCACGATGCTTAAACAATTTTTCACATAGGATATTACCACATGCTAGTTTACCCCTCTATAAATAAGAAACTAAACAAATAAAATATTTCAAAAGCAATGATCTTGTTTCCCTAATTAGTTCATCTTCATCTTTTTTTAATCAAACAATGATCAAGAGACAAATCCCGATGACATTATATTTACTCATTCGAAAAATATTAGTTCACTAACCACAAACCTCAATGAAAAACTAAAATTTTACAAATATTTTGAAATTACCTAAAACACCCATTAATCTAAGACGAACCCATTCTTTCGACTCATGTACCATCCCTAACAAAATTATAAACTCTATAATGATACATCCAAATTAATACCTCCTAATCATCCATCTCTTGCCATGTTGGTATTAAATGTGATAGTATTGAGGAGAAAATGAATAGTCGACTCACTTTATGTATGACCCTACACATTAAAGGAGACAAAGAATTCAAAAATACTAACCTGGAAACCACAGGAGAGCAAAAATTTGATGTGTTAAAGCAGCCCCAAACTCTTGAACTCACGGATCAAACAATAAGCAAAAAAATTGTTGCAACTATAGAAAAATATTTGATGAAATATGTCTTAAGAACGTGTATATATAGATCAATGATCGTGGTGGTTACAACGAAAATGTACAACGATCAAATTTCAACAATAAGAAAAATTCAATGATCGTTACTGTAACGACCGTTGATTTGCAAATGTTTAGATTTCTATTCCTAGAGCAATGAATGTGTCTTCGTTGCAATAGAGACGAAAAATCATCGTTATAGCGACAAACCGTCATTTACGTCGCAATAGCGACAATTATCGAGGTCCAGGACAATTTCTGTTCAAAATATTTATCAATTTATCCACGAAAATTACCATTTTAACTTATTCCTGGCAATATTTCATGGAACATATGAGCCATATGTACTAGTGACATAAACAATCTATCTTAGGATGGCCTCAATGCTTAAGGTTGATGGAGATACGATTTGGAGGGAAGATCAGTTATATTGGTCAGAAGTACACAGGATTGATTGATCATGTCAAGCACATCGATAACTATTGTGCAACATGGGACACATGCCCGTGATAGGAATGGGTTCACCATTTTGTACATACACTGGACATGATACCAAGAAATTAGTACATGTCGGTTGAGTTGCAACGAGGGACTGTTGAATGGGATGAACTAGATGCTAGATTTACTCATATATTTGGGTTCGTTGATGATCATCCTTTGATTGATGTTGCTTTACAAGTGATCAATACAAAGATATTTGAAGATATCATTGTGTCAATGACAATATTTAATCAAAGCGGGACAACAATCCAACATTGGATGGAATGCTACAATGTGATGGGAGAACCTGATGATGATGACCCATTAGACATAAACATCCCAGAGTCTGAAGGTACTCACACGATGGAAGGGTTTGGCATCTCAAGCAACTAGTTCTTCAATCCATTAAAAACCAAGAAATTAATTATTGGATCCCAAAAAAATCCAATTTCACCAATATCAGAGATTATTGGGACGACAAAACTATCGCAAAGATCACATACTTACTGCATGAGTTTAAGGATTTGTTCCCTACAAAAATTTCAGAGAGGAAGGGGATTGTTGGAGACCTTAGAGAGATGAAGATACCACTAAAACGTGATGCAAATCCTGTGAAGCAACAACCATATCGGTTGAATCCACGGTATAAAGAAGAGGTCAAGAAATAATTATAATGAATGCTAGATGCATGTATCATTATAGAACCGGTTGAAGAATCTGAATGGATCAGTCTGGTACTAGTGCAATATAAAAAAGACTATCGGTGAAGTACGTATTTGTGTCGACTTAAGAAATATGAACGACGCCTACTTACATGACCCATTTCCGACTCTATTTATAGATGAAGTACTAGAAAGTGTCGGAAATCAAGAAGTTTATTCTTTCACTGATGGGTTCTATGGCTACCATCAAATAAGAATCACGAAGGAAGATAGACATGAGACAACCTTTACAATGGAGTGGGCGTGTTTCCAATATATTGTAATGCCCTTTGGACTCAAGAATGCTCCTACTATCTTTTCCATAATAGTAGTGGCGGCTTTCAAAGAATTTATTCATAAATTTATTGAGGTCTACTTTGATGACTAGATGGTGTTTGGACTCATAAAGGATCATATTGAGAGTCTCAGAATGATGTTGGAACGGTGTCAACAGTATCAAATTTCACTAAACCTAAAGAAATGTATCTTTTGTGCCCTGTTTGGAATTCTATTGGGGCATGTGGTTTTTAAAGATGGTATCTTGGTCAACCTTGTTAAAGTTGCGATCATCGTCGACCTACCACCACCTATGACAATGAAGCAGCTGGAAACTACATTGGGACATACAAGATACTACAGGAAATTTATCAAGGATATGCAGAAGTGACTTCTCCGATGGAGAAGTTGTTGAACAAGGATGACATGTTTCAATGGAGTGAACATTGTCAAGAAAGTATGGATACCTTAAAGAATAATATTGTGACAGTTCCCATACTGGAAGAAGGAATTTCACATACATGTCGATGTGTCTCCTATTGCACTTGGCGTTGTACTAACATAGCTAGGCGAAGGGTCGATTAATCATTCGATTGCCTTCCCTAGCAGAAAATTATCAAAAACAAAGAAGAATTACACTACGACTGAAAGACAAGGCTTAGCTATGGTGTATGCGCTTCAGAATTTTTGACACTATTTATTAGGTGGACATTTCAAAATGTACACAGATAAATCTGCATTGAAATACCTAGTCAATGTAACACCCCAATTTTGACCCCATTGCATTAAAAGTACATGATGTATATATTGTAATGAATCATGGTGTGGAGCTAAAGGCAAAATCCCCGCCATCAATTTAATTGTGTTATGTTTCGGCGAACGGAATCGTTGTCGATGGTCTATCGTGGTATACGACATATATCAAGTTTTGTCATCATGTAAATATGCATCTTTAATTAAATGAACCCCAACCAGCTATGTTCGCGGCAACTAAATTGAGAAGGGGCATGATTTTCACAAGGATAAGGGGGGATGCCAAACCTTGAGCCATGAGAGAAAATCCATGTGTCACCACCTTGTTTTGATTTTCCCATATTTCCTTGTTTTATCCAACCACCACCATTAAAAGCTCTGCTATTAGTTGGGGCAGTCATGGCTGGGAGTGGAGTGTGGCAAGACTGTCAGTCCTTGCCAACATGCACACTCCACCAACAGGTTGACTCTCACGTTGAGAAGGAAAAACCGATCACCGCCATCACTCACGCACTTCTGACTCTCCACTCTCTCCACTACTACGCCATTCTCTCCATTATCTGTTTATCCTCACGCGGGGACGGTAGTCTGCTCATTCTCATGCACAAGCATCTTTTCTGTTTGGTCTCACACAGCCAGGAGGGAGGAGCCGTCTCCACTGTCATTCACATTTTTCCATAGAGAGGAATCTGGTATGTTTTGATCCGTATTCAGGGATTTGGTGTAAATCTTCCCTCGCGCACTGGGTTCGGTGTTGTTGTTACTCACGCAGTAAGCTGGGGGTTGTTCGATCACTATCACCCATGAGTTTTCCTGTGGAGAGCCATTTTTTTACACTCAGGGACTATGTGTAAGTCTTCCTTACCGATTTGTGGCTCGTGCATATGTTTTTCCCTTACTCAGCTGAGAACCTGGCTTCTCTCTTCCATTTTTGGACTCTATAAGTCTTTCCGGTGGCTTCGTTGCCCAAGACAGACTGTTGTTTTTCCCCATGTTGTGAGTTGTGTTACTGATACGTTTTGGGACTGTTATAATTCGCTTGGGAGTCATTTTGGCCACGATAGGGCCAAGAACGACTCAGGAGTCATTTTCCCTATCTAATCTGTAACTGCTAATTAATTGCATGCATTCAATGGTTGGTCTTTGAACTATGTTGGGAGCATGGATGGGGGCTTGAGTTGCTTGATAAACCTGGTGTGTTTGGAAGCCACATAGATAGGGCTAGAGGGCTAGCTTTCTTCTCCACAACCCCTTAATAGCACTGGAAGGAAAGTCAGGGCCTGAGGGACTGTGTAGCAGAGAAAGGACTGATTCCTTGTGTTGGGTGTGTGTGTGGGTGTCTTAGAAGTCATGCTAGTTCTGGTGTAGGTGTTCCTAGCTCTGTAATGAGCTCACCAGCTTAGAATTTAGCCTTTCCCAACTCATGTATGGCCTGATAAACCCAACTGTGTTGGCTTGGCTGTGTTTTGTGTATCCTTGGCTATGTGTAAGCCTGCTTGTTCCTTATTCCTTGGAGAATCATGGCCAGCTCGGAGGTGGCAGCGTTGCTGAGAGATTAAGGAGCACTCTGGCATATGGCTGGGTGGAACGTTGCAGCGACATAGTTGGTTGCGGAATGAGTTCTTTATAAGATAAGGATTTTTGTCTATTTTACTCTTGCAATCATTTTACTGTAGATGAATATGGTGAACATGTTGAATTCTTGTATGAATGCATGATGCTTCCACTGTGTATGATAAATAATCCTGTATGCATGTTTTAGTTCAAAGCATTTTGTTTCAACATTTTACGAGTGCACATGTTCATGGGGCTGGGTGCCCGAATCGTTAATGCCATGGTAGCGTCCTCTTCACCAGTCGGAGGGTCGAGGACATTACATTGTGGTATCAGAGCTTGTAGGTTACAGCATGGGCCTCTATGGGCCATGAAGAACCGGTTAGTAGAGGCATGTTGCCTTCTTCCCAGAAGAAATCGGTGAATGAATGGAAAATTCACAAATTTGTCTAAGTGCCTGAACCGTCGGCCCATCGAAAGACTAAGTGGGAAGCTCCTCCGATGTAGCGGAAAGCTAGATGGAAGATCACCTGACGGAGGATTGGAAGAAAAATTGTGGGAAAATTTTCTAAGTTTTTCGTCGGCCGTCGACGAAACTTAGTGGATGTGGGAGCCGCAGTTTCGGCGAAGATCAGCCGAAGGCAGCCGAAACACCGGCTCGATGTAATTGAAGAAACACCCGATATTGAATTTCGGCGTCAACGAAATTTAGTTGTTCGGAATGCCGAGGCCGTCGGCGAAAAATAGTTGTTGGGTTCGCCGACACATAGCACTTAGTGGTTTCGACCATCGACAGATGTTATGTTCCGTGGAAAGTAGAGGGGAAATTTTTTTTGAAAAATTTGTCTAAGTGTTGAAGACCATCGGTGATCGGCGAAAGATAGTGGTTTGGATAGCCGATGTGTCGGAAGAAGATTAGCTAAACTGACTGCCGATGAAGTCGAAAGGATTTAGTTGTTCGCACGCCACCGTTGCGGCTGTTTAGTGGACTATCCTTCTGATGAACAGTTGTTCTGACCACCGATGCCGCAGTGATCAATTGCTCTGATCCGCCGATAGGATTACGTTCGCGGAAAACATAGAGAGTTTGCTGGCCACCGTTGCGGAAGCCTAGAGAACTAGTCGCCCGATGAGTAGACGAACAAATCACCGATGAACAGCGGAGAAAACTCGAAGTTTTGGCCATCGAAACGTCGGATTGTTAGTTGGAATGAGACCCGATCTTGTACAAGGAAATTTTGAGTTTTCAAGTGGGATTTCTTAGAAAATTTTGACTATTTTTCAGAGGGATTTTCAACGATTTTTCAATGGATTTTCAGGGTTGAAAAGGAGAAAGTGGCAATGATCTTATGCACCAGAATGCGCGAAAATCATAGATTTTAAAAAAAAACGAGGGCGCTGCCCTCGACCCGCCTTGCAGGGAAGCCTCAAGGGGGCAAGCCCCCTTGACCCCCGTCATCCCCCTCAGATAGACGTTCTTTGATGAAGAAAATCTTTTGTTTGGGAAAATTGTTATTTTTGGTTTTTCCAGGAGAAGGTAAGGAAATTTTGAATTATATCAATGTTATGCATCTAACAGTTGTGTTACTAACACGTTTGCAGAATCATAGTCACCTTCAAGAGCAGTATTCCAGGTAGTGCATTTTGGTAAGTAAGTGGTGGTTCAGTTATAAGAACCCATGACAGATATGATGCTCGGGATTCTTACGAGCGTCCATGAGATGCCGTGGGAGAAAATGTTCGTAATGGAAATGATGACAGAGTCTAATGGAAGGAGATTCCAAGAGACACTATCAGATGTTGTAGCCACCATGAGAAGCTTGATCAAATCCTAGGAAGAGCAGCATCAGTTGAATGCTGCTATGTTGCAGAGTTTGACAGACTTGCAAAGAAAGATATACTCTGGACGAGGTATAGCAAGACCAGAAGGCAGTAAGAGCAGTACTAGGAGAAGGAGAAGGACTTCTAGTGGATCATCTGACTCTGAAGAATCCAGCAGGGATTCAAGTTCTTCTTCTCATAAAAGAAAAAGAAAGAGACACCATAGAGATTTCTCTCAGGATGAATTTAAGAAGGCTAAACCTTCTACTTTCAAGTGCATGATTATTCAAGAAACATGAAGGCAAAGAGGATCAGTGAAAGGAGACTTAAGTGGAAACAGTTCAAGAAGTATTTCAAGCAGAAATACCTCTCTGACAAGTATTATGATGACAAGATTAAGGAGTTCCATGAGCTGAGATTGGGACAGTGGACCATGGAAGAATATGCAAATAAGTTTTTGGAGCTGTTGAGGTATGTCCGATACATCAGAGATGAAAAAGTGAAGGTCCAGCATTTTCTTAGTGGATTACCTCAGTCATACAAAGATAGAATTGAGTTTTATGAACCTAGAACTCTTGAAGAAGCAATAAGGAAGGCTAAGTATTTCTATGAGCAGAGCAAAGGTAAACTGGATTACCATAAGGCATGGAAGGACAAGAAGAATGAGAAGTTTGACAAAAGAAAGAAAGGTTTCAAACCTTCTAACTTCAAGAATCAGCAGAAGCAGCCATCCCAAGCTGCGAGTAAGCCAGTTGGAGTGACAGGAGAAAAGCCTAAGGACCCATAACAGAATAGAGGACCACTTCAATGTTGGAAATGTGGAGGACCCCACATGCACAGAAATTGTCCACTTGAGAATGAGAGTGCAAGACCGGCTTATAACATTCAAGAAGTAGAAACAATGGGTCAAGTAGCAAGGGCAGTCCCTAGGCTTTATGCAGCACTGGAGGACCGCCAGGCAAATCACCAATCAGCTATGGTTGAAGTTGCAGGTAAGATTGTTGAGCAATTTGTTTCTATTTTTATTGACCCTGGTTCTATGCACAGTTACATTACTCCTAGAGTAGTGGAGATTTGTGCTTTTAAGAAGGTAAAGCATAGGAAGTCTTGGTTAGTCCAGCTAGCCACTGGAACTAAGAGAAAAGTTAGTGAAGTGGTAGAGAAATGTCCATTGGTCATGAATGGAATGGTCACTTGTCTAGATTTGAATGTTCTACCACTTGGTTCCTATGATGTTCTCATTGGAATGGATTGGTTAGAAGCTCACAGGGTGAAGCTTGACTATTACAATAATACTTTCAAATGCATGAATGAAGAAGGGAACCTAGTAGTTGTGAAAGGTATTCCGAAGGTGATTTCAGTACAACAGGTTTCTGCAATGCAGTTAAAGAAGTTCTGTAGGAAAGGTTTCCAATTGTATGCAGCT
This sequence comes from Pseudotsuga menziesii, assembly GCA_001517045.1. Taxonomy (NCBI): domain Eukaryota; kingdom Viridiplantae; phylum Streptophyta; class Pinopsida; order Pinales; family Pinaceae; genus Pseudotsuga; species Pseudotsuga menziesii. The sequence goes on from LPNX010811540.1 coordinate 130,603, forward strand.
CATATTTTGGAGACATTAGGAGATGAAACTCCTAGGTTGGAGGACTACCAGGTGTTACAGGAATTCAAGGATGTGTTTCCTGATGAGATTCCAGGGCTTCCTCCAAAGCGGGACATTGATTTCACTATTGAACTTGTCCAAGGAGCAGCACCAGTGTCCAAGACACCCTACAGGATGAGTACACCGGAGATGCTAGAGTTGAAGATGCAACTGCAAGAGTTGTTGGAAAATAAGTATATCCGACCGAGTGTGTCTCCTTGGGGAGCACCGGTTCTATTTGTAAAGAAGAAAGATGGTACACTCAGGTTGTGCATTGATTACAAACAATTGAACAAAGTTACTATGAAGAATAAATATCATTTGCCTAGGATTGATGACCTCTTTGATCAAATGAGAGGAGCAAATGTATTTTCTAAGATTGACTTGAGGTCTGGTTACCATCAGGTGAGAATCAAGGATGAATACATTCATAAGACAGCCTTCAGGACAAGGTATGGACATTATGATTTTGTAGTTGTACCATTTGGTCTCACAAATTCACCAGCCACATTTATGTGCCTTATGAATAGTGTCTTCAACAGGTATTTGGACAAGTTTGTTCTTGTTTTCCTTGATGGCATTCTTGTTTATTCTAAGAATGAGGAAGAACATGAAGAGCATTTGAGATTGACATTGAAATTGCTCAGGGAGCATCAGTCGTATGCAAAACTGAGCAAGTGTGACTTCTATAGAGATAGGATTCAGTACTTGGGTCACATTATCTCAGAGGAGGGTATATCTGTGGACCCTGAAAAGATTGAAGCCATTATGAATTGGCCTACTCCAAGAAATGTGACAGATGTAAGATCTTTTATGGGACTTGCAAGATACTACTGGAGGTTCATTGAGGGATTCTCCAAAGTTTCCCATGACATCACTTCTTTGCAAGAGAAGGGGATGAGGTGCGAATGGACATCGAGGTGTGAAGAAAGCTTCCAGCAGTTGAAGAATCTTCTCACCAGTGCACCAGTATTGAAGGTTGCAGATCCCAAGAAAGATTTTGTGATGTGTACCGATGCATGTGGACAAGGGCTTGGAGGAGTCCTTATGCAAGACAACCACATGATATGTTATGAGTCAAGAAAGCTGAAGGAGAATGAGAAGAACTATGCCACTCATGATCTAGAGCTTGCAACCATAGTACATGCTCTCAAGATGTGGAGACATTACTTGATGGGTAGAAGATTTGAACTCAGGACATACCACTGTGGTCTGAAGTATCTATTTGATCAATCTACTCTGAATGCTAGGCAAGCAATATGGCTGGAATTTCTATGTGAGTTTGATTTTGAAATCAAGCACATAAAGGGAAAAGAGAATAAGGTAGCTGATGCACTCAGCAAGAAGATGCAAGAAATGCATGTGGCATCTCTTGGTATTTGCCAATCAGATTTGAGGCAGCAAATTGTTAGTCATGCTGCTGGAGATGAATTGTATGAGCAGGTAAAAGACAAATTGCAACAGCAAAGTCTTGAGAATAGGTATGAGGAATATAAATTGGAAGAAGATGGACTTCTCACTTATAAAGGTAGAATTTATATTCCAAATGTAGCAGATTTGAGGAGAGTTGTTATGGATGAAATCCATCAAGCTCCGTATTCTGGTCACCCGGGATACCAAAGGACAATTGCTACAGCCAGGAAGTAGTAATTTTGGCCGAGAATGAAAAGGGATATGGCTGAGTACATTTCAAGGTGTATGAAATGTCAACAGGTAAAGGTTGAGCATCAACACCCTGCAGGCTTGTTGCAGCCTTTGCCAATTCCGGAATGGAAATGGAAGTTATTTCCATGGATTTTATTACAGGATTGCCAATGACTTGGAGACAGCATGATTCCATCATGGTTGTGGTAGACAAGTTGACTAAGGCCTTGCATTTTATACCAGTTAAGTCTACGCATAAGACTGATGACATTGCAAGGATCTTCATGAGGGAGATTTTCAAATTGCATGGATTTCCTAAGGCAATAGTCTCTGACAGAGATGTCAAGTTCACTTCCAAATTTTGGAAGGGGTTGTTTGCAGATTTGGGTACAAAGCTAAACTTCAGCACTGCATACCATCCTCAGATAGATGGGCAGATAGAGAGAGTTAATCAGGTGCTCGAGGACATGCTTTGCATGTACGTGATGGACAAACCAACCAAGTGGGAAGATTACTTGCACTTGGTAGAGTTTGCTTATAATAATGAACAGCAGGCATCCTTGGGGATGAGTCTGTATGAAGCTTTGTATGGGAGAAGGTGCAGGACACCAGTGACTTGGGATAACCCAGTGAACATGATTGTGCTTGGACCAAAATTGCTCAAGGAAATGGAGCAAGAGGTTGTAAAGATCAGGCAGAATTTGAAAGCAGCACAGGACAAACAAAAAAGCTATGCAGATAAGCATAGGGTGAACAAGGAGTTCAGCGTTGGGGATCATGTTTACCTCAGAGTGAGGGCAAAGAAGAGTTCCTTAAAGCTTGGAAGTTGTGCCAAGTTGTCACCTAGATACTGTGGGCCATTTGAAGTGCTTGAAAGAATAGGGCCAGTTGCATATAGAATTGCATTGCCTGCTAGCACTAGAGCTCATAATGTTTTTCATGTTTCTTTGCTTAAGAAATATGTACATGATCCTAACCATGTGATAAATTGGGATGTGATTCAGGTGGAACCCGAGGGAGAGTTCTGAATCAAGCCAATGTGTATCCTTGACAGGAATGTCACAATGCTCCGGAACCGGGCCATAGAGAAGGTAAAGGTGCAATGGGAGCACTATGGACCTGAAGAGGCTACATGGGAGCTAGAGGATGCCATGCGATTGGCACATCCATTTTTGTTCAATTCTGCGGAACAATGAGGCGGTACCAGTGTAGCATTTTGTTCAATTTTGTAAATCACTGAGGGTAGTGCTATTGAAGGGGGAGGGGAATGTAACACCCCATTTTTGACCCCGTTGCATTAAACGTACATGATGTATATATTGTAATGAATCATGGTGTGGAGCTAAAGGCAAAAGCCTCGCCATCGATTTAATTGTGTTATGTTTCGGCGAACGGAATCGTTGCCGATGGTCTATCGTGGTATATGGCATATATCAAGTTTTGTCATCATGTAAATATGCATATTTAATTAAATGAACCCCAACAAACTATGTTCGCGACAACGAAATTGAGAAGGGGCATGATTTTCACAAGGATAAGGGGGGATGTCAAACCTTGAGCCATGAGAGAAAATCCTTGTGTCACCACCCTGTTTTGATTTTCCCATCTTTCCTTGTTTTATCCAACCACCACCATTAAAAGCTCTGCTGTTAGTTGGGGCAGTTATGGCTAGGAGTGGAGTGTGGCAAGACTGTCTGTTCTTACCAACATGCACACTCCACCAGTAGGTTTACTCTCACGTTGAGAAGGAAAAACCAATCACCACCATCACTCACACACTTCTGACTCTCCATTCTCTCCACTACTATGCCATTCTCTCCATTGTCTGTTTATCCTCACACAGGGACGGTAGTCTACTCACTCTCACACACAAGCATCTTTTCTGTTTGGTCTCATGCAGACAGGAGGGAGGATCCGTCTCCACTGTCATTCACATTTTTCCACAGAGAGGAATCTGGTATGTTTTGATCCTTAGTCAAGGATTTGGTGTAAATCTTCCCTCATGCACTGGGTTCGGTGTTGTTGTTACTCACGCAGCAAGCTGGGGGTCGTTCAGTCACTATCACCCATGATTTTTCCTGTGGAGAGCCATTTTTTTACACTCAGGGACTATGTGTAAGTCTTCCTTACCGATTTTTGGCTCGTGCATATGTTTTTCCCTTACTTAGCTGAGAACCTAGCTTCTCTCTTCCATTTTTGGACTCTGTAAGTCTTTCCGGTGGCTTCGTTGCCCAGGACGGACTGTTGTTTTTCCCCATGTTGTGAGTTGTGTTTACTAATACGTTTTGGGATTGTTATAATTTGCTTGGGAGTCGTTTTGGCCACGATAGGGCCAAGAAAAACTCAAGGGTCGTTTTCCCTGTCTAAGCTGTAACTGCTGATTAATTGCATGCGTGCAATGGTTGGTCTTCGGACTGTATTGGGAGCAGGGATGGGGGATTGAGTTTCTTGATAAACCTGGTGTGTTTGGAAGCCACACAGACAGGGCTAGAGGATAGGGCTAGATGGCTGGCTTTCTTCTCCATAACCCCTGAATAGCACTAGAAGGGAAGTCAGGGCCTGAGGGACTGTGTAGCAGAGAAAGGACTAATTCCTTGTGTTGGGTGTGTGTGTGGGTGTCTTAGAAGTCAGGCTAGTTCTGGTGTAGGTGTTCCTAGCTCTGTAATGAGCTCACCAGCTTAGCATTACGCCTTTCCCAACTCCTGGATGGCCTAATAAACCCAACTGTATTGGCTTGGCTGTGTTTTGTGTATCCTTGGCTATGTGTAAGCCTGCTTGTTCCTTATTCCTTGGAGAATCATGCCCAACTCAGGGGTGGCAACGTTGCTGAGAGATTAAGGAGTACACTGGCTTATGGTTGGGTGGAACGTTGCAACGACATAGCTGGTTGCGGAACGAGTTCTTTATAAGATAAGTATTTTTGTCTATTTTACTCTTGCAATCATTTTACTGTTGATGAATATGGTGAACGTGTTGAATGCTTGTATGAATGCATGATGCTTCCACTGTGCATAATAAATAATCTTGTATGCATGTTTTAGTTCGAAGCATTTTGTTTTAACATTTTACGAATGCACATGTTCATGGGGTTGGGTGCCCGTATGGTTAATGCCATGGTAGCATCCTCTTCGTCGGTCGGAGGGTCGGGGACGTTACAGTCAATAAGCATGTGTTGGGGGGGGAATTTGTCGGTGGATTCTCCTTCAGGAATTCGACTTTGAAGTTATTGTTAAGTTGGGTTGACAGAACTCAGGACCAAACCACCTGTCAAGACTAGAAAATGGATAAGACCTTGGTAATCTCGATGATAATATTCCTTACGCAAACTGTTTCCGATCACGATGTTTGATGACCAGTACAAAGATATCATACATTTCTTGAGTATGGGATATGCACCTGAAGGATTAAATACTGCACAGAAAAACAATTATTTGTGCAAGCTGCAGATTTCCATTTGATCGCTAGACATTGATAAAAAATGGGACTTGATGACATTCTTTGCCGTTGTGTATTGAAACATAAGTGACCAATGATATTGAATGAAGCACATTCTAATGTTGTAGGAGGCCATTATGATGGAAAATATACAATGTGAAAGATATTTCAAAAAGGATTGTGGTGTCCCACTTTTTCATGTGGATACTAGATAATATTTTCGCAGTTGCGATATCTGTCATAGAACCCTAAAGTTATCGCGACGAGATGAACTGCCACTAGTACCTAAACTTACTTTGCAGGAATTTGACAAATGGGTTGTTGATTTTGTGGGTCTTATCGACCCACCAGGAAAAAGAACAGGTGCAAGATACATTATTATAATAGATTACCTGAATGTATGGGTCGAGGTAGTGCCCGTAAAGGATTGTACTGCTACGACTGCTGCAAATTTCTTATTCGACAATGTCGCGACTAAATTTTGATGCCCGAAGATTTTGATAAGTGATCAAGGTACACATTTTGTCAATCAGTTGATCGAAGAATTAATTGAATACATCCATATCCAACATAAGAATACAACACCATAACACCCTCAAATGAATGGTTTTATTGAAGCATTCAACAAAATCTTGGAGAATGCATTAACAAATATTTTCAATGTTCAAAGAAACGACTGGGACCAAAAGATTTATGCGGTCCTATGGGCATATTGCGCAACCTGTAAGAAGTTGGCAAGACAAAATCCATTCTGACTAGTGTATGGATAATAAGTTGTTATTCCAATGGAATACATTGTACCCGACCTAAGGATAGTTGTGATTACTGAAATGGCTGATGTTGGCGCTGTCGAAGAAAGATTATTACAACTTGTGCAATCGGAGGAAGAATTTTTTGTTGTAGGTTATCATCAAAACATTAAGAAGGAATGACAAAAAGTATGGCATGAATGACACATCTAGAATAAGCAGTTTCATGTCAGAGGACTTCTCTTCCTTTATGAAAGTAAGTTATTAAAGTATCCTAGTAAGTTGAAAACACATTGGTTGGGGTTGTATGTGGTCATTCAAATCACCGACGGAGGCGCAATGAAACTACAAAAATTAGATGGAACGCCTTTCAAAGGATTGGTGTGATAATTTCTTCACCGTGAGATCTAGGATCTAGAGAAATATTCACAATCAAAGTATTTGACAAAATATGCAAGAGAACAACAAAAGATAATGAAATAACACATATGAATGGTGCTAATAATTGATCATTATATTATAGAACATATTGAAGATGTGTATGGTGCATATTTATAATACATTGGGGAAATTTTATGATCCTTTGGATTCCATGTGAATGCATACAAGTGTCAGGCTAGGATTTAACCCCTAAACCCCCCTAGGTTGACCAATAGGCTCCCAAACCTAATGAAACAGTCACGAATACATCTATGAACATGTGTGAACATGTAAGGATGCATAAATGTAGGAATTATAGGAATGGGAGTACACATGTGTGAGTGGTTGAGTCTCTAGGAGCCAATAAATGACCATAAAGACCACAAAATAGCCACATTCACACACCAACGCCCTTAGTCAAAGAAGAAGTGGTTTGTAATCAATGCAGGTGCATGGAATGTCGGGATGATCAACATAGAGCACCTCAATTGTCAGGATGATCAAAGTGGAGTTCCTCAACTATGAGTTAATGAGATAGAAATCAACTAATAGACCAATATTGACCAATATATCCTAAGTAGGATCATATAACATAAGTACTAGAAAAATGAAAATGCGTCTTAGGTGTAGATCATGGTACTAAGGTAGATTAATTTCTCTAACACCCCCCCTTAATCCTAACTTAGTAGCGCTTATACAAAATGATTTATTAAGGCCTTGGAAACTAAAGCACAAGTCACCTTTCTACAACAAAATTTTATTAGTCCATGTAACCGAGGTAAGGAGGAAAACCTCATGGGACAAAACCTCCCCTAAAAATTGGACATGACAAATTTTCGGAAAATTTCTTTTCTTCGTCCGTCGGTGCATCGGCTGCTCCATTCGCTAACTCTCGTCGACGTTTCGGCTTCCTTTAGGATATCCTAGCCGACACTGTGGCTCATCATCACTGATCAATTTCCAATGGCCTGACACTTCCAACTTTCTGGAAACATTTTCCTTCTTCCCTTTCGCCGCATCAGCAGTCTTTCTGTCTAAGTGAGTTGATGTTTCGACACTCTTCAGCTGAAGGCTTTCGACGATCTCGGCACTTAGACAAAATTTCCAAAAATTTCTTCTTGTCTCTTCATTTCCATCGCCGTGTCAGCTATTCAATCAACTAATTCTTGCCGACATTTTGGCAATTTCATCGTCTTCCTTCCGCCAGTGCCATCGGAAACCCTTTTGCCTAAATGTGCCGACGTTTCAACGATCGTCAATTGATGGATTTCGACGAATATTAACACCTTTCGTCATCCGCTGGTGGCCTGTATCGAAGGGCCTTGGCCTGTATCGGAAGGGCCTTCCGACTACAACTTTCGCTGCATCAAAGGAGCGTCCCACTAATTTTTCCGACGGCTGACAGTCTGGACACTTAGAAAAAAAATCCAACTTTTTTTTATTCCATGGTTCCCGTCAGGCGGCCTTCCGCTTAGGTGATCCGATGCATCAGTGGGACTTCGAACTAAGTCCTCCGACGATCCGACAATCCAAATACTTAGAGAAAATTTTTCAAATTTCTCTTGTCATGCACAGATTTCTTCTTATTTCTGCTAGGCAGAAGGCAACATGCCTCTGCTAACTGGTTCTTCATGGCCCGTAGAGGCCCATGCTGCAACCTGTAGGATTTTTCACTGCATCTTCATGGCCCATTTAGGCCCACGCTGCAACCTTTGCTCTGATACCGCACTGTAACATCCCCGACCTCCGACCGGTGAAGAGGACGCTACCAAACCATCAAAAACCTCCGAGAAAATAGCCCCATGAACATGAACATGCATATAAATTGAAATAAAATGCTTAAAACATAAAACATGCTAAGATGCATAGTTACTCAACATACCACGGAAGCAAACATATACATTCAAGCATCAACATATTCGTCATGATTCATGAAACAGTAAATGTAATTGCAGAAGCCAAATGGACAAGTACACTTATCTTATATAGAGCTCGTCTGCAACCAGCTACGTCGTTGCAAAGTTCCACCCAACCATAGGCCGGCGTGCTCATCAACCTCTCAGCGACACTGCCACCCCCGAGCTGGGCATGATTCCCTAAGGAATAAGGGACTAAGCAGGCTTACACATAGCCAAGGTACACAAAACAACCAAGTCAACACAGTTGGGTTTATCAGGTCGTCAAGGAGCTAGGAAAGGATAAATGCTAAGCTGGTGGTCTCAATGGATATTTAAGGATGCCTACACCAGAGCTAGCCTAACTTCTAAGACATCCACACACCCAACACCAGGAATCAGTCCCTTCTCTGCTTCACAGTCCCTCAGGCCCTGACTTCCCTTTCTAATGCTCTTCAAGGGTTGTGGAGAAGAAAGCCAACAATCTAACTCTATCTAAGTGGCTCCCAAACACCAAGTTTCTCAAGCATACCCAACCTCCAATCCCACTCTAAACAGTCCGAAGACCAACCACTGCATACCTGCAGTGAAACAAGCAGTTAACAACTCTGTGATGAAAATAAAGACAACAGGGTGACAACCCAAATGAAAATGGTGAACACAACTCAAGTAAAACAAGACGATTCAGAGTTGTTCTTGGCCCTAGCATGGCCAAAACAACTCAGCAGCAACCCCAAAAGATGTTTGCACACGCAGCAACCCAAAACCAGGGGAATGACAACAACCACCCTTTTACCACTGCAGCAACGGGAGAAACACAAACTCACAGCAAATCTCAAATGGAGGTGAAGGTATGATTCTCATCCTAGACAAGGGAAACACATACGCAGAACCCCAAATCGGTATGGAGACAAACACATACACACCATCAGAACGCGAAGGCTTATTCACAGGAATTCATGGGTGACAGAACATGCTTCCCAACTCGCTGCGTGAGTCCCAAAACAATGGAGAACCTTTTGCATGAGGAGGACCATGCCCCTTTTCCCACTAGTGCATAAGGAGAGTGAACAGAACGAATCTCTGTGGAGTAAGAACCCAAACTGCCCTCCGTGAGAGTGAGCAAGACAAAGGAATGACCATGAATCGGAAGCATGGAGTCATGGGAGAGTGGAGAGAGTGGAATATTGCTTCCCTGCCCCAGCAACGTGAAGAGGAAGAGTCCACTGGTGGAGTGGGAACATGGGCAAGGACTGACAGTGTTGCCACACCCACCACTACTCAGCAATAACTACTCCCAGAAAGAAGTTTAAATGGGTGGTTGACACATGGCAATCTCCCAATGGCCCCCATGGTTTAGACAATCCCCCCCCTTAACCTTAGGAATCATGCCATTTTCATTAACATTGCACTGTCATAGCTGGCTATAGGTTTTTTAATTAATGTGCATATTTACATGATGCCAAAACTATAATGTGTCGGATAGCACGATATACCATCAACAACGATCCTTATTGCTGAAACATACACAACCAAATTGATGGTGGGGCTTTTTCCTTTAGCTCCACACCACGATTAATTACAAAATATACATCATGTATCTTTTAATGCAAACGGGGTCAAAACCAGGGTATTACAATCCCCTCCCCCTTGTATTAACACCGTCCTCAGTGTTCCAATTCATAGGAATACATATACCATTTGCGCATTCAAAATTTCAAAATTTTGCAGATTTGTCCCACGTTCAATCATTTACTTTGAACTTTCAGGGGCCAAGCCCGTTGGCTTCCATGAGCTTCTCCTAGTAGTTCTCAGCTTTCGGCTCATCCCCAAGTCTAGGAACTTTGTGGCTGCTACACTCTTTATGTTCCCTCGTTGGGCAGTCCCGACGGTAATGATGCCCTCTGCATTTCCAACATTTCGTTGGGTGCTTCATCTTTACCTGCTCAATTTCCTTTGAGTCTTCATGCCTGGAACGTTTCTTAATGGATCACTTGGACAAATGTCCCATCATTGATCCACTTTCCTTTCCCTTACAGATTTCTCCCAGAAGGATTTTCACCTCCTTTTGCAAACAAATAGTCTTCCAAAATCTGGTGATTCATCTCATTCTGCCTTTTATGTATCTTGAGCATCTCTCCAAGATTCTCTTGGGTCTTGGCAATCGTTTAAATGATACTTCCAGCCAAGTCCAACATATTTTGGTCGGTTTCCATGATCAATGTGCACTACTGGATTTCACTTTTCTCACCTGTGAAATGCATCGTTGAAATTTTGTTAGACCAAGCATAGTATAGGCATTAAAATCAGTCAATTAATTACCCAATTGGCATGACAGTCCAAGTCTCATCAAGAAGACTTTCATATTTTTCATGCCTTCCCAACAAGCACATGAGCTAATTCATGTTCATTCTTGGGCAAGGAATTAACTATTCCAGCATTCACAATTTACTTTAAGCAAATACACACATTCTATTTTCAGTCATACATGCATTCAACAATCTTTTTTCTTCATAATGCATAAGTATATATATAGATATATATATAATCAAAAGGAAAGAGAGAGCAGCAAGAGTTTTTTTCCCCTCTTTGTCTTGTTCCATCCCGGAACCCACACCACCATTGTGGTTTTCATTCTCTTAGCCTCTTTCACTTCACCTTGAATGCTGGACCAATCCCTCTTGGTCATGACACTTAGTGTCTCCGATCTATTCCATACCTTTCCACCATGGAGCCTCCCCGCATGGTTTTGTCTCGACTACTAGGACCTTCACAGTCTCACTAGCACCTTTTTCATTACTGCTCATTTTGAGCTCTTCAAGACAGTCACATGTCCACGTGCACCCCTAGGATGCTCTCATAGTCCTCGCTTCCAATGATTCCTATATTCAAACATTGAATAGATTGACATGTTTAGTTCATTCTCATCGGTTTTTATCTTTTAAACAAGAGTTTAAAACATCATAACCAAATCATATACATATGTATTTTCATAAGCAATAAATTGCAAAATAATCCAATACTCATATGTATTGTGTGTTTCCTCTCTGGTCCACAGGTTCCTGCTTTGCTTTGCAAGCCCTGGGATTGCCTATGGACTTGGATGTTAGGTCAGCATGTAGGCTGCTCCACAACATCAAATAATCAATGTCCAGCCAGTACACCTTCACGCCGGCTGGGCTTGGGAATTTATCATGACCATTTCCAGGTCCGGGATCTACTATGGATCCTTAGGCATATAACATCCCTATTTCAGTGACATCTTCACCACATCTCACCAAATCCCCACAATTTCCACAACATCCTTTTTTACATATCAAGTACAGTCAAGCCAACCTATAGTTGGGTTTATCAGATCGTCTAGCCAAGCCAATACACAATTGGGTTTATCAGGCTGCAGGCAATCAAGCCAATATACTACTGGGTTTATCAGGCTACTCAGCCTAGCTAGCTAACAGTTGGGTTTATCAGACTATAGGCAGTCTAGCCAACACTGTAACGTAACCGTTTACCCGTCCTTTTTAGTGTGCAACACCAAATTGCATCTGTTTAGCCTGACAACACAAGCAATACAAGCAACTCATCAGCTTTATTGTTCTAAAAATGTAATCACATTTCATATCATTCACTATCAAGTATTGACACACCAGGAGTGTGTCCACTCCCTAGGGTGTATATTGAAAACCCTTTCATGACCCGACATCGGGAAAGTGTGCACCCCTTTCCGACGTGTGTCGTGTAGGCCTTATTCATACTCAAGCAATCTTCCATAATGGAAATAAAATCAAAACATGCTCTGCGAATTTAACAAGTTGACATGCATATCCTTAGCTAGGGTCACAGAACACTTATACATTTGTCGAGGCAGTATTCTTTTGTTAAGGAGGAATGGGGGCTCCCTTCTCTGAGTTGACAGTCCCTCGGTTTGCCACCCCAACTCCTTTTTACATTTCATATCCATGCATTTCTTGTCGACATAACCTATACCATCTCACTGATGTCGCTTACCAAAAATGTAGTGCAAATGAGACATTTCAAAAATGTCCAATGGACTTTCACCCGAAACCCATTTCCAAGATAAGGGAAAACCTCCCCATGAATTTTGGCTCCTGCAAGCCATCACCCTTGATCTTCCTGCAAGGTGTACCCCTGGAACATTCATCAAGTAGCCAAACAGTCAATCATTATCTGATAATACAATCCAAATTTGATTGTTCCATAACCAAGCAATGACATTCGTAATTAAATTCATTATGAATTTGCAACTATGTCTACTACAGAAATTGATTTGTTTGGTAATGAGGTGATCCTCATTCGTGGGTCTCTTGTAAGTAGCACCACTATGCCCATGATAATTTTATGCTTACTAGCATAACATGAACACCCACTTACAATGCGTCCTCCTAACACAATTCTATGCAAGCCAATAGTGGTTAGTAGTTGTGAGCAATTTCTCAAATCTGAAATTTACAAATTCAAATTGACAATTCATTATGAATACAGACTATTTTCACAGCCATGAGGCTCTTCTCATGAGGTTTGGCTCTTTCACATGGTAGATACCGACATTTTTCATGGTCTTACCCACTTTGCCATGCCCAAAGCAATCTACCTGAAATTTGAACTTCAATCAACCAAACACTTGGTAAGTCTTGATGCATATAACTTTTCCCATTGCTGCAACAATCACTGAAGCATTTTCAGAATTATAAAATTCAAATACTTCCAGCTGTTAGCATATCAATACTACCACAACTTATTTACTTCACGCAATCATAGTCATAATAAAATTTCAAGGTATAGTCACATCATTTATGCGATTTAAATCAAGTGTTTAGATACTCCTTACTTCACAAGCATATCATTGTACCACCTTGCCCTTCCATAGAGCATTTCCGACAACCAATTGATCATGACTGCCCTCTTCATGCACTTACTATCCTGCATTCACATCAGCTCTTGAAATGGTTCCAGAATTGTCATCAATTCATCATTTCAGCCATTAGTTATTCATAATAACACATGCACTATCTCGATGCATTCATGCAATGCATCACAACATTTGCACCTATACTTATGTATGCCTATCTACAACATTTACTCATACTTTTCCTATGCATCCATTCAATGCATCACTACAAGATTTATAAAATCTTTTAATGCATATCCACTCAACGCTACCTTGCATTGATTTAGAAATACTATGCATTTAAACATACTATGGCTTAACCATGACTACCTCATATAGGATTCCCTCCCGTAATCAAGACCATTAGTACTCACTTTCTTTGAGTTACTATGTTCATAACAACATATACAGGCATGACACATTTCTATATGAATGTAGTATAAATTTCAAATACCCACATGGTATGAGATCTCTTGCTTTTACCACTCATTACTACATTTCGACCAAAAATCCGAAGGCCGAATTGTCGGATTTTCGACACTTCCCTGTCGCATGTTATGATTTTTTTTAAGCGTCGGTTGGTTATCGTCGGTTATCCGACACGTTTTACAACCGTCGGTTAAGCGACACCTCAGTTAACCGTCGGTTAAATATAACTCATCGGTTATCCGACATATAATCCATATTAAATTTTAAAAAAATCATCTAAAAACCGTCGCTTTACCGATGGGGTTAAATTTAAGGCATCAATTATCCGACATAAAATTTATATTAAATTTTAAAAAAACAGTTGAAAACCGTCGTTGAAGTGACGAATATACAGATTAATCGTCGCATAATCGACATATATAACCGTCGCTTAAGCAACGCCTTTTGAAATTTTTAAAAAAAAAAATCAAAATTTTTTTTTGAAAACATATACCACTAATCAATACTTAGTTCAATGACTTCAAGGAATGCATTCAAGGCTTATGCATGGCTGCTTATTCGGTTCCCACATTCCATCACGAC
>LPNX010811547.1:0-11207 GCA_001517045.1 Pseudotsuga menziesii
ATTGTTTATTTCTATTGCATATTGGAGAAGATTGATTTCTGGAGTCTAGCTGTCTGTTGTGGTACCCCAAGCCATAGGAATTTCTCTCCGTAACAGTGGGGGATTCAGTTTCTCCGGTTCGCAGACGTGCCGTCAGAGGTTGTATCTATCTTGTAATCTCTGATTTATATTAATAGAAATATCTTTTCCAATCCAATGATGTGTATTTGAATGAATATTTTATCCATGGGAATATGTCAAATTCTTTTACATTATTGATTATATATGCTAGAATAGATCTAACACCATGATATATAGTATTCTTGTATTGTTTACTTGTTGTTGAGGAAGTATTCTATCAATTCAAGCTGAAGATTGGAAAGCTCAACGGGGATCTACTTCAACCATCCAGAATAAGGTATGAGGTCTGATCCTTTAGTGTTAGACATTTTATTTCTATTGCATATTGGAAAGGATTGATTTCTAGAGTCAAGCTGTCTGTTGTGGTACCCCAAGCCATAGGAATTTCTCTCCGTAACAGAATTGGCGACTCTGCTAGGGAGTTCCTAGTCATTTTTGCCTTTGGGGATTTTTATTGGTACAATGGGCTTGATATTATTGACTTGCTCTTTGTTTCTCCTTGTTTCTGGGTTGCAATCTATAGTATGTTCATCCATTGACACTCCCCTTTATTTGTTTGACCCTTGGCCTGTTTTTTACCACTGCCTTCTCTATATACACAGGTTTTTGGCCAAAAGTCATGTACATATGCCTATATACACAGATTTTGGCCAAAAGTCACGTATATATGCCTATATACATAGGTTTTTGGCCAAAATTCATGTACATATGCCTATCCATGCAGGTTTTTGGCCAAAAGTCGCGTATATACGCAGCTGTTCTTTAAACAGTTGCGTACATCCTCCCTTTTGGTGAGTTTGATGTTATAGGAAGTTACTGGGTGGTTTGTGAGTGTGGTTGGGTCTTCCTTGGGTCTGATGTTGTCTGTGGGATGCTTCTTTTGTGACCAGAGACCGCTTTTTCATTGATTTTTCTTTGAAAGTAGTTTTATTCATTTTTCTTTTTTGTTTTTCCATTAGTGCATTACTCTTTTTGTCTTGGTGTCTTGCTGGGCTTGTCTTTTATACTTGCTGCAGAGACTGAGAGTTTTAGATGACTTTTATTGCATTTTTCATTCTTTTATATTGAAAAATACAAAGTAGTTGCACTCTTAGTTTCATCTTAGATATGGATTTGAGAAGGTACTTGCATTGGATTGCTTGGATGAGAGTTGTGTTTAGGCTTTCATATAGGAAGGATTGCATTGGCATTCGAAAAGGAATATATATTTATCCATCTCATGTAGTGGCATACCCTATTTTTCATTTGACAAAGATTGCACTTAGCATTGTTTGTTATGGTGTGCATATTAATTTCACTGCTGAGTCTTCATATCACTAGGTGCACGACCATTTCCCTTTGAGTAATTATAGCCAATTAAAATCAACGCTTAAATTAAAATGAACTACACTCTTTTCTTTTATAGGGTCACCAACAAGCTTAGGTTTTAGGATCTTGGAATAGTTAATTGTAAGTTAATTCTCCAAGATCACTAAACAACAAAATCTAGGTGTCTGTCCAGGTGAGTGTCTGAAATCCTTGGTATAACCATTGTTCTCAGGATCCTCCTCTCAAACAGGAGTTAAGCACGAGGCAGTGTGAGTGGTTATTGATTGGAATGACCCCTAGTCATAACTGAGTAGGACCAGAGATATTTCCAGGATTGCATTCGTATCTGGGGGCTCTTTTGATAGTTTTGGGCTTTGCTACCCTGCCCATACGGTCAATCCCGCCTACGACTGTCCGCCTGAGCTTTGATTATATTGAGGTGACCTTAGTGGCCTTACCTAGGATATCGAGGGGGTACTTGTAGAGTTTATTCTGTGGGTGTCCCAGCCAGGTTGGGGTCGGACAGTACAGTCGCTTCACGCATTGAAGCTGAGGGCCACAATAATTGGTTACGTACCTCTTCTTGTAGTGTATGGGAGTTTCGAGCCTCTCCTAGGTGAGACATACCTGTTGCATTCGGGAGCTCACATAGCCTCCCCTTGGTTTGCTTGTATTTTGGATGTAGATTTTCTTAGGAGTGTGCTCTTTGTTCGCTAGTTGTCCTTTTTTATCGTGGTTACTTGAGTATATTTATGCTCTCTTGAGTTTGGGTCCTTTTATTTTCGGCATGCCTGGTATCCTATCACCTATCCTTGGTCCTAGTACGGACCCTAGTGTCAATCTTGGGGGCATTACAACCCCTTACCTTGCTCATAGGTTTGGGAATGGTCATATTCCATCCTCTACTCCATTTGTGGAGGATATTTTCCCTTCACTTAGACTTCACTGGTGGTCACCCTCATGGTGGTGGTGGATGCGTGAACGTTGGGTCTACACCTTACTTTCCTTTTTTATGTCCCATCGTTCACTGCATTGTTTCCTTTGGGTGCATTTGTCATGATCATTCATCCCTATATCCTATAGTGTGGACTCTTTATTGACTATTTAGTGTTTGCAGACTAATATGGTTGTCATGTAGGGTCCACTTTTTGTACACTCTCTCTGATTTTTTGACTCGTTCGTGCCTATCACAGGTATTATGTCTAAACTGGCATATAGGTTAGGTTCACCACTGTTTGCATTTTGCATGACCTGATGACCATATCACCATGACCTTAGGTACGAACCCACTCTATTATGTCACAAAACCTTCTTGATGTTTTAGAAGTGGCATGATATGAGTGGTAGAGCTTCACCTTACATGGGTACCCTAGTTAGCACCTTATTTGCATTTGGTGCCCATGCCGACATTTCCTCCTTTACGGTGTGGGAGTGCATTGTATAGTATTGCCATGACATTTTGCAAGAGCCTCATACTCCTCTTGATCATATGCTGTCCTATTTCCCTCCAGACTCCCTTATGTCAAGTTGTGAATGCATTATCATGAGCTTTTCCTACCTCATTGAGCTTTATGTCGGCTCCCCTAACATTGCGTTTCAGCCATATAGCTCGAGCTTGTCTCATGTCTAGCCATGCATAGCCATCTTTTATATCCTTCACAGCTTGTTTCCCTTTTTACCGGGAGGGGATTTTCCCCCGAGTGTCGATATCCTACACATGTATCCTTGCATTGAGCATAGGTATGTTCCACTACTTGGAACTAGTTTGTTTGCTCTTATGACACTCGTCTCCTCCTAGTTTGTAACTATAAAGCTATTTTATTCTTTTTTCAAGCTTTTCAAATAACTGAAAAAGTCCAAAAAAATCAAAAAACCAAAAAGCCGGACAAGGAAAGATGTTATCTTTGGTAGCTGTTGAGTCGTGTCGCCTTCGAATAGAGCATTGTATATCACATCCATTGGTTGGGTTATAGTTTCACTTTAGGAGATGTACTCGTTTATCTGAGTTTATCTCCACTGACTGGTTAAGCTTCTAGTCCCTATGGAGCCTTTGTTGATGCCTCCTGTGTCACAAAGATGTCCCAGTTTGTATATTGAGTCTATGCTGCCTTCATTCAGTCACCATATGCCATTATGCTCTTGTTTGAAGGAAGTCGAAGCCTGTGTCGGCCATTCCTCAGTTATCTTGACTTTGCATGTTGGCCATTCCCGGTACAGTTACGGGTTCGTGCACCTTATGATCGAGTTCTTCCACATTATACAGCTTTGCTAAGTACCTCGTGTTGGATGATGGGGGATTCCTTAATGCCCTCCTTCTAGCGGATTTCATCCCATCGAATTTAGATCATTTATTCTGGGATTGGAATCTAGAGTACTTTTTGAGTGCCTTGAGACTTGTAGTCATCAGTGGTAGGTTCTCTCACCATCGACAGTTTCTTGGGAATACATCAATGTCCCCTAATCGATGGATCCTCTCAAGTGTTCAACCTCAACACCTCTATTCACATAGTAGGACATGTACTTGTAGCGGTTTGTGTAGAATACTTTTTAGATTGGTGGCATCTCTTATATGCTACCTCCTTGATCATACCAGTGTTCATGAGATTTCAGCTCTCGTGACTTGATACCAATATATGTCAGACATTTCCAGCCACTATGGAGATATTGATCTTTTATATATCTTCAGCCATTGTGGATATCATGGTCCTTTGTATATCTTCATCATGGAGATTCTGATCTATGTATATTGTACGTGGCGATGACCACATATGTGATATCATGTCTTATGCCTATTCATGGCCATTGTACTCTTATGTATCTGGGACTACTATATGTACTTGCAGTTGTATGCAGAGTTGTATTATTGTACTGTACTGATTGGGTGGCTGGTCTTCCATTTGGGATCCTTCATCACTCCACTTCTGGGATGGACTTATAATGTATTTCGGCCATCGTATGACCCCTCTGACCTCACACATTAGGGGGCATCTGTTATAGCGGATTTCACCACTCTAGGTGAATCACACTTTGTATGGCCTTCACCTGTCCTGATGTAGACTCTTTAGACCCCATGGACCATTTTTTGTCTTTTGATGTTTCCTTGATCATCCCTAAAAACATACGAAAATTGATATACGCAGATTTTAAACCTATAATCGCGTACATACGTGGGTTTGACCCTTATAACCGCGTACATTGGGATGTGTGCATAATCCAAATCCTTTTGGAGTTTTCCTTGACATGGATCCGACTCATCTGACTCCTGGCCTTTCATATGCCTTGAGATCGCTCGCATTCGACCTTTCCTTATCCCTTTGAAAGCTATATAAGGAACCCTTTGGTACATTGAAGGCATATAGAGAGAATTTAGAGCAAAGAAACTATAGTCCAATGTTGCCAGAATTTATACTTGAGTCTACATCCCTTTGTCCCTTGGAGCACTTTTGTGTTCTTCCCAAGATTGCCTTTTGCTTGTGAGATTGCTATTGAGAGATGGAGGATTGAAGTGGTGGAGGCCCAAGATGGGGATTCAGTTTCTCCGGTTTGCAGACGTGCAATAAAAGGTTGTATCTATCTTGTAATCTCTGATTTATATTAATAGAAATATCTTTTCCTGTCCAATGATGTGTATTTGAATGAATATTTTATCCATGGGAATATGTCAAATGCTTTTACATTATTGATTATATATGCTATAATAGATCCAACACCATGATATATAGTATTCTTGTATTGTTTACTTGTTGTTGAGGAAGTATTCTATCAATTCAAGCTAAATATTGGAAATTTCAACAAGGATATACTTCAACCATCTGGAATAAGGTACGAGGTCTGATCCTTTAGTGTTAGACATTTAATTTCTATTGCATATTGGAAAGGATTGATTTCTGGAGTCAAGCTATCTGTTGTGGTACCCTAAGCCATAGGAATTTCTCTCCGTAACAACAATGGTAGTGAGTATGTCAAGTCTAAGTTCATTCAATAGTGTGTAGATGCAGGTATTCAGATACAACATTCTATCCCTTACACACCACAACAGAATGGTGTTGCTGAGAGGAAGAACAGATCACTAAAAGAGATGGCAACCTGCATGATGGAGGCTAAGAATTTTCCACCAAAGTTTTGGGTCAAAGCTATAAATTTTTCATCCTATATTCATAATAGTGGGAACAAGCCAGATGTGACCCATTTCAGGATTTTTGGCTCAGGGGCTTGGGCTAGAATTCCAACAGAAAAGAGGAAGGCTTTGCAGCCCCAAAGCCAAGAGTGTCTATTTGTTGGGTATTCTGAAGATTCAAAAGGGTACAAGCTGATCAATTTGAGCACAAACAAATCCTTCATTGAAAGGTGTGTTCAGTTTCAAGAAGAGCCCCTAGCAGCAGTGGAAGTTGGAGAATCCTCTTCACCACCAGAACCTATGAATGTAAGTGAAGATATAGTTGAACATGCTGATTATGATATGCCTAATAATGATGATTTGATTGTAGATCCTAATAGTCCTACAAGACAAAAATGGTCAGCCAAGACCATTCATGCAGCTGGAGAACTAGTTGGAAATCCTAATGATCCTAGGAGGACTAGATCTCAATTTGAGATTGCTCTGTGCATGAAAGATCCTATGTTTGCAGAGAAATTCTATCTGATGGTTGAATCAGTCACATAGACATATGAAGATGTATAAAATGATCCAATATGGCAAAAATCCATGGAAGAATATTTCAGCTCACTCCAGAAGAGCAACACTTGGGAGCTGGTTGATCTTCCCCCAAGGAGGAAGCTAGTTCAGTGTAAGTGGGTTTACAAAACCAAATTTGTTGCTGATGGTTTACCTCTGAAGTAAAAGGCCATATTGGTAGCCAAGGGCTACTCATAGGTACATGGCATAGACTACAATGAGACCTTTGCACCAGTGGCAAAGATGGACTCCATCAGGATAGCCTTAGCCATTGCAGCTTCAAAGAAGTGGGAGGTACACCACATGGATGTGAAGTGTGCTTTCTTGAATGGAGATATCATTAAATATATATACATGCAGCAGCCTCAAGTATTTTCTACTAACCCATCTCTTGTGTGCAGGCTAAAGAAGTCATTGTATGGGCTTAAACAAGCCCCCAGGGCTTGGTATGCCAAGATTTATAGCTTTCTACTATCACTAAATTTTGTTCGAACCAAATTAGATCCAAATGTCTATTTGAAGCTGATTCATTGTTCATTAATGATCATTGTTTTGTATGTTGATGATCTTCTCATTACAAGAAGCTCAAAGGATGAAATTGCTTCCTTGAAGGATGCAATGAACCATGCCTTCTCAATGACAGATTTGGGCTTATTGAGCCAATTCTTGGGGCTCAAGATTGCTCAAACCAAAGAAGGAATAAAAGTACATCAGTACAAGTATACGTTAGATTTTCTGAAAAAATTCAAAATGAAGGATTTCAGTCCAAGCAAGACTCCTTTCCTTTCAGGAGTTAAGCTTGAAGAAGCTGATTCTTCACCTATGGTAAACAATACACTGTATAGGCAATTGATTGGATGTTTGTTGTATATTAAACATACTAGACATGATATTTCTTATGCAGTAAGTGTGGCTTCAAGATACATGGATCAGCCTCATGAGATCCATTGGAGAGTAGCCAAAAGGATCCTTAACTTTGTTCAGGGAACAAGGACTCATGGGATCTTCTACAAAGCTAAATCTGATCTTGATTTGATTGGGTTTACTGATAGTGATTGGGCAGGTGATAGCACATATCGATAGTCAACATCAGGATATGTGTTCATGCTTGTAGAAGGTCCAATCAGCTAGTCAAGCAAGAAATAGAGTGCCATTGCACTCTCATCTACAGAAGCAGAGTACAGAGGAGTTGTAAATGCAACAACTCAATGTTTATGGTTGCAGGGGTTACTTGGAGAGTGTGGCTTCGAATCAGAATACTCAACTACTATCTGTTGTGATAATCAAAGTACCATTCAAATCTACAATGATCCAATTCAGAAGTAGAAAACCAAACACATTGAGATCCATATGCACTACATCATACAGCTTGTGCATGATGGGACCATTCACCTATTCTTCTGTTCATCTTCAGAACAAGTAGCAGATATCTTCACCAAATTTTTTTGTGAGAATACATTCAGAAATATCAAATCATTGCTAGGGATTGTTGATCATGCTGTGAAGCATGAGTGATGACAAGATTTCCAAATTTTGTTTTACAGTCCATGTTTAAGGGAGGATTTTTCCCACTGGGTTTTTGCCTCTTTCCTCGGTTAAATGGACATGCAGTATGTAAAGGGTGACTAAGCCTTGTTTCTAGGACTTATAATTTTCTGATATTTTACTCATAATTCAGGCTTAAGGGGGGGGGGTGTTATAATAATCAAACCATAGTTAGCTACCTTAGACATTAATTAATCCAATTTTTGTCTTATTTGCCTAGTTTCCATATTCCACCTTATGCAAGTTGTCCTCCACACATCCATAGTGGTCAAACTTGCTAAATTTGAGTCATGGAGCACTTGGGAAACCTCTTGGAATCAAATCTGCTTTATTCCTGGCCTCCCTAGCGCACGTCTTCTTTTTTTGCTTTATTGCCTGCTTTTTCTGAGTTTTAAGGCAATTGGGAAAGTTTGACTAGGTGAAGTTAACTTTTTTTTTTCCTCAACATCCCCCACTCTTTTCTCCTATGAAAAGCATGTATGAGTTGTCCTTCCACCACCTATTATCTTGCCTAATTGATTTTTCCAATTCGTGAGCTCCTAGATAGTTTTGGAAACTGCTTTAGGCACCTATGGGGGATTTGCTTAGATTTAGTAAGCTTGATTTTGACTAAATTCGAATGGAATCCTTATGCATTCAAATATCTCATGTAATTATTTATTGTGGCAGCCTATGACTTCATAGGGTTGGCTATTGTACAATTATTCAATACAGATTAGTGTTCAGCTCCATATTCAGTCTCTTTTGCGAGTAATTTGCATGTGTAATTGGCAATTGTTGTGAGTGTAATTGTTCTAACACCTGGGTTCAATTTCCACATGAAGAGAATTACACCATAGATCTTGAATCCTAAGCTTCTTTATTCCAAAATAATAAACAATATAGTACAAGAGTAACAACACCTCAATCCCAGTTCTAACTAGCTTGGATGAGGCTGCTTGTGCTTTGATTTATACAAAAACCAGGAGATCCGGCCCATGGAGGGCGCAAATCCCAAGGAGACAGATCAAATCAGCTGATGGAGAGTTAATCAATGTAGATCTGAAGTTGAGCTGAGCCTACTTGTCAATCAGGGGCTTGATTGAGCTGACACATCAACCCATAAACTGACACATCAGTCCACAGAACTCCCAGGAGAGCCCACACATGTGGAGGAGAGAGAGAGGGTGTAATTCCCCATAAAGGATGCTGAATATCACCTCTGGATCTGATTCGATCGCCTTTTTTAGTCAAGGATTTCCTAGATCTAGTTAATCTAGTTTAGTTTTGACTGATTTCAATCAAATCGGCTAAGAATCCACTGATCTATGATTGTGGATTTGCTCCATTATTCATTAATTTATTAATTAAAAATATCAATAATTGATTTTTTGGGGCTTTCTGGCTTACATGACTGAAACTGATTATTTGTCCCACTTTTATTACAAAACCAATTTTTCCAATTAAACTATTAAAAAATAGCCTATGTTTTGGAAAAATTAAATTTTAATAAAAAATACTAAAAAAACTACAAAATTGAAAAATTGAAAAAACCTAGGGGGACTTAGACATGTTCACATGACTCGAACATGATGTCTAGCATGTTTATACATTGACACATACACTCTAATAACCTCAATAGGCCTGAATGCCAAGCCAACCACCCCAACTTTGGAGGTATGGAGTGAAAACCTCAAGAAATTATCAGTCGTTTATTCAACAACCAATAATAACCAAGGGAAAAAACACCTTGGGATGATCGGATTGACAAATAAAGTCTAAGAGACTGAGTCTTTTACAGACACTATCATGCTAGAACATTTATTACAATTCCCGCATGGGGTATGAACATGTGATATAGTACAACAAGGCTTCCCAGAAGCAAGACTGAAGGTCTTCTGAAGTCCAAACAAGTTATCATTGTCCGGTTCACCAGGCTCACTTGATAAAAAACCACTAAGTACAACTTAGGTGGTAACAAGAATCAACTATCTTCTGTCTCATGATGTTCCCCCATAAAGGGAATATTTTGATGGTTGATCTACTCACTTATCATGATCTACAAGGGTTAATGACACCCACCAACATTATCCCTACCATCACCGCCATTGATCCACAAGGGATGACTACACATGCTAATGTCATCCCTGCAATCAACACTATGGTTGAAAATACACCAACCTACCCATTGTTAAATGTGGCCCCTAGGTTGTTTTTCGATCCCACCAAGATGGCTCCTTTCCCCTCAGTGTCACCACCACTGACACAAAATGAGACTACGAAATTGTGCATGGTCTCATCCAGCACCGCTGTACCCAAACAACAACTGTAGCTACAGCCCCAACCACAACCAAAACATCGTCCACAGCCGCAACACCAACAACAGCCGCAACATCACCTGCAGCAGCAGCATTTCACACAGCTACAGCCACAACCGCATCCTCACATGCAACCAGCAGGGATTTATCTGGGCTCATCGCCAGTCCATATGATTCCCTTCCTCTTTCCCCCACCTGGGGTCATGAGCAAGCCGGTAATGGCCACCTTAATCCTACCTAACTTCACATTGGGAATTTTGATATGGTATCTCGATCCACCAGCTCAACCACCAATGCCCCAGGTTGTTTTAACCCCAATGCAACCCATTGCAGTGGAGTCTCACCCTCCACCCAACCCGCAAAAGCCAACCGCCGCACCTGCACCCGCACCACCCCACCCAAAAAGGGCCAGGGGAAAGAATGTGAAACCTATCGCAGAGCCGTGGTAAGTCCTGCCTTGCACCGTCTATGAGCAACAGGGCCACCAAACTCAAAATTTCCTTGAAATCCCCATGATTTGTGCACATTTGGATTCCATGGATACAAACGAAAACATCCCCATGGTCGAACTCCCTACCGTGTCGATAGCTAGAAATAAGGCATTGAGAACAAGCCATGCTTGTGCCATTTGGGGTTTGTATGGACATTACTCTCACCATTTCCAAGACTTATCTGAGTATCGAATGGCTCTATCCAACCTTCGATAGTATTTCTTTGAATCTGAGATTACTCTAATCGACGAAGTCCATCCCCCACCTCCTTCTTTAGACACCATGTCCATTTACATGATGTCCAATTCTATAGACCCTCTTGTCTCCACCATCATCGATGGTCCATTAGATCTGTTTCTTCCATTATTTCCCCAACCACAGTCACAACCTCAGTTACCAGGGAAACATTGGGGTTCATTCCCAATCAACACGATCCTTTTCCTTGTTCTTTTCCTTTTCCTTTTCTTACCATCTGGGATCATAAGTAAGTCTACCTTGGAAACCCTCAATCTATAGGATTTCAGACTGGGAGATCCTGTGTGGTACCTTGAACCACCTACCATACCTCTGAGGCCCCAGGATTTGTTGACTCATGTCCAGCCAATTGAGATGATGTTGCACCTACCTCCAGGTCCATCAAAGACTCCTTTTGTCTCCAGGCCTGCCCCTCTTCCTGTTAGGATTATTAATCCTCCCTTGTCCAAATTTGGTCATATGTCTAAATCGGGAGTCATGTCTAAATCGGGAGTCCATCCAGTCTATTTATAGTCA
>LPNX010811547.1:23760-100316 GCA_001517045.1 Pseudotsuga menziesii
GTTTAAGAAAACTCTCTCAAATACTAGTAGCAGTTGGGATCTCAAATTCATCTTTTCAAGAAGAACACATCTTGATAGAATTAAAGAATTTATCTACCTGTCCAGAAATAATAGAAGAGCCACAGTCTCATGAGATACAAATCGACTCTCTTTGCCAATATTTCAAGGAAACCGAAAACTTGGAGACTATATTTGATGGAGAGAGACCTAAAATTGAAGAGTTCTCCACATATCTATCGAAAAACCCTTCATGTACTTAAGCAATTGAACATTTACAAGAAGAGGAAATGCATGGTTTGAGAAAGGAAGGTGACTATTGAAATTCCATCGAGTGTTGGTTCGAAGAGGTAACACGGTCACAATATTGTCCCTTCCTTCGATACCTTCTGATACAAAAACAAGTAATTTGGTTGGTATTCCACATTTAGGTAATCACAGCAATAACCATCACATATGTGGATAAAGGTATATTTTCTATGTTGATTCACACTTGGTTACATTGGAAGAGCTCATATACCTGAATAATAATTTTTTCTTTCTTCTTAAGGTAGGGAAATATCTATACAAATAAAATGTTGCATTCTTAGTTTATGGAATAATGCAACTTCATTTTTTTCTTACTTTCTTTTCAAATAAAAGAACTAAGAATACGATCATGTTAATGACTAAACCAAAACAATCTTACATCATTATTCATTTTCATACATGCATATTTCTAATTATATGACTTACTCAAGGCCAACTTTAAACATCATGGGTATTTGTCATAAATTAAGGTATATCTAAAACCTAGAGGTCACTCGTACATCCTAGCTTCATTATCAGGGAATTTTATTTAAGCATCTTTACTACAGGGTAGCATAAGGGTGACTGAAATTACTAGTTTATGGGGAACACTACTATAACTCTATATGAAAGAGGCAAGATTTGAGACTAGAGACACCTTTCATTCATTATCTTATGGCTTCATCCACTTTACACTAAATACATCAATCGTGTGCATCTTTAATTTAGTAGATTCCTCTTGCAGCCTTTGTTTTGGTTCCATGATAATAATAAAAAAGAGAAGACTAGATGTCCTCCAGTCTATATACCATCTCACCCTATAGCATGGTTTTCAAAGCTGCTCCCCCACCACTCCTTCATAGGAAAAATCATTCACTAAATATATATAGGCACTAGAAACATTGGGAGAAGAGCCTCTGATAGAAAATGGGTTTAAGAGGTTAACCCGCCTGTGTACTGAACAGGCTCGCTGGAAGTAGGTACTAGCCTATGGTATGACCAGGTAAACTCAACGGGGTACTGAATAGGCCAAACTGAAAGAGGGGAATTTTCTTGGGAATGACAGCTTGTTAAAAAAGAGAAAAGAAAAAGAGTCTAAAAAAAAAGAGAGAAAAAATATGAAAATGACTCTATGATAATAAAAGTTGTTCAGGGCCTACTGGAGGAAGGTATGTATGGTTGATCTAAAGAAAATGAACTCTATCAATCCGGCATTTGAGAATGTTTGTAAGTTGCACTTAAGACCCAGCTGTCTAATTCATACCATACCTAGGATATCACTATCCTAGAAGTGGGACCCATAAACTTAGGAGTCTAATGAACTTGAAATGTAAACTCTGTCCATAATTACTTGAATGGTGATAAACCTTTGAGAAGTACCAGGGATGACTGGTTTCCTATAGGCTTTATAGACTATCTATACCCTCATGTTTTTTTATTTTAATCCAGTATTTATTCATTCATGGCTTGAGGACATGCCATACCTTTGGTCTGGGGGAGAGAGTCTCAATTTATATGGTCTTCATAAGCATGAATAATTACTAGTGGCAGAATTGTATTTATTAAGAAATCTTAAATAAAATGAAGTTGTTTTGGTCATCTCATAACATAATTTTTTTTTCTCTAAGTTCTAGTTTTCATGTAGTAATAAAGATGGCTTTGTTTTACTGAAAGATTGCCTCTAAACTATTTATGATCAAGCGGAGTTTTTTTGAATAAAAGGAAGATCACTTCCGATTCATTCATGGCACGAGGACGTTCCATACCTATGGTCTGGGGGTATGTTGGGCATCGAGATTGTCTTTTATAATGGTCTTATTTACATTAATTTCCGACCTATTTACCATAATTTGATACATCTATGTTCAATAAGGTTGTCTTTTACTTTGTTTTATCAATTAAAATCTTGTAAATGTAAAAAAAGACAAATATGTTATTTTTATGTATTAAATGTAGTATTTTTCAAATAATAGATGTTTTGCACTCCATTCAGACCCTTATTCTGGTCCTAAGTTTTGCAACAAGTTTAATAACATGTTTCTTGTTGGTTTACTACCTGGATTTAACTTTTTTCTCTAATTCTTGTTGGTTCCATGATATTTGCATATACAAATTAAAAATCCGAGTTAATAATATGTCTTTAACATTGTTTCAAATTTAAACAAATAAACCATTAAGTAATAAAATATTAAAATGGTTATTATTAATATTTAAATATATGCGAATCCTTTTAAAATAAACATAACATAAACCAAATAAATAGACATAACATAAAACATATTTTAAACCTTATTAAAAACCATAAAACAAACCACGCTTTAATATAATTTTGGTTTGATTCTTGAAAAAATTTGTTAGTTTGTTTGTAACAATCTTTTAAATTAACAATACTCATGCTTTTTGTATGCAGGTTCATGGATATGCACATCATGGATTGGCTTACACGCATCATTTAACACACATGCAATTTATTCAATGAAACAGTTCACGTGAGGGAGGCCAGCTCCATGAATCCAGCATTCAGTTCAAAAACCTAGCACTCAGCCTTCAACATGGCCAAAAAATTAGCAGAAAATATGCTCAGAATCCAGATTAATGAACAAATTTTAGTTACAGTTCATCTAGACATTCATCTAGACACCTATGCAGACCATGTGTTTTTAATAGATAGTTTATTTTTGGACTAGATTTTCGGGAAAACAGAAGTGAAATTGAAAATTTTGGCACATGGGTTTTGTCCAGAATAGGATCATTTCAATCATTGTGAGGGATTTTCGCAAAATACATAGCCATTTGGGAGAAACTCATGGTTCTTTGAAACCAACTTTTCTAGAAATTATGGTTGGTCATTTTTTGAGTTGTTCGTGTGTTTTAATGGGTAGTTGTTACAGAAGTAATAAACCTATATTATTAGCAATAGGTGGTCGACCTAATCTCCATTTTAATCATCATATAAATACCCCTTTGGTTTTGAAGAAGAGGGGAAGAAAACTCTTTGTAAAACTTTGCTTCAATTTAATAAAAAGTTTATGTTTCAGCTGTTAATGAGTAATTTCGTGCTCTGTTGGTGACTGATCTGAGTTAGACACAACCTTTGATTGTTAAGAAGGCCCCCCCAACAACCAGAGGTTTTTCATTGTGTATATTTCATTATTCTTTTTATGCAGATAAGTGGTTTTCACTTTTAGTATTTAATATGGTTTTCTTGTAGATGGTGCTGTTTTGTTTCCTGTAATATATTTCTTGTTGTTAATACAATTTACATTTTCAGAATTTAGAATGACCAGTCATACTTAGTTTTTGTTAGTTTTCCTTTTAGTTTTCCCCATTGCAATTAGATAGAATTTAAGTATTTCAGTGTTTCAAGATTAGTTTATAATCAAATATAGTTCTGAAAATGTTACCATAGTTGTAAATAAGTTTCATTTACTTTTCATCTCTATTTTATGATGCAATAAAAATAGATTTTTCCTTAGATATGAATAAGTGTAGTTGCTTCTTGTTATTTCAACTTTAAACGGCTTATTCACTGCTTTGCTTACACCATAGGTTAATATGCATAAACCAGCTCACGTCAAGGTCATTTAGTCTGCTCGTTTTCTTAGTTTATATCATTTTCTGTCATCCAGATTGCCATTTGGACTGTTTAATCAGGAAGCCTATGCAGACTGTCATTCTGACAGCCTATTATGTCTATCATACATACCTTCGTTCCAGCCTACTATCCATTCTTTCATTCAACCCTTAGCATTGTCAATCTATTTTAAGCCTATTTCTTTAGTTTTCGGATTATGTTTCGACTGTGGTAGTTAAGTAATGGTTATGTTTGTCTTTAGGATCATAGGTTAGATTGTTTAAAGCATTTATTAAATTTTTATTCCTATTTTTGTCCTTTCACCCTATGTATTGTGTTTTTCTATTATTGTGGTTTCTAATTTCTTTCTTCAACATCATTGCAATGTTTTGTAATTATATCTTTGGTTTAGATTTTTTTCAGTATTAGATGCATTAGTTTTCAGTATTTTAAAGTTTGATGATAAAAGTTCACATAACCTAGTTTAGTGTAAGTTTACTTTTCAAATTGTAAATCAGTTGCATGATCATTTTATGATTGGCTAACATTCTTTAGTTATGGTATAGTTTGCTGAAGAGGTAGAGTAGAGGTATTTTGTTTTCTATTGTAGGTTTGCTTACAGATTGAATATATTTTAAGTTATTGTTTTGTACTTATTTTTAGATTTGATTATAAAGCTCAAAGTTTAGTTTTCTTTGATTAGTTTACTATTTTGCAATGCATTTATTTATGCTTGGTCTTTAGAATAATATTTTCTTTGCTTTCTACGAATCTGCAATTACATGTTTTTCTTTCTACGAATTTGCAATTAAATAGTTCATTGCTTTCCATAACTCAGTTGCACTTGCATTATTAGATAGGCATTTACTTATGCATACATGGAATAGTCTTCAATTCATAACATAGATCAGATAATTTGCTGCAAGTAGTTAGTTTTTCTTTCATTGGTTAAAATCGTTTTCGGACCAAGCGACTGCTTTCTAGATTAGTATCTACAATTCCCTTTTATAGAATAGATTAGCATAACATTAGACTAGCTTGAATCTGAGTTATTAATCAGTTTCCTGCCTTTATAGAATAGATTAATATAACATTAGATTATATTTGAAATTATAGTTACTTCTCAAATTCTTAGTTAATTTCTTGTTTTCATAGATAGATTAAATTATTGCATTTAAATTACGAAAGTCATGCATGTATATTAAAATCATATAGTTGCATGTTAGAAAATTTGCGTCTTTAGTTAGTTTAGGTTAGTTCAAGCCTCCAACCTGCACATATAGTGTTTTCATATCACAAGCTCCCTTGTCGGGTTGACAATTAAGTGTTGAATTAGATATTGCATATTTTACTTAAAAGGAGCCAACACCAAACCCGCTGACCCATCAACAACATCCACATCCAAAACAACCAGTACAACTCTTCAGTTACCCCCTTTTTCCCCACACCCCCGAATACAGCGGGTTTCTAACAATGCCATGACTAGAACTGATGTCAGCTACAACATCATTGATTACTTGGTCCAAACACCTACTGCCATGTCTGCTCTTGAGGTACTTAAAACTTTCCCAACATAGCAGAAGGCCATACTAGCCACCCTCGGTGTTGTAGACTCCTATGACTCCAAGTTGATCACATTCAACACGAATAATGGAGAACCATGGATTCCATCAACCATTTCCTTCCAAATTTTGGTATCCATTCAGAATTTGGTTGTGTATCAGTGCATCGTCAATGAAGGGGCATCCACATGTGTCATGTAAACCTTAGTATGGTAGAAAATTGGGTCCCCAATTTTGCAACCATCCACTACTACTCTGCAGGCTTATGATGACCACCCCACTAAAGCCCAAGGTATCCTTCCACATGTTCCCATCACCTTAGCCAAGAAAACAGTATTGATTGACATAGAGGTTGTGAATTCTCAGTTGGAATAGAACCTTCTCCTCGAAAGAATTTATATGTATTCCATGAGAGCCGTAGCATCAATTGTTTTTCATCTCATGATGTTCCCTCATGACGAGAAAATCGTGATGGTTGACCAATTAAATTATCATGATTCGCAAGGGATAATAACACCATCCAACGTTATCCCTACAATCAACATGATCGTCAACAACATACTCGCCTCCCCATTATTGAATGTGGGCCCTAGGTTGTTTGCCAACACCACCATGACTGCCTCCTTCCCCTTTGTGTCACCACTACAGATGCCAAATGAGACTGTGGATCTGTGCATGCTCTCATCCAAAACTCCTACACCTAAACATCAACCATAGCTGCATCCCCAATAGCAGTCATAACATCATCCGTAGCCGCCACATTATCTGTAGTCGCAACTCCATCTGCAGCCGCAACTCCATCTGCAGCCGCAGCTCCATCTGCAGCTGCAGCCCTAGCCACACCCATAACCTCAGTCGCAACCTCAACCTCAGTTACTAGGGAAATAGAAGGGTTCATTCCCACTCAACACAATAATTTTTCTTTTCCTTTTCCTTTTCCTACCATCCAGGATCGTCAGTAAGCCTGTCTTGGCAACCCTCAATTTACTAGATTTCACACTGGGAGTTCTTATGTGGTACCTTGAACCACTATGCTACCTCTGAGGCCCCAAGATGTGTTGACTCCTGTCCATCCAATTGAGATGATGTTGCACTTACCTACGGGTCCATCAAAGACTCCTCCCATCTCGAGGCCTACCCCTCTTCCTCCAACAGAGACTATGGGAAAGGCAACCAAAACCACAACCAATACCATTTACATGATCTCTAGCACCAGTTTCCCTTTCATCTTGTCTACTGTGGAAGATCCACCTAATCTATCTCGGCACCAATTACATGATGACAAAGAGATCTGTAAGACCGCCTCTGGTTTTACCCCATTCCCTTTAAACCATAGTGTGGAATCGGTTCTTCCCATAAAAGACCAAATTTTATCACCCCACCTTGCCAATGACCTTTGTCTCGGTAAGGGAGCATACCTCTTCACTGACTCAGATGGTTGAATGTGAAGAAGTCATGCAACGGGCTCCACCTCAAGAGAGTATATGCATGATATAACCACTATGAGTCCCTTATAGTGTAGTTTTTTCTTTTTGTTTTACATCATTTTTACCATGAAATCAGTGACCCCCTCCAATAGTAGTTCCATGTCCAGTTGCAATGAGTCCATTGTAGAACTCCATTGCATCATTTGCATGTGAGTAGGTTGATATGATCCCTACCCCTACGCCATTGGTAGCCCACTAGAGGGTGTGGTACCACATATGCACATGCACAC
Source organism: Pseudotsuga menziesii (assembly GCA_001517045.1). Lineage (NCBI taxonomy): Eukaryota > Viridiplantae > Streptophyta > Pinopsida > Pinales > Pinaceae > Pseudotsuga > Pseudotsuga menziesii. The sequence continues at coordinate 30,899 of LPNX010811547.1, forward strand.
AGTATGCCACATGTGTGATGTAGATACCACCATGCTAGCATACCATCAAGGCCCTAGACATGTCTTGGAGGTCAAGGCCTCTTTATATCTCCCTGGTTTTCCAAGCTCGTGTATGGATCATCCTCTACAAGAATAGAAAGTTGTCACCACTGTGCAAAAATATCTTGGGTCGAGAAATGACCTCCTAGACTGCCTCCCTCTCTACTAATTCTCAGGTCCATTTCCTGAATTCATGTCGATTTGCGTACCACCACGTGAATCAGACATTGTATGTTGAGCTAGCTTCATACCCATAGGCCCCCATTTGGTCTAGTTTTTCCCTGTGCATCACTGTACTAGGGGTAGCATCATTAGCTACTAGTCCAAGTCATTCAGAGTCTATTGGAGACACCACTCACACCTCCACGTTCATTTTTTCGTCCTCTATCTTTTAATGACACCATAGTCTCATGTTTAAGCAGTAATTTTTGGGGTCACTTCCCTATAGTTACCTCAGTTTACTACCACATTTTGATGTAAGTGTCTCTAGACCTATACTTGCATCACATCACCACCACAACTTATGCAGGATTCCAGACCACCTCCCAGAATCTACCTTAGTTTATGTGCCCTTCGCATATAATTGTCTAATCCACCCAACATAATCTATGTGGGTCCACACACCAATTCTCAGAGGGAAAAGCATTTATTTCACATGCATTTGGAATATAAGTTCCTCCAGACTTGCGCTCACATCATATGTAGTCTAGTCTGTCCACCACAACTCACACAAGACTCTCCTGACCTCTATCCGAGAGCCACCTCGGTCTGCATGCTTCTGTCACACTGATTCATGTGCCTCTGCTGCAATCCATCCTGCACATTTATTCGTATGTTCAAGAGCCACCTGCTCCATCCATACTTCATGGTTGAACTTTGGACCACTATTCATAGTCCTGAGAGGGGGGCACCTTTAGTGCCCCCTCGATCGATTAACCATACCAAAGTTTCTGTTAATCTCTTTTCTGACTCCTAAAACAATGAAAATATTGTCAAGTGCATTTGCTTCCTCTCCTGCTCGTTAAAGTACCGGAAAGGGTGTCTACATTGCTTCATTTATCTCCATTTGTGAACCATGTAGACTACCACATGAAAAGGACCACCTTGGAACATTCAAGCCAATACCATACCCCTTTGCATCTTTTTATGCTTTCTCGGGAAGAGGGGCCGAACATTATGAAAAAGCTCACCATGGGTTTTCGTTAAGCTCTTTTCTATCCTTCTCATCAAGAAAGGATTGTCGAGGAAACTTGGTCTCATTCATGCTCGTAAAAGTATTTGAATGATCATCCAATCAGTACAGGTTTAACCTTTTCCAACCTGATTGGACTACCAATGGTAAAGAAGTCTCTCATCCCCTAAAGGATGGGAGAGCTCTCATGTGCACACATTTAACATTTTTTAGGCACATGATACTATCAACAAAAAATATCCCCCTTTGGAGCCTTCTTCATGCTTTCAGACTCTCTAAAATTGAAAGCACCATCGAGCATTTACTTTCTCGGGGTCGCCAAAAAATCCACAAGATCATACCACAATGGTGTCTTTAGACACCGCCCCACATATAATAGTTCGACAGCATTCCCACTTTGGGTCACCTTTGTTCACAGTATTATACGATGTTTCTTCCTTGGATCCCATGAATACCAAAAGTATATACCTCCCTTGATAATTTCCCATCTGCAGTTACATTCCCAGTATAACACCTATGATCCCCCTCCCTTGAGTCAGTTTCATTTGCTTCCAGGTCATCGCTGTGTCGTACTCTGAACAAAGGAATTTTGAGTCCCTCATAATTCCCTATCCATGTTCCCTATATCAGTGTGTCAGTCCCCATATTTTCTCACACCTTCGGTTATCTCCCTCATGCTTCTGGCAAAGGAAACACCATTTTCCTTAGTCAGTTGTAGGTCTCTCTTTGTCGACGACAACACATACATTCCAGAAAACAGACCTAGAGGTCCCTGTATCCTGGTTTCATTAACCTTATTGATAATTTCCTTGGACCACTTGAGAGGATTCCTTATTTCCTTTCAGGATGGTTGTTTCTCACGTACTCGACTCCAGCTACATCATCACACCATTGAGATTCGTACATGGTATTGGTTCATGGAGTATTTGGTAAAAGACCCCGGATCTCACCTGACTCTAGCACATTGATGAGTCTATTGAGGGACCAAAATAGGTTCATGTTCCTTGTGATTTCCAAGTTGCATTGGAGATAGTGTTCAGAAGCCCCAGAGTAGTGCTTTGATATAGATTCATGATTGATGAATTACATTGTACCACAGAGACTCTGACTCTCCGTCGGTAATTCCCTACAGCTATGTACTGTTCTAGATCCAGCAGAATGTCAGTCATGAATATATAGCATTCCATGAGAATTCCATGGGTTCAATGTAGTAGTTCTTTAGATCAATATTGTATTCAACCTCTTCTAGAGGTAACCACTATGTAACAATAGTTGTACATGATCGGCTCTTGCATTTCAGAGCTTAGATCACATTATTATTTTGACATCATTACAAGCATGGGGATGCCTGCCTCGTCCATATACATGTCACACATTATTTGTATCTCACCCATTGATGTGAACCATATTAATACAAAAACCAAAATCCACCATGCCCCAGCCCAGGAATCACCACCTCTCCCCAGAAAATCCTATGATGTTTGTCAGGCATACGATGACCTCCTTCGCTCACACATCAAGGGGCAATCTATTAACCAAAAAAAATACCCAATTAGCTCTACATGACCTACACTACAAAGACATCCATGTTATTTCCCTCATTTGACCCCCACACCTTTGCAAAGGCTCAAAAAACACAAAAAGCGCTTAAAAACACCTAAACAGAGCCAAAATAGCTCTCGTAGGGGCTAAAACCTCCAAAGAGGGGCTAAATCCCCTCAAAGGAGCTTAAAACCCCCAAATGAGCTAAGAAATGGGAGAAAGGGGATTAAATCCCAAAAAAGGGGATAAAGCCTTGACCAAGGGCTTAAAACCCTAAAACCTAAGAAAAAAGCTATAAATGTAAGGGTGGGGGTCACTCTCAAAACATTCCTTCTCTACCTATCGTTACTCTACCCACATGAGTTCCTTGAGACCCACATCTCTCAAGCCATTCACCCCTCTCCCCCATTTACTCCTTTTGATCCATTAGCCAATCCCCATTCCATAGAGAGGTAGCTCCCAGCTAGGGCATGGTGGCCCATTTCATAAAAAACCAGAAAGTATAATGTGCATTTCTTCTTATTAGTTTAGTTTTTTTCTAAACATTTCCATTGTAGGTTCTTCATTGATTGCTTGTTGTTATCTTTTCATTTCTGTAACAGGTTTATTGCAGGGTTTTGTATGGTTCACTAACCCTTTCCTACAGGTTTCCTCTTCCATCCACATAGACCCTATCCTTCCATCCTATAGACAGAAGGTAGCCATTTCTTCTCATAGCTAGGGTGAAAGCCCTAATACAAATATCCAGTTTCTTTTCACACTGTTTATGTAAGATTGCTCCCCTTTCAATATTTTTTGCTGGTTTTTGCAAGTAATTTGATTTGTGAGAGTCTCTTTCGCTCCTAGATCATGTTGTATATCAAAGTGACACAATATTGGATGATTACATCCCAAAACAAACCATTGAATATCGAAGAATATTTACCTGGGGTCCCATGATAAGTTTTATGGGTTCAAGCATTTGAATCACCAAACCACTCTCCCAAATTATTATCTGAGGTTTCCTCCCAAGTATTCCCTAGGTACAGTGGAAATAGACTTCCATCATCACCCATGAAAGAATCCTAAAGTATGAATACTACTCCTACCGAGCTTACAATAAGACTTCGGCAGAACATTCCCAAGTTTGACTAGTGTGCATGGGCAAGGTAGCTAAGCCCAAAATTCAGACATCACCAACACTTCACAGGGCCGAAGGTAGTACTAAAAGAACCCTCGTATGCACAACAATCATGGTTTATGCTCAAACGAAGTATTGGGGGGTATCTCCACAACTAATTTCTCACATGACCTCATGCTTAACTCCTGTATTAGAGGAGATTTCAAATTGATCTCTTGCAAACTTGGATTTACCTAGAATATAAGACACTAAGTCTAATTTTAAGTGATCTTGGATACTTGAAGATGACCTAATCCAAGATCCTAGCCTAAGCAAGTTGATGTAGGCCCTAGAAAGAAAAATATTACAAGTAAATATTAATTAATATCATTCGTTTTAGGGTTATTATTACTTAGGTAATGGAAGTGCAACTCGTGGTGTTATGAATCAACTAAAAGCAAAAGTACAATATGATGAAAAAATTTCAAATACAAATTCTATTTAAACTCTTTTTCATTTCGAAACAAATGAAATTTTCTTAAGAACTTTGAAAAAGTAAAGTGTTTTTTCTTTTTTCTTTTTTAAAATAATGCAAAAGTGAACATTCAATGAGCCTATCTAAGACTAACAATGCAACTAATGTTTTTTTTCATTTTATCTTTTCAAAAATTAAAATATAAATGCAAACTAATGGAACTAAGCAAGTCATAAAATATGATAATGTATACATGCATGAAACAATATTCAGATCTTATAATCACAACCTTGAAAAAATATCCAAAGTTGGGCCAAAACCCTACTTGGGATGAACTACTGAATATTGAAACAAAGTAGATCAAAAGTTTGGAAAAAATGATAAGTAAAGACAACTATTAAAGTAATAAGATGCATGTAACACCCCGGTTTTGACCCCGTTTGCATGATGTATATAATGTAATTAATCATGGTGAGGAGCTAAAGGCAAAAGCCCCACCATCGATTTGGTTGTGTATGTTTCGGAAATAGGGATAGTTGTCGATGGTATGTCATGCTAGTCGGCACATTATAGTTTGGCATCATGTAAACACGCACATCAAATAAAATAAACCACAACCAGCTACAGCAGTGCAACGTTGAATGAAAAGGGCATGGTTCTAAAGGATAAGGGGTGGGGGATGTCAAACCTTGGTCATGGGGGGGGAAATCCATATGTCACCACCTTGAATGTTTTCCACCTTCCCTTGTCTCATCCAACCTATTCAACCTCTTTATTGTTTTATCCAACCACCTTCATTGAGAATGGCTGCTGGTGGTTGGGGCAGTTATTGTTTTTTGGGGGGTGGGGTGGCAGGACTGGAAGTCCTCTTGCTCACGCACCCACTCCACCCACGACTACACTCACTCTTCTCTCCCACATTTTCCAACCTTCAGGAGGATGGTCTGTTCGTTCTCTCCATGGTCGGTTCTTCCTCCTATGCACCGTTGTTCTATTCATCCGCACGATTAGACCATTGTCTATTCACCTCATGCAGAGAGACGTGTTGTTCACCCTCACGCAGGGCTGGGATTCTTGTTCTATGCTCCTCACGCACTAGTCACGGATCTTTTCTGGTTGTGCATGCAGCAAGCAGGTGAAACGGCCTCAAGGGCACGATTTCCACTGGTATGTGTCATAGTCGTGGATTTAATCCACATTTTCTACTTGCTATTGGTTTCACCCACAATTTGGGTGCTGTGATTCTTCCCACGATTCTGAGTGCTATTGAGAGTCCGTCCTTTTTCCATTTCGGACTGTGCATATGTTTTCCTCTGTGTTTTGGGGGTCTGGTGCAAGTTGCTCTTAGGAACAGACCATTGGAGTCATTTTCCCATGTTGTGAGCCGTGCACACTAAATTACATTTTGGGACTGTTGTTTTCCCTGCCCTTTTGTTGGCTATGATGTCCAACTACGTTTTGGTCCACTACGCATTCTTAGTGGAGCTGTGCTCATGGGTTACGTTTTGGGACTGTTGAATTCCCCATACTGTGAGCTATGTTGTTTTTACACTTTGAGGCTGCTACGGACTATTTGGAGTTTGACTTCTTCTCTATCTTGTGTACTATGTAATGTTGCCATCATCCATTGTGAGTTTGGGTTGCTGAAGTACCCTGGGTTGGGTTGCAACTGAGTTGTTTTGGCCACGCTAGGGCCAAGAACAACTCTAAGTTGCCTTGTGGGATTGATCTGTGTTCTATATTTTGTTTGGGGCTGTCCCCGGTTTCCTATGCCTTCTCCAAAGGGTTGTGAAGGGATTTTTTTGCTACTGGTATGCAGTGGTTGTCCCTTGGACTGTGATGGCTTGGCCGATCTGTTGATGGCCTAATAAACCCAATTGTGTTGGCCTGCTGATTGGCAAACCTTGGCTATGTGTAAGCCTACATTGACCCTTATCCTTGGAGGAATCATGCCTAGCTCGGGGGTGGCAGCGTTGCTGAGAGATTGATGAGCACGCTAGCCTATGGTTGGGTGGAACGTTGCAGCGACGTAGCTGGTTGCGGGGTGAATTCTTCATCAAAAGATAAGTACCTATGATTGTTTCATCTCTGCAATTTATATTGATGTCAAATGAATTATAATGAACATGTGGAATGCTGGAAATGTATATGTGTGTTGCTTCCACTAATTATTGAGTAACTCTATATGAATGCTTGTATGTTTGGAATTCCTGTTATGTATCATGTTAAGTTCTTAATTTCAGCATTGATGTGTGTCCATGTTCATGGGGTTGTTTTCCCGTTTGGATTGAGGTGTTGGCTGTGTCCTCTTCGCCGGTTAGAGGGTCGGGGATGTGACAATGCAAGAAATCATATGACAGTACTGACATAAGAAATAAACTCGTAGAACCACTTACACTTCAGCCACCAAAGGAAAGAGGAAAGGGATAAAAAAAAAATTTCACATGGATCAAACCTAACCTACTCAATCATAAATCTTGTAAACACAAGTTAAGAGTGAAATGCTCCAAACAATAGATCAATCAGAACCTAGGAAACAACCCTAAAAAGGGAGTGGAATGCAAAAAATGATCAAAATAGGGGAAAACCTAGAGCTTATACACTCTCCTACAGGAACTCATGACTGTCAAGTGGAAAACCCATGAGTTACTCATGACTCTTATTAAAGTAACCCATGACTTCAACTAAGAAATTGTGACTGTAAGTACAGCAACCCACAAGTGGTTCTAAAATATTTCAAAAAGAAAAATTAAGAGACCAAGAATCCTAAATATCTAGAAATACTAACTAAAAATAAGATAATTGCAAATCATGATAGAAACAAGAGCAGAAACTGGACATAAAACTTGATTGAAGAGGCCCCATCACAAACTAGACTCCCTAGTGAAGTCTTTAGTTCTGTTGTGAGGGATATCTACCTTATGACATGGAGTATTAGGGTCACGAACATAACAGGGTATGGATTGCATACATCAAGGATTATGGAAACATATATGAGAGAAATAAAGTTAATGGAACATATACCTTTTTACCTACGATTGATCCAAGATTTAACCTTCTTCCTTAGATGCTACTCAACCTTCTGATCTTTTATACCTGTAACAAATTGATGTTCCTCCATATTATCCCTTATTATTATATAAAGAAACATGATTAGATTACAAGTGAATTTAATAATACATAATAATACATATCATGATTCATAACAACAAAGGCACACACTAAGACAATATAGAAGAAATACACTCTTTATTAAGAAGATTAGGAAACATAACAACCTCTTATGAGAAAATATTCTCTGCAAACCAAGAAACTAAATCCTCTTGCTCCTCTCTCCAATAGATTCCTACATCATAACCTTTCTCTCCAAAATTTATTCCCCTATCCTCTTGGGGGCTTCACTTTTTGATCAATATCCTATCACATTAGTTCATATTGTGGGTTTTAAAATTATCAAAAATTGAACCAATATATTGCAGGTATTAGGGGGGATGAGGCATTTAAGGTGGGGGTGGGTAGGGTGCTTTATAAGGATTGAGGTATAAAAAGGGTTGGGGAGGAGGTTTTAAGTATTGGGAGGGGGTTTCAACAAAAAGAGTTTGGGTCAATATCTTTGGAAATTAAGGGACATATTTCATTAAATTTGGAATTAAACAGTGGATCTAGAATTCCAAAATAACCAAAAAAACTCAATTATAGCATTGTTCTTGTAATAAAATATTTCCAAATTTAATGAAATATGTGTTGTATTCTTTAATATCCCATGATCGCATGTGCTATGTGAGAGGTTCACTAATTGAAGTCCCCATGCCTATCCTATACCCCTCCCATCTCTTTATAGATGATGGTGAGGATAGGTTTCAAGTCCTAGAATGGTTAGGGGAGATGGGGAAGTTATCATTTCGAACCCAACTACCCCTAACCTAATCATGTTTTTATTTTTAAGTTATTTTTAGAGGAACTCATAGGTATATAGAAGGAAACCCACATCTGAATCGTGGATTTTATGAAGGAAACTCACGAGTGCAACCTTTTAGGGATAACTCATGGGTTGCATATGGGTTGATCTGCGAGTGTCACATGACTTGTCACAAGAAGACCCACGAATGCAAGGAAAAATCATCTATAAAAATTGGCAAAGATGAAGGTGTCTATATGTAGTCAAGAACCAAATCATCTATAGGGTTATGGTCACTTCAATCCATACTATCCTTTTTTGTATCGACAAGCTAGAGTCAATAATCGCGCAGAGAAGTGACATTTCATTGTATAAAAACAATGAGATGTGATGATTGTTACGATGCGACAATATGTGATGCTATTTTTGATTGGACGAGATGTGATGCTCGTGACAATGCAATGAGATGTGGTGAATTTCTTATGATGATGCGAAGAGATGTGATACTTGTTATGATGTGATACGATGCTCGTATGAATTTTTTCATGACATGATGTTTGATATGTGATTCTCCATGATGGTGACATTCCACAAATGATGATAATGTTGATGTATTGTGAAATCTTCCTATGACGTATAGAATTACCACTCAGCTGTAAAAATGTATTATTGTGTTAAAGAATATCATCCTAGTTAAGAGGGAGTGTTAAAGAAATATAACTACATAATATATTCTATTTTGTATTATTATTGTTATTAACCCTTCTAGAGATGCCAGGGGCCATTACATGATGTTTGATTCATTTTTAAATGAGTCCCTAGTGGTTGTTTTAGAAAAGAAAGGTTAGGGCTTTCATAGCCAATACAAATGTCTTTTCAGTCTCGAATTTTGTTTATAGATTTTTTTTGTATCGGGCTTTTAAGCCTTAACTCTATGATGTATAAGACCATAGGGTCGTAACTGTTATGTTCACATTTTATTGGATTTTTTTTACACACTATTTAGATATCCATTTAATAAGCTCTTAACTTATTGATTGTAATTTTGCTCCATTAATATATATAATTATCTATGGTTATTAAATTGAAGAAGGCAGACTTGCAATAATTTGTTATTCTTGTTATTTAACGTTGAAATTAACCTATTAGAGGTCATGGTTGAGTAATTGGATAATTATTTTGTTTTTCGTATAAAATTGCATTTAAGGATTCAACATTAAGTTTTTAGGTTATAACTTAGTTATTACTATGAGTACTAAACTTCTGTTCTATATAAATAGAGGAAACGAAAATAGAATAATTAAGCTAGATTCTTTACTGTATCCTATGAATATGATAATATGATAACATGTTTATATTTACCAATGTTTCTTATGATTAAAAGCTATTAATTTCATATATTCATGCAATTGTTGTTTATGATTACATAGGTTAGAGTAAATAGGTTTTTCTTTAATTCATAAGTAAAAAAGAACAATCTCCATACTAACAAAGAGTGGTGATAACTTTTGATTTATGTATATATTTACAATTCTTTAAATAGGTTTATTTATAAACCCTAATCCTTATTAATATGAGTACTAAATTAGTGCTTCAGTTTTGGGTTACCTTAGTTTTGCATTTCTACTTAAATGAACTTATTCAATAAATGTTTAGGCTTGTTTACTTTTTTCTGAAAGTTAATCTTAGTTATACTAATTCCTGTTAATATATTAATTGTAAATTATTAAATGATATACCTATAATAATAATTTTATCTATTGTGTAATCCATTACACAGACTAGTATTTTATATCTTTAAATCTTTCCTAACAGTTATGTTTCTTTTACTCAAGTATTCTAGATAAATGATAAAATAAAAAGGAAACATACATATAAATCGTACATATGAACTTGTAAAAGATAATAATTTCATATGCATGCATACTTCATTTAATTCTTTATCTGAAATTAAACTAACCTACTGTATGAGAGTACTAATCATTTACCCTAATCTAGCTAGTTCAGAACTTACTATCTTTTCACTTCATATACATTTCTCCTAACTAACCCTAGCAACAATAAGAACAGAAGCATAACATATCATTGATTAAACTTAAACTTTATATATAACAGTAAATACTTAGATAGCCGAATAAAACAAGTAGAACCTAGAAATATAGATGAGGTGACAATAGTTTAAGGGACCTTTTCCTCCCAACCAACTCTTGGAGAAAGATAGATTGCAATTCTCAGGACCCCCGAGCTTGTCTCTTGGTCCACCTGGTGTAAGTATTGGGTGAGAGATGTAGTTTAATAATTCTCTACAACTCTATTGACTTTTCAGTAGCAATCAGTTCTGCATGCAGCAATATGAACTCAGCTTAGAATAGATACACTCGTTCAGGTCTTCAACACTTTTCCACTCAAAACTTACTTTAGCTAGTCCCCTCCATCGTATTTTCTTGTGCACACCATTCACTCAGAATGTTCACAAATCCAAAATGAGCATCCTTAGTTGTCTTCAATGGGAAGTTTTATTAGCATGCCTAGGTCTTTTGGGTCAGTTTTTACTTAATGAGCCACCTGCTCTTGTTCCACTTTCTTGGGGAACATGACCACAAAAATAGGGAAGTTGCCACCTGCAATAGCTACTCTCAACCCAGCCTTCTCCATCAACTGACCAGTAAAACACTCATTTAACAGCTTCCCTAAGTTGTTGTTTCATTTTCCATTTATTTATTAATAAAATATTCAGCAATTACATTAAATTATACTTGACCCCACTTGGTCATTAATTAAAAACTTTAACATAAAATGTAACATGGTGTTTCTTAAAACATAAAATGTTTTTCAAATTGGGGCATGTGATATACACACCCCCTTAAATTATAACATCATCCTCAATGTTATTTATTCTTCGTCTTCAGAATTTTCCTAGAACAGAATTGGATATGCATCCCACATATGACTCTCCAATTCCCAGGTGGCTTCTTTTGGACTAAGGTGCTTCCACTGCACCTTCACTTGACCAATGGTGTGATTCTAAAGCATGATCTCCCTCCTTTTGAGGATACAATCCGGTTCCACCAAAAAATATCCTTCGGGTTCCACCTACACATCATTCCGGTTTATAACATCAGTAGCATCATGTATATATTTTTTTAACACAGAAATATGAAATACATTATGAACCTTCAAATTTGCGGTAAATTCAATTAATATGCCACATGTCCTATTCTGGAGAGTATTTCAGAAGTTCCACCATATCTGGGTCTTAACTTAGCACAACTTCCTAATCTTAGAGAACTCTTTTTAGGAGTCACCTTAATAAAGACATGTTCACCAACCTAGAACTCCTTTTGAGTTCATTTAAGATCTGCTTGAATTTTTTGTCGATCTTGCGCAACTTTCAAGTTACCTTGCACCTGTTTTACAATTAACTCCATCTCCTTTAATAGTTCAGGTCCGAATACTAACCTATCAACTAGATTACTCCATGAGATGGGGGTATTGCACTTCTTTCCATACAAAATTTCAAAAGGACTATATCTTGCTGAAGCTTGGTAGTGATTGTTGTAATAAAACTCTACTAAGTGTAAGCGATCTTCCAATTTACCTGGTTCTTCTTTAACATACATTTTGGGAAAATCTTTCAATACATGATTCACTCGTTTAGTCTGCCCATCTGTTTGAGGATGGAAAGAGGTACTGAAATTTAATGTAGTATTCATTCCTTTAAACAAATACTTCTAGAATTTTCCCGTAAACTTACGGCCTTTGTCTAAAATTATTACCTTCGGTATTCCATGTAAACGAAAAATTTGTTTCAGGAAAATATCAGCAATATTAGCAGCTTTGTAAGTAGTTTTTACAGGTATAAAGTGAGCTTCCTTACTATGTTTATCAATGACTACCATTATAGAGTCATTCAAATTTTGATTTCTAGGTAGTCCCGTAATAAAATCAAGGCTGATTATCTCCCACTTCCAGCTAGGAATAGGTAAGAGATGAAGTAACTTGGTTGGATGCTGGTGTTCATTTTTTACTTGCTGACACTCAAAGCATATAGCAATGCATTCTACCAGTTCATTTTTCATGTTTGGCCAAAAAATACTTTCTTAACATTGTTATAGTCTTCTGATAACCAAGATGTCTTGAGTAAGGAGTCTTATGAATTTCGTTTAAAATTAGTAACTTAATCTTAGGTACATTAGGTATATATAGTATATCTTTATATAGTAATAATCCTTTTTTGTTTAAAATATACCCCGTACTCAAACTTTCAATTAAAATTTTTGTTACCTTTGCTTGTAATTTCTGATAATTTTCATCCAATCTTATTCCTTCTTCTAGTTTTTCTTCTAAATTTGTTTTATAGGTGCTGATTGTTGCTACAAAATTTAGTTTTGCATTCCTTCTTAAAGCATCAACAACCTTATTTTATTTTCCCTTAATATGTTGGATTTCAAAATCGTACTCACTAAGGAAGGCTAACTACCTAGCTTGCCTTGCATTTAAGTTAGGTTGATCCAACAAATATTTTAACCCTTTGTTATCTGTCATTAATATAAACTTTCTTCATATTAAATGATGATGCCACATCTTTAAGGCATGTATGACAATAGCCAATTCTAAGTCATAGGTTGCATAATTTTTCTCATAAATCTTCAGCTTCCTAGACTCATATGCAATGACGTGTCCTTCCTGAGTTAAAAATCCACCTAAACCACCATTTCATGCGTCAGTACATACTATAAAGTCTTTATTAGGATAAAAAATTCTTAAGATTGGTGCGGTGGTTAATAATGTTTTTAACTTTTTAAAAATATCTTCACACTTTTGACTCCACTCGAATTTCTTCCCTTTCTTCTGTAAAGAAGTTTTGGGATTTGGAATTCTTGAAAACCCTTCGATCAATCTTCGATATCAACTAGTAATCCCCATCAATGATCATACGTCAGTTATGTATTTTGGGACTAGCCATTCTTCGATTTCCATTATCTTTTCTGGATCAGCTGAGATCTCTTCTTTAGTCACTACATGACCCAGATACTGTATTTCATCCTTAAAGAAATCACATTTACTAAATTTTGCATAGAGATGATGTTCTCATAATTCTTGTAAAACAATTTGTAAGTGCTCTTCATGTTCTTTTTCAGACTTTGAATAAATTAAAATGTCGTCAATGAATACAACCATGAATTTGTCAAGGTACTTATGCATTAAATTCTTCATCAAACACATGAAGACAGTTTGGGCATTAGTAATCCTGAATAGCATAACAACAAACTCATAGTGACCATATCGGGTCCTAAAAGTTGTTTTAAATATGTCTTCATCTTTGATTCAGACCTGGTGATAACCAGATTGTAAATCAATCTTCAGGAATATAGTCTCTCCATGTAGCTGATCAAATAGATCATCTATGTGGGGTAATAGATATCTATTTTTAATAGTCATTTTATTAAGTTGACGGTACTCTATACATAATCGTAGAGTTACATCCTTCTTTTTAACAAAAATAATAGGCGCTCCCCAAGGAGACACACTGGGTCTAATATAATTCTTATCAATAAGTTCTTTTAATTGTGATTTTAATTCATTTAATTCCAATATATTCATCTGATAAGGGGATTTTGAGCTGGGCATTGCACCAAGTACCATCTCAATAGTGAATTCTAACTCCCTCTTCAGAGGAAGTCCCAAAATTTCTTCTGAAAATACATCTGAATACTCCCTCAGGATCAGAATGTATTCCAATTTTAATTTATCTTCATTAATTACTATTAAAACAAAGTATTTACAACCCTTCCGAACAGCTCTCTTTAACTACAAAACAGAGATCTGCCTTATAGCTATTTTCCTAGGGATTCCTTTTACATTTACTATTTCTCCATTGTTATTTATGCAAGTAAGAGTTTTATTGAAATAGTTTAGGACTACCCTATGATGTTCTAACCATTCCATACCAATTAACATATCATAATAACCTAAAGGTAGTACATTAAGCTTAACAAAGGTTTCAAATTGATCCATTTTTACCGTACAATTCTTAACAAAACTAATCACTTTTCTTTTTGCGCCAGTAGCTAGCTGGACTAACCATGAATTTGCAAAATATTCCACTAATAACTTGCATTTTTCTACTAAATCGGGAGAAATATAACTTAAGCTAGCCCCTGGATCAATTAAAATAGATATAGGTGCTTGATTCAGCTTACCTTCCACTTCCACCATGGAATTTTGATAGTCCTCCTGCTTGTTTTCCATTGCTGCATTGATCTTGGGCATTGTCCTTGCTAGATCACCAACATTCATCTCCTCCTATACCGTATGTATGTTGCTAACATTCTTCTTCGGGTTGGGGCAAACTAGTACATAATGAGGACCATTACATTCCCAACATTTTACTATTTATTTTCATTCACTATTATTGGTGTAGTCATTGTGATTATTAACAGGCTCTTTATTTCTTTGACCATTTAGGTTTAACTATGAATTAACTTTATTCCCTTGGAAGTTTTTATTAGGAAAATTTTGTGTGTTATTATTCCTAGAATTACGGTTAGGTGCGAAACTTTCCCTCCTTTGTTCAAAATTATTAGTTCTTTTAGCCTTCCAGTTTGACATACTTTCCTTTTTGTGATTCTGCTCATAACAGAAATTCACTTTTCTCATCTCTTCTTCTAATGATTTTGGATTGTCATATTCAATTCTATCATTTATATGGAAGGGTAAACAACTTAGAAACCGATGTACCTTAGGCTTCTCGTGCACAAGGTAGGGCACATACCGAAGCAGACATAAAAAATTACTATTTATTTCTTTCATGTTCATTGTTCCCAGCTTTAGTTCATAAAATTCCTTATCCCTCTCTTCGTAGTAATTTTCTGATAAGAATTTATTCTTAAAATATTTCTTAAACGTACTCTAGTTAATTTTCTTCTCCATAAATCCTTTTACTTGTTTTAGGTCTTGCCACCAAATATCTGCCTTCCTAGTGAGGTTGTAAATGGCCATTGTGGCTTTTAGCTGATTAGAATAATTATAAATTTGAAAATATTTCTTCATCCCAGACATCCATGCTTCATCCTCTTGTCCTTTCTCAGTTTCACCATTAAAGGTTGATGGTTTTATTTTCTTAAATTCACCTGAAATCTCCTCGTAAGGATTAAATTTTCTCTTTCCTATCTAATGATTATCTTCACTACTATCACTAGTATACTGATAATTTTTCTTATGTGAATTTCCATAAATATCAGAGGATGAGCTACTTTCAACTTTAGACTTTTTTTATGTAAGAAATTGTTTCCAGACTACAAGAAAACAAGCCAACATAATCTCCAATATTTCAATAAAACAAAACTGGGTTTTTAGGGTTTTTTAAGGTTTTTTGGTTGTGAAGTTTGGTGACAAGAGGGAATGCATTCATAACCCAAATAAGAACTAAATCACAAGCATAGAAAAACTGAGATGCATAACATAATAACCATGTATCCAACAGAAAATATCACTAAAGTTCATCCACAAATGGCAAGCACTACAAGCATACAAACTTTAAACCAGCAATGAAATTACCAACTGAGTAGCTAAAAAAGCTATAAATGAAGCCAGAGAACAAACTGAAGGGTAAAATGGAGCATATATTTCATAATCAGTTCTTCAAATACACATAATATTCATTTACTTAGCTTATGAACAAGTCTGGAGACCTCCTCTAGCTAGCGAAAAATTCCAACCCTTAGTCCTCTTTGTGACATACTTTAATACTATCCTTCAAAATTCAATTAAAAACTAAACCCTAACTTCTTTTTAGCCTACTCATCGAAATGTTTTTATCAAAATAATAATTAAAAACATGAAATATCCTTCAAAACATAACAAATAATTGATTTTGTTAACAAGCCTCTTAGTTCTTTAGCTGCCTTTGGTAATAAAGCTATCCCTTCTAAGGCTTGGGCCTTTCTCCTAGCCTTCAATTTCTCTACTTATATCTCTGCCATCTTTCTAGTGAGCTATTGATTTTTTTGTTGTAGATCTTTGATGGTCTGTTTTAACATTGTAAATTGTGACTCTGTATTTCTTTTTCTTTTCAATGACTCTTTTGAGACTGTAATTAACTCCTGATAGTGGCTATTCACCTCATCTAGATCTTCTTTGAGTCTTCTATTGGCCATAACAAAACCATCATTTGTCTCCTGCATATATTCTACCTGATGTTTATACTCCTTTATAGTTCTCTGTAAATTTTCTTTCTCTAAATCAAATTGCTTTATTTCCTGCTCTACTTTGCATCTCATTGGGAAGCCATGGAATGTTAAGTCTCGTATAGATTTCTTCATCTTCTGGCAGAAACTCTGTAGGAGTCTCATGAAAATTTAGGTTTTCTTTAGTCTCAGTTTCACCAGGAACATTTTCATCAACCATCAGCTTGTTTTCTGAGTGAGAAACCTCTATCTCACCTTCTTGTTGCTCCTTTAACATTTGGCCTCGTATTTCTAAAAATACATCAAACAATTTAGCCTTAGTTAGGGAAGATTCTTTTTTTGATTTCATTGGTTTTTTCACTTTGTTGTCACCCTTTTCAACATCCAGTTTTTCATCAGAGGAGGAGTCATCAATCATAGTTACCCCTTCTTTATTCAATTTAGGGTTTAGTAATTTATTCATATTCAGCCTGAG
The DNA here is from genome assembly GCA_001517045.1 of Pseudotsuga menziesii. Classification (NCBI taxonomy): domain Eukaryota; kingdom Viridiplantae; phylum Streptophyta; class Pinopsida; order Pinales; family Pinaceae; genus Pseudotsuga; species Pseudotsuga menziesii. Next base: position 47,808 of record LPNX010811547.1, read on the forward strand.
CTTATTTCTGGGTCTAGTCTTTGGTATCCACCCAGGAGCAAGTTCTCCTACCATTTTTAAATTTTTACCCTGATGGATGATAGAGGCAAATTCCATGACTTTTAGCTTATTTTTCTTTGGTACTGCTACCCTATCTTCCTGACTATGAAATTCCTTTTTAGTGCTAACCTTAGTTTCATCAATAGCAAGAATCTTATCCTCCTCAAATAGATATGTTTCATCTTCTGAAAAGATTGTAATTGGACTTTGTTTTTGGACTTTAGTGTCCTCTTCATCACTTGAAACCTTCTCTCTAAGTACAATCTTATCATCAACAAATGTCTCTGCTAGTGTATCATCCTGAACAGGCTGAGTCTGCTTATTAACAGACTGCAAATCTTTGTTCTCACTGTCATCTAAATGTTGTTTAGATTCACAACCTTCTTTTGCAGTCTCTGCAACTTCCTTTAATTGGACACTGTCTTCATTTTTAACCTTTGTTTTCTATCTTAATTTTGTGATCAAGGTTTGTCCTTTATCAGCCTGCTTTCAATTAGACTGTCCTTCTTGACTATTCTGAAACCCTGACAAAAAAAGGAAATATTCCCAATTTTTTCCTTCTTTTTGCAAAACACTATTGATAATGAGTTTGATAAGTCGATGGTGAAAAATGGACTGTCTAGTATGATCTTGGTGTTCTTTGATTATGCTAGACATCTTCTGCAGGCTCTTTAGCAAGAAGAAAGGCAGGTTCATCTTTGATTCATTACTGAGGTGTTGAAGGAACTTGAAATGGTATTTAAAAATGAAGGCATACCTTCCTTCACATGTAATATAACTTTGTAAAACCTTAATATGTTCTACCCATTCAGGCCTGAAGTTATGGATGGGCACACCCTTACCCCAAATCTGGAACCATACTAGGAAATAGGTACCTTTGTTCATTAAAGGTAAGTGGCACTTTCTTAAACCAAAGTTCTCCCTCATTTTTAACCCCTGTTGCTTCAACCACCAATTCTTTGGTAAATTTGAATTTCAAAGTATCAAAAGATACAATATCTTTGTCATAACACTAAGCAAACTTATGAGAGACTTCAGCATTGTATCCATCAATTTTATTGAAAAATATCAACCATCCTGCATTTTCAAATAGCTCAGCACATCCTGGAAATTTATCTATCCAACTGAGATCAATGGGCTCAGCCCTATTAGTTTATCCACTCCTCTTCATTTTCTGTATGGTTTGCAGCACCTGTTAGTAATCTCATAGTCTATTTTTCTTCAAATTTGAACAGTCTTGGCAGTCAATTTTCCTTCAAACTCTCACACTCCGTTTATCTTCAAATTTACAAAGTCTACCCTATCACCAGTTCAGGAAATGCTTTGTGCCAAGTTTCAATAATTTGGCTTAATCACAGATTCAGAAATCTCCACCAATTTTGCTCTGAACTTTACTAACTCAAACGATGCAATTTTAGATATTTTGATTAATATCTCATCATTGAAAGTCTATTGAGTAAGTAAATTCATGTCTTTCTTTGAAATTTTGACATAATACGGATTTATCAGAAAAAACCCCCAATTTTAACAAACCCTGTCAAAGGTCACACGGGATACCTCATTCAAATCTTAATATAGGAGCTAGAAGTCAATCCCTTGATAGGTTAGGTGTCGAATTGCACGTTCCAGCTGTCTTCAACCCTCCAGATCGCTTCTAACTGTCACCACTAGGAATCCCTAATTCTTCCTTCAACTGTGAAATTTCCAACTTTTCAGCAATATGTCTCCACCACGATGTTCAATGCCTTCATAATCTTCAGCTTAGGAACCTATTCCCAAAAATTTTGTCTCCTTCCACTCACTGTCATCATTTTCCATGAATTTGCATACAGCTACCACAATCTCCCTCACACGATGACCAGACACCTGTTTACATGATTAGCCTAGAAATACACGTATCAAACATGCTAATTGATGTGATTAACACCTTAGGAATGAAATCATCAATAAAATCGGGGTGAAAAATGACCATTTTGGCACTCACGAATTTCTTGTAGCTGCACAAGTGCATTAATTTCGCTCTTGCGCTACAAGAAAGTTCAAACATACAATTTATGTCATTTGATCACTAATCCAGCTTTAAGACTTGGTTTATATGATTAATCTTTGGTATTAGTTTCATTGATGAAACCATTAATCAATATACACCTTATAGAACCCTTCAAGAATGAACTCTATGCAAAATTTTTATAAAAGAAAGCTTTAAAAAATAGGAAAAAACCAAAAAATGATGAAAACCTAAAGGCATAAACTCAAAATTAACCTTTACACCAAAATTTCCTAGAATCAAAAACACTAGCAAATTTCAAAAACACAAACAAAACATGAGGCTAAGGAAGTCAAATTCATGACCTAACATCTGGCTCCTGCTGCGGGATGAAGTCCTCCTTGTGAGGCTTCAAAAACCTATAGACCAGTGCCTTGTTTTCTGCTACCTGCTAATCTGCAAAATTTTCATTGCATTATGGAGTCCTTATTGTGTTTTACTCACATCGGTATATACAATGAAAAACTAAAATTCCCCTCAAAAACTATAGAAATGCTTGAGGAATCATCCATTAACTGGACTTGACAATTCCTCACCCTCCAAAGTCTGTAGGACAAAAGTGTTATTTTCCAAAAACTTAGATACTATGAAAGGGCCAAACAAAGGTTGTCGAATTTGCCATGTTTCCCTTTTTTATTTTTTCTGGCATCCCACCTTAGAACCATGTCACCAATTGAGAAAGTGTTGTCTTTGATTTTCCTGTCAAATCTGTCTTTTATCTTCAATCTGTATAATTGTGCCTTTTATTCCACTCTTTCTCTGTTCTAATGCAACTCTATCATCTCATAAATCCTTCTCTACATATCATTAGGTTCTTCCTGACAATTCAGAGGAAAATTCATCACTGGAATGCCCAACTGAACAGGAAAAACCACATCTGTACCATACACTAATTATAAAGGATAAGTTCCAATTGCTTGCTTGACTGTTATTCTATCAGCCCATAATGCATATTTCAGCATAGAATCCCATGATCTATTATTATGCTTTAGCAGTTTCCCGATACTCCGAATGATATTTTTATTTGAGGACTCAGCTAAACCATTACCTTGGGGATAGTAAGGAGTTGAATGTTTCAACAAGATACCATTCTTTTCACAAAATGCTTCCATTGCCTTAGACTTAAAAGCCTTTGCATTATCTGTCACTATTTTCTGAGGACACCCAAACCTACTGAGGATATTTTCTTCCATAAATTTCATAATCACCTTATCTGTGGCATTCCTAGTAGGAATAGCTTCCACCCATTTGGTAAATAAGTCTATTGCAGTCAAAATCCACCTGTGTTGTCTTGAAGAAGATGGACTTATCTCTCCTATAAATCCCAGACCCCATTGCTGGAAAGGAGAACTTACTGCAATTGGTTTTAAAGGTAATGACAACAATTTTTGTTTTCCAGCAAACTTCTGACAAGGGATGCAAGCTCTTACCTACTGATATACATCTGCAAATAAAGAGGACCAATAGTACCCAGCTCTTAAGATCTTGTATGTTGTTTCCTTCCAGTACTTGTGACCTCCACAAGCACCCTCATGAGATTCAGAAATCACTCCTTCAATTTCATGTTTATCTAAGCATCTAAGTAGAATACCCCCTGGGTCCTTCCAAAATAATTGTTGTTCCACTAAACAGTACTTAGTTGTTCTTAGCTTCAAAGATCCAGTAGCTTTTCTATATAAATGCTCAGGACATTGCAAATACAACAGAAAATACACAATGTTTGTGTACCATGTGGATGCTGAATAAAATTCCATAATCTTCTCTTTCTCCAACTCTGCTTGATTTTCTTCCTGAGCTAGCTCATCTGGCATCACATGCAGTCCTAAAGCTTGGCAGCTTGATTCAGCCAGCAGCTTGGCTAAACCTTGTCCCTTAACTAGTTTGGTAGGTCTGATATCTACATCATACTCCATGATTTTAGCAATCCACCTGCCTATTTCCCCTCACTGTCAGGATGTGTCAAAACATATTTTACAATAGCATTAGGCACATATGAAATAATTTTAGAATGCAAAACATAGATTCTGAAAAATTTCAAAGCTTTCACCAAAGAATAGGCCTGTTTTTCCAAGATGTTGTATTTTAATTCAGAATCTCTGAGAAGTTTGCTGAAGAATGCAATAGGTTGTTCAAGACCATCCTTATTCTTCTACAACAGAACAACTACTAGTGTATCTTCAGATGCAAATGAAAATGTTAGAAATTCTTTGGTGAAATATGGACTTACTAATACAGGGGCTTCAGTAAGAGCCATCTTGATTTTTTCAAATGCATTCTTTGCTTTAGTGGTCCATTTGACTTCTTGATCCTTTTTTAGCATGGTTGTAATCTGCTTGATAGTCTCAGCAAAGTTTGGTATAAACCAACGCAGAAAGTTGATTTTACCAATGAAATATTGGACATATTTTGTACTCCTAGGCAGACTTATCTTCAATATTTCTTTTACCCTTTCAGGGTCAATCCTTATACCATCAGCAAAAAATAAATGACCCAGTAATTTTCCTTCCTGTACAGCAAAGTGTGACTTCTTTGGATTCAAGGACAAACCAAATTTTCTGCATTTTAAGAAAGTCTGTTTCAAATGTTTTAGATGTTCATCATCTAATTGTCAAAATACAGTAATATCATCTAAGTAAATTACCACAAACTTGTCCTTTTCCCCAAAAAAATCTATATCCATAGCCCTATGAAAAGTTGCTCTAGCGTTCATTAAACCAAAAGGCATCTTATCATACATGAAAGTTCCCCATGGAGTGGTAAAAGCTGTTTTCTCCTTATCATTAATATCCATAGAAATCTAATTGTATCCTAAGAAACCATCAACCATAGAAATCCTCTGTTCCCCAACAACCTTCTGCAATATTTGCTCAATTTTAGGAAGAGGATAATTATCCTTTAGTGAAGATATGTTCAAGTTTCTAAAGTCAACACACAGTCTGATTTCTTCATTCTTTTTCCTAATAGGAACTAGATTAGCCACCCATGAAGAGTACCCAAGAGGAACAATGATCTTGGCATCTAATAACTTCTTCACTTCTTTTTCAATAATAGGAAACAAGGCTGGATTAATCCTTCTTAATTTCTAACGAAAAGGTTTAACATTCGGTTTTAAAGGGACTTTATGCTGTATAATTCCATTATCATATGTTCTCAATTATTCATAAGACCATGTAAAGACATCAACATGTTCTTTTAACAATTTTATATACCTGTTTCTCTGTTCAGCATTAAGTGCTTTCGAAATTTTCACCATTCTAGGATGTTCTGTAGTGATAATGTTACAATCTAGCACATTCTCTTCTGAAGACTATATGACAAGTTTTAGGGGTGTATCATCTTTCAAAAATATCCTTTCTAAAGGTACCAAACATTTTGGGATGAAATTACCTTTTAGTTCAATGATTTTGTGTCTAGCTATTTCATCTTCAGCGATCTCTTCCACATCTTCATCCTCATCATCTTCCTCTTGATCAATTAGGGAATTAGAAAACTCATGTGTAAGCTCCAAAAATCTTTTAATTTCAATGTCATCTTCAAATACTCTCCACTGCTTACATTATCAGGTACAGATGGTCTGTACCTAACCTCAATAGGATACCTCAAGTGTGTGGTTTTGGGAATTCTAAAATGTGTAGCAGCTAAGGCCAATGAATCTGCAGTCTAGTTATGGTCTATTGGAATATAGGTAATGTTAAAAGCTATAACATAATTCTCAATCATGTCCCATACCACCACATCCATAATTCCACTTTTCATTGGTAATTGAGTCAAACTGACAACCATGTCTTTAATCACACCTAAACACTTTACAGCTCGTGAATCAAATGCATATAGATCATGATAGGGTTTGGTTATACTCAGACCTAAAGCCTCCATGATAGCCTTTGGCATTAAATTGTGTGATGCTCCTGAATCTAACAAACAATTATGTATCATTTGTTCATGGACTATCAGAGTAATGTAAAATGGAGGTGAAGCACCTGCTTCATTCTCATTTTTTTCAGCCAAGGATGATCCAATAAAAATCTTAGGATTTTCTTCTTGCAAATTCACTGTATCAGAAATAGGTTGATTGTTTGTTGAACTGATCATTTTAAGAACTAATTCTTGATAAGAAGGATTTTTCATTAGTTTAGTAAAAGGCATAGGAATCTTTAATTTCCCTAATTTATTTTCCAGATTAAAATTTTGCACATTTTTATTTACCTCTTCAACCTCCATGTTCTTCTTTTGCTTTTCTGGAATTTGTTTTTTCTACACAGGATCAGATTGCTGCTTAGCAGGTACAACTACCTTCTTCTTTGGGTTTTGTACTACTTGTTTTGGGCCTGACCTCAAATTCACAGTCTTCTTGGGTTCATTTTGACAAGCATCAGCAGTTACAGCAATCATTTTCAGACTCAAATCATTCTTTGTTTCAAACATATCAGCGTCACAATATTCTGCATTTAAAAACTCTTCTTTAGTGACAAAACCTTCAGTCAACCTTTCTCCAAAATAATTCATATCCTGATCTGTGTCTTCAAATAGCACTTCTTCATCAAAAACATTGTTCTGAAGAGGTGGAGGTACCCTTTGATCCTCAGTCTCTCTCCTTTTTCGTTGAATATCATTATTTATTCATTCTCTAGGTATGAAACGAGGAGCAAATTGTCTTTTGAATTGGTTCTGATTGTTAGGGTTTCTTTCACCTTCTTGAAAAGGCTTGCTGGAATTTCTTTCTAGTTCTAACTTGTTTAATTTTGCAATCAAAATCTTCACCAACTTGGCCATCTCATCAGTTTTTCCTTCTGAGGAATGAGATGTTGAAACCCCGAGAGTTGCTTCCTTCTTAACTTTCCTATCATACATCTGCTGAGTTGTTTCCTTTTTCAATCTATTGGAAGCTAATATGTTAGACTCCACCTCTAATGCTGCATCCTACATATTCAGTAAGGAAACAGGTCTTCTCTCTCTTAAAAGTAAATAAAATTCATGATCGAAAGCATTTGCATATGTGAGTTTTGCAGATGTTTCTAAAGGTTTTATTTCTATGGGAATTCTGCTGTACATTTTATTGAATATTTTTGAAAAATATGCAATGGTTTCATCCTTCTTTCTCCTAAATGTTCCAAACTCAGTTATATAATAAGTATGGTCTTTAGTGTCACCCCATTGCCTCATGAAGAGGTCCTGAAGCTCTTATATGATGGTGATTAAATTATTAGGCAGCTCCCTAAACCATTTTCTAACATCTCCATCAAGGATCTACACAAACATTCTCATTCATACGTCCTTAGCTTCAATGTTATGGTTATCAGCATAACTGAGAAAAGCTTCCTAGTGCTCTTCAGCTGTAGTTTCACCCTGTCCTTTAAACCTAGGTATGTATTTTTGATAGTCAACTCTAGGCAGTGCATTCAAAGGGTGAGGCAAAACTAATGGTGCATATCTAGTTGCCATTCGGTCCATCATGTCTATAGCCTGATTTTGGGCTTCCATTTTAAGGCTGACTGATTTTGGTGATGAAGAGATTTGGCTAGAACTTGGCTGAAAAGGAGTTTTACCTACTTTCAAATGAAATAGAGGTATCTTACCAGGAGATAATGTTTTAGCTTTTCTGAAAGATTGAGGATTAGTGAAAACTTGAAAGTTACTGATAGGAATTATAGGCTTTAACCAAGGTGAAATTTATTCTTCTTTTCTCAAAACAGATAAAGGTGATGAACCATCCAACTAATAAGGGTCATATAAGGCTGGAAATGAATGAGACCTTCTAATCTTCCTTGATTTTTTCAAAATCTATTATGGGTCTGAAACACCCAGCTGCAAAGATGAAATAGGTCTGTTTCTAGTTCCAATTCCCCTAGTAGCCATTGTGACAAACTGGTGAAAACTAGTCTTAGAGATATGTTGGTTTAAGTTCACCTCTTAAAACCAGTGAAATGATAAGTATCCCAGGGAAAAATATGTTTTCAAATTCATTCCCCGGCAATGGCACCAAAGATGTTTATGCCAGAAATTGTTTCCAAACTAGAAGAAAACAAGCCAACATAATCTCAAATATTTCAATAAAATAAAACTGGGGTTTTAGGGTTTTTTAAGGTTTTCTGGTTCTGAAGTTTGGTGACAAGAGGGAATGCATTTATAACCCAAATAAGAAATAAATCACAAGAATAGAAAAACTGATATGCATAACATAATAACCATGTATCCAATAGAAAATATCACTGAAGTTCATCCACAAATGGTAAGCACTACAAGCATAAAAAATTTAAACTAGCAATGAAATTACCAACTGAGTAGCTAAACAAGCTATAAATGAAGCGAGAGAACAAACTGAAGGGTAAAATGGAGCATACATTTCATAATTAGTTCTTCAAATACACATAAGATTTATTTACTTAGCTTATGAACAAGTCTGGAGACCTCCTCTAGCCAGCCAAAAAGTCCAACCCTTAGTCCTCTTTGTGACATACTTTAATACTATCCTTCAAAATTCAGTTAAAAACTAAACCCTAACTGCTTTTTAGCCTACTCATCAAAATGTTTTTATCAAAATAATAATTACAAACATGAAATATCCTTCAAAACATAACAAATAACTGATTTTGTTAACAAGCCTCTTAGATCTTTAGCTGCCTCTACTAATAAAGCTATCCCTTCTAAGGCTTAGGCCTTTCTCCTAGACTTCAGTTGCTCTGCTTCCATCTCTTCCATCTTTCTAGTGACCTCTTCATTTCGTTGTTGTAGATCTTTGATGGTCTGTTTTAACATTGTAAATTGTGACTCTGCATTTATTTTTCTTTTTAATGCCTCTTTTGAGACTGCAATTAGCTCCTAATAGTGGCTATTCACCTCATCTAGATCTTCTTTGAGTCTTCTATTGGCCATAACCAAACCATCATTTGTCTCCTGCATATATTCTACCTGATGTTTATACTACTTTATAGTTCTCTGTAAATTTTCTTTCTCTAAATCAAATGCTTTATTTCCTGCTGTACTTTACATCTCATTGGGAAGCCATGGAATGTTAAGTCTCCTATAGATTTCTTCATCTTCTGGCAGCAACTCTATAGGAGTCTCATGAAAACTTACGTTTTCTTTAGTCTCAGTTTCACTAGGAACATTTTCATCAACCATCAACTTGTTTTCTGAGTGAGAAACCTCTCTCTCACCTTCTTGTTGCTCCTTTAACATTTGGCCTTGTATTTCTAAAAATACATCAAACAGTTTAGCCTCAGTGAGGGCAGATTCTTTTCCTGATTTCATTGGTTTTTTCCCTTTGCTGACACCCTTTTCAACATCTAGTTTTTCATCAGAGGAGGAGTCATCAATCATAGTTACCCCTTCTTTATTCAATTTAGGGTTTAGTAATTTCTTCATATTAAGCCTGAGCTTGTTTCTGGGTCTAGTCTTTGGTCCCCACCCAGGAGCAAGTTCTCATACCATTTTTAAAGTTTTACTCTGATGGATGATAGAGGCAAATTCTATGACTTTTAGATTCTTTTTCTTTGGTATTGCTACCCTATCTTCCTGACTGTGAAATTCTTTTTTAGTGCTAACCTTAGTTTCATCAATAATAGGAATCTTATCCTCCTCAAACAGATATGTTTCATCTTCTGACAAGATTGTAATTGTACTTTGTTTTTGGACTTTAGTGTCCTCTTCATCACCTAAAACCTTCTCTATAAGTACAATCTTATCATCAACAAATGTCTCTACTGGTGCATCATCCTGAACAGGCTGAGTTTGCTTATTAACAAACTGCAAATATTTGTTCTCGCTGTCATCTAGATGTTGTTTAGATTCACAACCTTCTTTTGCAGGATCTGCAACTTCCTTTAATTGGACACTGTCTTCATTTTTAAAATTTGTTTTCTGTCTTAATTTTCTGATCAAGGTCTGTCCTTTATCAGCCTAATTTCTATTAGACTGTCCTTCTTGACTATTCTGAAACCCTGACCAAAAAAGGAAATATTCCCAAGTTTTTCCTTCTTTCTGCAAAACACTGTTGATAATGAGTTTGATAAGTCCATGGTGAAAAATGGACTATCTAGTATGATCTTTTTGTTCTTTGATTCTGCTAGACATCTTCTTCAGACTCTTTAGCAAGAAGAAAGGCAAGTTCATCTTTGATTCATTACTAAGGTGTTGAAGGAACCTGAAATGGTATTTAAAAACGAAGGCATACCTTCCTTGATATGTAATATAACTTTGTAAAGCCTTGATAGGTTCTACCCATTCAGGCCTGAAGTTATGGATGGGCACAACCTTACCCCAATCTGGAACTATACTAGGCAATAGGTACCTTTGTGCATTAAAGGTAAATGGCACTTTCTTAAACCAAAGTTCTCCCTCATTTTTAACCCATGTTGCTTCAGCCACCAATTCTTTGGTCAATTTGAATTTCAAAGCATCAAAACATACAGTATATTTGTCATAACACTGAGCAAACTTATGAGAGACTTCAGCATTGTACCCATCGGTTTTCTTGAAAAATATCAACCATCCTGCATTTTCAAATAGCTCAACACATCCTGGAAATTTATCTATCCAACTGAGATCAGTGGGCTTGGCCCTATTAGTTTTTTCACTCCTCTTCATTTTTTGTATGGTTTGCAACACCTGTCAGTAATCTCACAGTCTATTTTTCTTCAAATTTGCAAGTCTTGGCAGTCAATTTTCCTTCGAACTCTCATAGTTTGTTTATATTCAAATTTACACAATCTACCCTATCACCAGTTCATGAAATGCTTTGTGCCAAGTTTCAATAATTTGGCTTAATCACAGATTCAGAAATCTCCAACAGTTATGCTCTGAACTTTACTAACTCAAACGATGCATATTTAGATATTTTGATTAATATATCATCATTGAAAGTCTATTGAGTGAGTAACTTCATGTCTTTCTTTAATATTTTGACATAACAGGGCTTTATCAGAAGAAAAAAAAAACCCAATTTTAACAAACTCTATCAAAGGTCACATGGGATACCTCATTCAAAGCTTAATACAGGCGTTGGAAGTCGATCCCTTGACAAGTTAGGTGTCGAATTGCACGTTCCAGTTGTCTTCAACCCTCCAAATCACTTCTAACTGTCACCGCTGGGAAGCCCTAATTCTTCCTTCAACTGTCAAATTTCCAATTTTTCAGCAATATGTCTCCACCACGACGTTCAATGCCTTTGTGATCTTCAGCTTAAGAACCTATTCCAAAAAATTTTGCATCGTTCCACTCACTGTCATCATTTTCCATGAATTTGCATACAACTGCCACGATCTCCCTCACACGATGACCAAACACCTGTTTACATGATTATCCTGGCAAGACACGTATCAAACATGCTAATTGATGTGATTAACACCTTAGGAACGAAATCATCGAAAAAATCGGGGTGAAAAGTGACCATTTTGGCACTCGCGACTTTCTTGTAGCACGCCAGTGCATTAATTTCGCTCTTACGCTACAAGAAAGTTCAAACATACAATTTATGTCATTTGATCACTAATTTAGCTGTAAGACTTGGTTTATATGATTAATCTTTGATCTTAGTGTCATTGATGAAACCATTAATCAATATACACCTTATAGAACCCTTCAAGAATGAACTCTATGCAAAATTTTTATAAAAGCAAGCTTTAAAAAATAGGAAAAAACCAAAAATGATGAAAACCTAAAGACATAAACTCAAAATTAACCTTTACACCAAAATTTCCTAGAAGCAAAAACATTAGCAAATTTCAAAAACACAAACAACATGAAGCTAAGGAAGACAAATTCATGACCTAACAAACTGTTTAGACATCTTATTTTTATGTTGATAAGGTATATTTTCATATTCTATTTGTTTATCTTTTTCTTCATTATGAAATTTTTACATTAAAATTTGATTCATCTCCTCCTGAGCCCTCAGAATTCTCTCATTTTCCTTTTTGACTGTTTCCATGTTTGTTCTTAGTTCTTTAACTGTTTGTAATAATTCAGAAGAGTTATTCATTATTTCTTCTTATATAGGTTCTATTTTTGAATTGCTTTGTTGTTATACCTAAATCCTGTCACCATCATGTGATGAGATCCTTAACCCCTATGTTTGCCCTTAATCCCAACACTTGGAGTGGAAACTTGCTTTGTTTGTAAATTCTACTTGAAAAAACCTAGCACCACACTTACTCTTTGGCTGATGAGAGGTACCCTGCTCAGCACCACCTGTATCATGTTATAGAGAAGTGGTGCCACTACCTATAGGCTTGGTTCTTAAAGTGGTTCTCACCTAAACTGCTCTATCATAAGGGAACAAAAGAGGTACCCTAGGTAAAATGGGAAAAAGAAAAGTTTCTCAAGGCTTCTAGAACTTGAGCCTCGTGTCCTCCCTTATCCCTATCATTATGGGTTAGTTTGAGCTCGAGATCCCCCTTGATAGGATCTTGGAGACACCTCACCCACCATTCTCTCAACTATCCCTATCCATTGAGCCTTACAAATACAAGATCATATCCATAGTTGAGAGAGAGAACTGAATGGTAATGTTATGCTATTGAATTGACTACCTATCCCAATCCATTGGAGACCACAAGAGAGCAAGTTGGAGCTATCGGGGATGAGGTGTTTGTCTTGTGGAGGAGTTTGTTAACACTAAGGAAATGGTTGTAAGCTTCTTCATTGATTTCTTAATGCAAAGATGATTTCTGTCCCACATATCTGTTGTACTGATATCACATGTATATGTTACTATATTCCTTAATCACTAGTATGGATGTGTAAATAATATTCTAGTAGCTTTGATGTTATTGTTTGTTTGACATGTTTTGCATGTACACAGGTTTGTCATCAAAGCATTATTCCAGGTGTTGACAACATTCAAGGAAGGTTTTCACCCTTTTTCGTTCACTTATTTGTTCTGGATATGAACCATTCAGACTAGAGGAACAACTTCTGTCCACAGAAGGTACAATATTCTTGACAACAAATCTGGCGACTGCACTGGGAATCAAAGCAATTTTCAGTTGATCTGATATTCCTTAGTCCTTGAACTCTTGTCCGAATCCAGGCTCCATTTCCAACTCTCTTCAGTCAGATATTCCATTTGACTTAGTGAATTTTGGTTTGAAACTTTTAGATTTGTTCAGATCTGAAGTATTTCGACTTTATATGCTCTTTTTTATTGTCAATTCATCAATCTTTTCCTTGATTTGATCAATTTCTAACTTGATTTCTCATTCTCCTTGTGTTTTGGATCCATTCAGGGAACTGCACATGCTCTATTGGCAACAAGCGGTACCACCGCCTGAACTCTATTAGCCATAAGTGGTTCCACCACCTAAGTCCCTTTATCCAGAAGCAATGCTCATCCAGAACCGCTCTGTCAAAGACCCCTCCAGCGTGGTGCCAGGTAGGCCTTGTTCCATAACTAGTTTTTTATCATTTTTTTTGCAAAAAGTTTAGTTTGTTTGCTTTCAGCCCTGCACTGTCATGCTTGTATGTTTGACATGTTTGTAGGTACACCCATTCATGATCGAAGTAGTATTCTAGGTGTCTACATCATTCAAGGAAGGTCTTCATCCTTTGTCCTTCACTCATTTGTTCTGGATCTGAACCATTCAGATCAGAGGAACAGATTCTATCCGCAGAAGGTGCAATATTCCTGATAACATTCATTCAGTAAACAGGGACTCCTCATTCACATATTCTTCCAATATTTCCATACATGTAGTTTAACTCAGAAAAATTATCTGGAAATATATTTTAAAAGAAAAGTAATAGTCAGTATGCATTTCTTAAATCTACTATTTATTTATGCAAGTTGAGCCACATTCAGGCCTAGTTTCTGAACCTTGTGCTTTGATACCACATGTAATACTCCTGAAATTCATAAAAATTTAAAACTTTTCATGTAACATAAAATGTTCGCAGTCATCAATACCTAGGAATACTTAACTACTAACAGTTACTTTAATCTGTATTAAACTAGAACTAAATATTTTGTAAATTTCTAGTTTTGATTACTCACTAGTTTGTTTTTCATAATTCCATGTCTAAGGAATTGATTTATGGTTTGCTGTAACAGGAAACATAAACATAGGTTTATCTTCTAGTACTAAGTTTGTTTACTGTCTTATGACAAGTAGAAAATAACTTCAGTTGAGATCGAGGCTTACATAGCTTATAGCTAATGTAGTGAATTGATGCTTCTGTTACATGTCTTTTACAGGTAAGAATTTTGTTACCACTTTTCCAGATCAAGATTTATCATCTCCACTAGCATAGAATAAATTTCTAGTTAAATTATTTGTTTTACAGCTTGAGCCAAGTAAGAGGTATCATTGATATTTATTGTTAGAAATCTTCATAATTGTTAGGAATAACAATATTTTAATAAACTGGATTTAGCTCAGTTGTGCTTACTATCACGGAACTTGTTCATTTAACTTTCATCCTGTGATTTTCAGTTGAAAACTTGTATGTAATTTTAGTAGATGCATCTTGTGGAACATATTTCTTTCTACCATTAAAGATTTACAATAATGTAGAAGATATATGATCCAATTGTGGTCATAAAATATTTTGACCTAAACTACGCATTAACACTAGTAATTAGTAAATAGGATCATTTATAAATATTCAAATACTTACCAAAATTTGAAATGCCTTATTACCAATTTTTTTCTTTAAACTAAGTGTTAATACTTTTTGTCTTAAGGGAATAAGAATTAGTCTTCATAGAGGTCTACCCTATTTTCCTTTATATGATTTCTCATCTCATACGGGTCTTATTAATAAATCATATACTGGTATTCGTAAATTAAAGCCAAGACTAAGGTCCTAGATAGATATATTTTTTGGTTACAAGTATATACATATCATTGATTCCATTCTCCATTTTGTATCTTCCTAGAACTGAATACCAAGAATTATTTAATATGAGAGAAACCATGAGCATGTATAAGTCTTCTTATACCTTTTTAAAGGTTTTAGCTTATACTAAAGACCCTAGTTTAGTGACTACATCCCATACTATTTACTATGGTTAAAAACAAACATAAACCCTAGCAATGATAATGAAACCATGACAAAATTACAATATGATATTGGTTTTTATACATTATTATGTGTAGGATGAACAAGGGTTTTGAAATATAGTGCCAAACCCATCCTTGCCAAATAATTTGGAGCTATGTGTTCGATTCTCATTTGATAGGGTTTTGACTTTGGAGTTTTTGTTATATAATTTTCTCTAAACCCTAAAATATCGCCTTTACCCTATCTTTTACCATGCTCTAGAAGAGAGGCCACAGGCTCATGTCTGCTCAGCCTGTTTGTCACTCCACAAAGTGAACTTCCTCATCTCTTTCCTTCTTTAAACTTCTTTTAGAGTTGTATTTTGGGGAATTGTCTTTGTTTCAAGCATATACCCTTCGTTGTCATTGCTCAGCTCTATAACAATGCTGCTTCTACCAATACATTGCATCTACGAGTGTTTTTAGTCAATCCCTGGTGCTTTGGTGAGCTGTGGAAGTGAGCAAGGATATTGGGTTGTTGTAGTGCAGTCTTGTTGAATTCAGGGTTAATAGTTCTTACTGTTTAACTCTCAGTGTGGCATTTTTATTTTCCCGCATGGCTTTGGTCTTCAGTCTTGAGCTCTGTGAGACACGTTTTCTTCTGCCAGAGCTTTCTTGTAGCTCGACGTTCTCTGTAAGGTGATTGAGGGTTCAAAAGTAAGCACTGTGTATTGTACTATTCCTGATAGTGCCTTCCTGAAGCTCATTGTCTTCGCAAAAGGTGGCTAGGGTTTTGAAATAAATTTATTAATCATAGCATTGTCAAAGAATTAAACCTAGGTATAAATCCTTCAATTTATCCAATTTTACATTATTAAAGTTTATTATTTCACTACAGAGGGTTTTAAAAAAAATAACTATGGTTCTTTCTTGTTCACAGGCTCCCATCCGAATGATCGATCCTTAGTGGAATAATATAAAGCAAAGAGGCTCTACCAAAGCAACTCTTCTGGTAAGCCTCAGTTTCTCTGAGGTTCTCATACACTGGTGTATGGTGTTGAAATTTTACTTGATAGAGTTCATTGGTTTACTGGGTTTCTAGCTCGGCCATGATGTACTGTTTTGTAAAATCTTGGAAAGGATAGGGGTCATTACATGATGTTTGATTCAGTTTTTAAATGAGGCTCTGGTGGCTGTTTTGGAAAAGAAAGGTTAGGGCTTTCATAGCTGAGACAAATGTCTTCTTAGTCTTGAATTTTTTTTATAGATGTTTTTTTTATTAGGGTTTTAAGCCCAAGCTCTGTGATGTATAAGGCCACAGGGTCGTAACTGTTATGTTCACAATTTACTGTTCTTTTAACACATTGTTTAGATTTCCATTTAATAAGCTCTTATCTTATTGATTGTAATTATGCTCCGTTAATATATATAATTATCTATGGTTTTTAAATTGAAGAAGGAAGTCTTGTAATAATTTGTTATTCTAGTTATTTAATGTTGAAATTAACCTATCAAAGGTTATGGTTGAGTAATTGGATAATTATTTTGTTTTTAGTATAAAATTGCATTTAAGGATTCGACAGTAAGTTTTCAGGTTATAACTTAGTTATTACTGTCAGTACTAAACTTCTGCTGTAAATAAATAGAGGAAACAGAAATAGACTAATTAACCTAGCTTCTTTACTGTATCCTCTGAATATGATAATATGATAACAGGTTTATGTTTACCAATGTTTCTTATGAGTAAGAGCTAGTAATTTCATACAGTCATCCAATTGTTGTTTATGGTTAGATAGGTTAGAGTAAATAGGTTTTTCTTTAATTCAGAAGTAAAAAAGAACAATCTCCCTGCTAACAAAGAGGGGTGATAAATTTTGACTTATGTATATATTTACAGTTCTTTAAATATGTTTATTTATAAACCCCAATCCTTCTTAATATGAGTACTTAATTAGTACTTCATTTTTGGGTTACCCTAGTTTTGCATTTCTACTTAAATGAACTTATTCAGTAAATGTTTAGTCTTGTTTACTTTTTCTGGAAGTTAATCTTAGTTATACTAATTCCTATTAATATATTAATTATAAATTATTAAATGATAGACCTATAATAATAATTTTATCTACTGTGTAATCCATTACACATGCTAGTATTTTATATCTTTAAATCCTTCGTAACAGTTATGTTTCTTTTACTCAAGTATTCTAGCTAAATGATAAAATAAAAAGGAAACATACATACAAATCATACATATGAACTTGTAAACCTGTATAGATCCATCTTAAATATAGATCTAGAAAGCACAGAGAGGGATCCAATTGCTTTAGGTGTTTAAGCTTTTTTATCTTAAATTTTTAAATATTCATAAAAAATTATACCTCAAACATTTTGATCCCTTTAATGTTTAGTAAATCAGAGTTTAACATGGATCTTTTAATTATTTCCCATTTAGTTTTATTATTGTGTTTTTATTATTTGATAAATTATGGGACATGGTTTTCTCTATATTATTTTTTCTTTTAACACGTATTGGTGTAGTGTTAGGTTAAACACACATTGATCTTATCAATGTTATTTGGATGACACTCCTTTATTCTAATCAATAATCCATAATCAAATATATCAAAATTCAATTATAAAGCCACACCAAAATATATCTAAATTTTATTATAAAAAAATGTTTTATTTTACTATGGTTAATTATAAAGAAAGTTAATTTAAATTATTTTAAAATTATTTTAGAAGTAATTAAAAATGAAATAAAATAAAAAGGCTAGAATCTTAGAAGAAGGTTGAATAAAAGGGTTTAGCATTTCCAGTAATCATTAACAAGGTTAAATATCGTTTAAAAAAGAGTTTAGCATTTCCAGTAATTATTAACAGTTAAAGACAAATTAACCTGAACAAGAACATTAAAAAAATACAAATGATCATTTTCTAAAGAACAAATCTAGTAAATTAGCATAAATCCATTTTAAACATGGATTTTGTTAAGAGCCCAAAGGGATCTAATTTATGGATCTATGCTAGTTTGTTTTGTTTTGTTTTGTTTTATTTTATTTATATCCATATGTAATTTATATTTTTCATTTCTTATTTATTTTTATTTATGTTCGTTAACATAATGTTTTTTTTTATGTTGGCTAGCATAACGTGACTAAGGTGACAGGTCTATTAACATAATGTTTTTTATGTCAGCTAGCATAATGTGACTAACGTGACTGGATCTCCCCCATACTGGGATGAGAGCACCTCGGTTCTCTTGGTGCAATAAAAGATAATAATTTCATATGCATGCATACTTCATTCGATTCTTTATCTGAAATTAAACTAACCTACTGTACTAGAGTACTACCTTATAAAAGGTGTGGAAATATACAATTTAGGTATTTTCTTTCTATCTATCAATTAAACTAGAAATTCTTCTAATCATTTACCCTAATATATCTAGTTCAGAACTTACTATTTTTTCACAACATATACATTTCTCCTAACTAACCCTAGCAGCAATAAGAACATAAGCATAACTTATCATTGATTAAACTTAAACTTTCCAGATAACAGTAAATACTTAGATAGATTAATAAAACAATTAGAACCTAGAAATATAGATGAGGTGACAACAGCTTAAGGAACCTGTTCCTCCCAGCCAACTATTGGAGAAATCTAGACTACAATTCTAAGGACCCCCGAGCTTGTCTCCTAGTCCACCTGGTAGAAGTACTGGGTGAGAGATGTAGTTTAATAATCCTCTATAACTCTATTGATTTTTCAGCAGCAATCAGTTTTGCATGCAGCAGTATAAACTCAACTTAGAATATCTGCATTAGTTCAAGTCTTCAACACTTTTCCACTCAAAACTTACTTCAGCTAGTCCCCTCCATCGAATTTTCTTGTGCACACCATTCACTCAGAATGTTCACAAATCCAAAATTAGCAGCATCAACTATATTCAATGGGAATTTTTATTAGCATGCCTAGGTCTTTTGGGTCAGTTTTTACTTAATGAGCCACCTTCTCTTGTTCCACTTTCTTGGGGAACATGACCACAAAAATAGGAAAGTTTCCACCTGCAATAGCTAGAAGTATTTTGAGGATGCTGCCAAGTGTCAATCTACTCTCAACCTATCCTTCTCCATCAAGTGACTAGTAAAACACTCATTTAACAACTTCTCTAAGATGTTGTCTCATATTTGATTTATTTATTAATAAAAAAATTCAACAATTACATTAAATTATCCTTGACCCCACTTGGTCATTAATTAAAAACTTTAGCATAAAATGTAACATACTTTTTCTTAAGACATAAAATGTTTTACAAATTGGGGCGTGTGACAACTTGGCTGCAGCACCTATGAGGGTGCGTTGGAAAAGTCTGAGTCTGATCAAGTCATCTACGATGTTGTTTGATGAGCACCATAGATGCAACATCATTATATGGTTTTGGGGGCACTCCCTTGCCTTTCCTTCAAACTTAGGTATGTCTGAGGGGAGCTTGGTTGGCATGGGAGGCCAAAAGGATTGCTGACATATAGGGTCATTCGTTAACCTATCCAAGTCAAGTAGGTTGAGGTGTGCCATGAAAGGGAGTTTTGAGCCAAGGTTGATGTGGCAAGGATGAGCAATGGTGGTGGGGTTTGCATGAACATGATGTCCCTACACGACTGGGGGTACTTGTGGAACAGTTGTGGATGGGCCACTACCCCCAAGTATGGAAATTGGGATAGTGTGAGCAGAAGGGCCACTGCCCCCATGTATGACATGTGGGACAGTTTGACTGGTGGGTGTAGGTGGAGGTAGATGAGTTAGGACAGTCTGCATGGCAGTACTAGGACCACTTGCAAGGGTGTTGGTGGTGGTGTGAGGTATGGACATGGGTCCACTACCAATCACCAATCCGAAAAGTGGATTCGTGTTTGCACTAGCCATGGGGCTAGATGGTGTAGTGTCTAAATCTGGCTTAGATTGATATGAGTCTGAGTCTGAGTCAAAGTCTATGTGGCCTTCTGATGGTGTAGAGGGTCATCGAGAATTGTCTTGACGGTGTTGGTTCAAGGACCCGAACTATGGTGGATCAGATCTTAGGTGTGAAGAAGAGTGTGGGGGATCAATTGTGTCTGGTTGGTAGATAAAATGGTGTAATATGGTAATGACATTTTGGACCCCAGTTTCAGTGGTTCCTATTGGATTTTAGGTGTTCACTAGACCACCAAGACTGCGAGGAGACAACGTAAGGATTTTTCCTCATGGGAGATCTACTCAATCGATGGGGGTCGTTTCCCATTTCACTTGGCAATTCCTCGCAGTACTCCTCACAATGATTTTCAATGCTAAGCCCAAGTACTTCCCACAGTTAAGGCAGTCAGGGAATTATGTCCTCAAAGACTACAAGATTTTGAATTAATGTAAATTGATAGATTTTAATGGTTGGATCAACGTCATGAACTGAGTTTGGTTAGCTTATTTGGTGTGGTTGTGTGCATGTTTAGTGTATGAAAGATTGTTCATTGTTAGATTATTTTGTGTTATTAGTTTGCTGACTGCAGTTATGGTTTATTAATACTTCGCAAAATTTTTTGGTTTGTTATAGAGATTACATAATGGGAAACCTATTATGAAACCAGTGAACTTTTTAAACAGAAAATTTGAAACATGCAAATAATGAACCTAAACTATTCCAAACTTGCTAGGTGACTACCTTAAGCCTGTATTCCTTTTCAACCATGAAAGAGTGTTGGGATCTCAACACAGTGGGACTAATCCCACCCATATATCCTCAAATCACTCTTCGAGTGCAAGGTCATTCAACAGGGAGGACATGAACACCGTGAGGCCCCCTAGGCCTACCACCCTCTATACCTTACAAGTGATCCATTTTTAGTGGTATCAAGCAATAATAAGTATAAGTTCCTATTATTGTACGAGCTTGACCCTTCGTCTCATCCCAGAATAGCCCGGAGGGTGATGAATGGGTAGAGGAGGAAGGTCTAGGCAAGGGGTTAATTTCCAATGTTTAATTAAAAACTGAAAACTAGCTTAGAGTCCTTTAGCTAAGACTTAAAATAGATTCATATGTATTAACAACTAATCAAATATATCGTCAATTTACAGCAATTGTTTGCAGAAATAAACACGTTGCTGGACAGTGGCGACTGAGCTGCACTGATAGTGCAAACAACAAAAAATCGAATCCTGAGAGATAGGTCGCGCTTTTCAAGGAAAATGTAGCGAGGGGGTCATTGTATTTTTCCAGAAACAACCGAAGGAGTTGCTCAACAACCGAAAATGGGCACGATCGGGCTCTTGAGAGTGAAGTCATTATTTTTGGAGCTAAATGAGCGACTGGGTCACCCTTTTCAGCCCGATAGGAGCAATCTAGCCCAGAAAGTGAAAAATTTTAAAAATTGAGCTGGGATCAGTCGACAGTAACTTGTACTTTGGCCAAATGGGCTCAGGTCGGCCTTAATGGGGCTTCATTAGAAATGTAAATGCAAAAAACAGAGATCTAAACTAGAAATAAACATAAATTTAAATTAGGTTAACAAAAAAGTGGAAGTAAATTGTAAAAACCCAGGGATCTTGTGGGATTGACCTGGTATGGTCGCCAATCTGTTGTAAGGCTTTCACCCTTGCTACAAGTAGAAACAACTATCTACCATCTATAGGATGGAAGGATAGTGTCTCTGTGGATGGAAGATGAACCTGCATGAAAGGGTTAGTGAACCATACAAAGTTATGCAATAAACCGTTAGAAAAAATAAACCTCCAACAAGTAATCAATGGAGAACCTGTAGCACACTATTAGCAATAAATTACCTGCATGTAAAAAAAACCTACAAAGGAAAAACTAACAACAAAAATTCATGGTATACCTTTTTGTTTTGATGAAATGGGCCACCATGCTCTAGCAGGAAGCTACCTCTCAATGAAATGGGGTTTTGGCTAATGAATCAAGGGAGAAAATGGAGGAGAGGGGTGAATGGATTGAGAGATGTGGGTCTCAAGGAACTCACGTGGGCATAGTAACGGTAGGTAGAGAAGGAATGTTTGGAGAGTGACCCCCACCCTTGTATTTATATCTTTTTTCTTAGGTTTTAGGGTTTTAGGCCTTTAGTCAAGTATTTAAGCCCCTTTTGCCCATTTCTTAGCTCCTTTAGGGATTTTAAGCTCGTTTGAGGGGTTTTAGCCCCTTTTTGGAGGTTTTAGCCCCTATGAGAGCTATTTTGTCTCTTTTTGGGGGTGTTTAAGCCCTTTCGTGTTTTTGAGCCTTTGCAAGGGTGTGGGGGTCAAATCAGGGAAATGTCATGGATGTATTTGCGGTGTAGGTCATGTAGAGCTAATCGGGTAATTTTTTTGGGATAAAAATGACCCAATATGGAAATCAGAAATGGAAGAATAATTCCATTCTCTTAAAGAGAATGAAACATGGGAATTGGTTCCCCTTCCTCCCAAGAGGAAGCTTGTTCAATGCAAGTAGATATTTCAAACCAAACATGATGCTAATAGTTTAGATGTGAAATACAAAGACATATTAGTTGCTAAGGGCTACTCTCAAGGCCATGGTGTGGACTACACCAAGACCTTTGCACCAGTTGCAATGATGGATTCCATAAGACTAGCTCTAACAATTGCAGCTAGTAATGGTTGGCAAGTGTGCCATATGGATGTCAAGAGTGCATTCTTACATGGTGAGCTACAAGAGGAGATCTACATGCAGCAACCTTAATGTTTCCAAGAGGATCCTTCACTTGTTTCTAGGTTGAATAAATTACTAAATGGACTCAATCAAGCCCCTAGGGCTTGGTATGCAAAAATGGATGCTTTCTTCCTCTCAATTGGTTTCATTAAATGCAAATCTGATCCAAATGTATATTTTCAGCAACATGATTGTATTTTTCAGGTTATTGTTCTATATGTATATGAACTCTTGATTACAGGGAGTTGCAACACTTCATTTGGTTCAATTAAGGCATCTCTACATAGTGAATTTGCCATGACAAATCGAGGATTGCTAAGGCAATTTTTGGGTTGGAAATTACACAATCTGAAAGAGGCATCATGCTGAGTCAACCAAAGTATGTTTCCAACCTGATAAATAAGTTTAGCATGGATTATTGTAAGGCATCCAAGTGCCCTTTCCTTTCTTGCTTTAAACCAGGTGAATTTGGCAATTCTCCTTTGGTAGATTGTACATTGTACATGCAACTAGTTCATAGTTTGATGTACCTTACACATACAAGACCTGATTTGTCTTATGTCGTAAGTGTTGTAGAAATATATTTACACCAGACATGTGAGCTCCATTGGAAGGAAGTCAAAATAATCCTCCAGTATTTCCAGGGAACAAAGAAATGCAGGGTGCACTATGGAGCTAGTTCTTCGCTTCAACTAGCTGGATTTTCTAATTCGGATTGGGCTCGAGATCCCATTGACAGAAAATCAACTTCAGATTTTTTGTTCATGCTTGATGAAGGTGCTATTTTCTGATATAGCAAGAAATACCATACCATTTCTCTCTCTTCAGCAGAGGCCGAGTACAGGGAAGTCGCCAATGCAACTACAAAGTGTGTTTGGTTGCAGGGAATTCTTTGGTAATTTGGTGTCACAATTGATTCTCCTACCAACATTTGGGTGGAAAATCAAAGTTCCATAAATATATCTACTAATCCATTTCATAGGCATATAAAAAAGCATATTGATATACATATGCACTACATCTGGGGTTTAGTGCACGACATAGTGATTTCCTTGCAGTATTGCCCATCCACCGAGCAAACTATCGACATTTTCACCAAGACTTTCACTGAGAATACCTTCACTCAGTTGATATTTTTTCTTGGATTGAGTGATGGATGGTTATTGATGCTATTTTTTGCAGGTTTCAGCCCCATGTCCATTCTTTAGGGAAGATTTTGTCCCATGTGGTTTTCCTTCTTTTCCTCACTTCATATGGACAAATAAAATTTTTGATTATGTATTGAAGTGACTTGAGCCTTTGTTTCCAAGGCCTCCCACTTTATTTTATGATTTGTACTAATTTTTTGGTTAATGTAGGGTGTTAGAATAGTAATCCAACCCCTTAATACCTTATTCTAAGTCCCTAGTCAATTTTATTGCATTTTTATATTAATACACTATGGTTTGGACTTAGGTAGCTTAATTGGGCATAAAAACAAGTTAAATTGGGGATTGCACACCAACATGAGTGCTCCACATATATGAAACCTCCACATGTGTGCCCTCCACATTGTGGTTGACTAGGAGTGCTAGAGGTGGATTTTGTCCAATTTTGGACTATTTTGGAGAATTTATGCCACCTAAAGCCTCTCACTCACCTTATTTTGCACACCCACACATTTCAAGGGGTCATGATTGCTCCAAGTCACTTTAGACATGTCCAAAAATCTTTTCGTGGCCATTTGGTCTGAGTTGGAGCGAGTTTGGCCCAGCTAGGGGGGATTGAGGCCAATTTGGCCAATTTCACATGTACAGTCATTTTGGGCTTCCCAAGCCTCACAAACCACTTCATATGCAATATAAACCTATTTATAACATATTCACATGTTATACAGTCAAATAATATCCAATTTTAGTTCACAGTGCATGTCTAAAATTGTTCTCTTTTAATGGTTTTTTGTTGGTTTTGCATGAATTCAATTTGAGAGTTTCTCTAAGGCTCCTAGATCTTGTTGTAGATTGAAATTCTCATAAAGCATGGAAAATACATGAATTACACTTAGAATTTTTTTTATGTTTGGGTCCTGAGCACAAAAAAAGAAAACTAAGCTCGAAAAATGTTCATTTTCCGTAATTTTATCCCTCTAGATACGGGGAAGAGATAACCCTATGCCTGAAGATACTCTTCTAGATTTCAAAGAAACTAGAGTATTCATTTTTTATAAAAAATCTACATTGTCTGAAAAAGAGATAACCTACTACCAATGTAGATGATTATTGAATTTACCTTAACAAGTCTGAATGAACAAATTTACTGAGCTGCCCAATCTATTTTAAGGAGTCAGATTAGGGCATAAAGATAGATCCATAAGGGTGGGGAGCCTTATAATCAGGTGTATCTTGGAAAGAATATGAAAAATGAAGCTCATATTGTCATGAAATACAACTATGAAGTTTCCCAAAACTTAACACAAATGCAACATGGGTACCAAAAAGATGATTAAATGATCTAAACTAGGGTTACCCATGTAAAGGAGGCCCTATCCATAGAAGAAAAATGACGTGTAAAAGGTAAAGAGTGGTTTAAACACCATATTCTATGGATGAAATGAGATCCTAGTGTTTAAGGAGGGATGAGTTATGAGTGTAAACGATGGAACATAGACCAAATCCTACCGTATATGCGACGAAAATCAACTTTTGGATCATCTAGGACCTACAGCAGCTAGGAAAAACATATGGTATTAATTCAGATAACAAAAAATTGACTTTAAACTATACAAAGTGGGTAAAAACTTTAAATTTTTATTATAAATAGTTAAAAAAAAACATACCATTTAGAGTTTTTAACCAAATTTATATATTTTACCTCCTTACCTCGATCGATCACTATGGGCGATCCAGGGGACAATTTTCGAATCCATAAGTTGCAAGTTCTTCTTCTCTCCCTCGTCTTTGATTTCATGCATTCCAATTTTAGTTTTGATGGTCAATTTATTGGTTTTTTTCCATCCCTAAAGGTACCATGGAATAACCACAGGTGGCCTTCATTAGACTCGTGAATGCCATTTATAACCATGGTTTTCATGTAGTGAAAGCCATGAATGGTCTACGTTGTACAGAGTGTACATTCATGATTACTGCGCAAACTTGATTTTTTTCAAAAAATTGATAACACAATTGATTTTTATCAAAATCTAATGATGGAATTGCTTCTTGGGAAAGCAATCGTGGTGTTGGAATGGGGTGAACAAGAGCACGAGGACATGGAACATGATGCAATAGGAGATCTCGTGAATTTCAAATCTTTGTGAAGATGTGGTTTATCGAAATTATACTGCACATCGAATATGCATGCCCAAGTATGTCTATTGGAGATATTAGTGAGCTTGTGGGATCACGAGCTTGGACTATTAATGACTTCCAAGGAGAAACCTTGGAGTTGATAGTAGAAGATATATATTTTATCACAGGATTATTGCGTAGGGGGGAACCTGTGAACCTGGACAGTACTGGCTAGGGTAGTGATCCTCTCAGCAATTAAGATTATATCAATGCTTATTGTTTTCCCAGGACTCGAAAATCAGGGACACAAATCTCAATTTCCCATATTACCATCTTTCCGCTGAAATTCTTGGTAAGCATTGTTGTCAAAGTTGCAGGATATTATTCTATACACTTAGCATCACATACACACATGAACATAGTGGTAGAGTGTATGTAGGGTGCATTGTTCGATTATGAAGAAACAATTATTTGACTACAGGAGGGGTGGAAAGAATAATTTTGTATATTCCAACATATTAGTTGCATTCTTCTTCAAGAAGGTTCCTGCCCTTAGTCCTGGAGTGACCTGACCACCATGCCCACCTTGTGAGCATATAATTACGCAGTGGGGTGACATTTTCCTCCAATAGTGTGGTGGAGGTAGAACCTAGATCAGATATGATGACAACTTCTACTCATGGTGGAGTAGACAGGTACCTTCTCTTGAGTAGTTCCCCTATGCAGGATTGGATTTCAGGGGTGATCCATAACTCATCCACCCTCCTAGAGGAGCATGGGGAGAGATAGGTATGACCTTCTACTTTCTCATTATTTGATTTTTATGATATTTTTTTTCATAAAAATATATATACATTTTTACTTGCGTTTGACCTACTTTATGTTGATATGCAGATGTTGGACCATTCCAGCCTGACGGACATCCCAGGAGTTTTGTGTGGCATGTGGATATTGGTGGTGATGATGTGATGCTTCATGTGGTGGAGGGGAAGCTATCCAGGCTTACCCATGATGTCCCCACTCTCAGAATGGAGAGAATCCCTATGACGATGTAGGAGAATGTGGTTGTAGTACCTCTGTCCTGGTTATGCCTTCTTAGAAGGGTAACTAGGGACATGCTTTGTTACTAGGAGGCTGTAAAGGCAATAGAAACCGATCAGGTCCATGATCAACCTTAGATCTAGGAATTATATGGATTACAATCCTATTTTAGTTTTTTGATGTACTTATTAAAGTATATTTAGATCAAACTCGATGTATTTATGAACACATGCAGACACACACATATATACACCTGGTTATGTACATGTGTTTCAAATTCATCTGTATAATTTCATTTTACAATGTATGCGTTAAGTGCCAATCGAGTATATAATTTGCATATGCATCAGTGATTCTGTTCTAATTTCTTGAAATGTGATTGTATGAAATGTATTCAAAATTCCTTTCAAGTAACCTAACTCTTAAGAATTTATATAGTAAGGTAGGGTGTCTCAATAGATAATCACCATTAAGATGGGAAACCACTAAGTGGGAGTCAATCCTGACCTCCATGCGGGTAATACCACGCAATGTAGCATCCCAAAGAAACTCAATTACTTCAATGTATTCAACCATATTATTAGTTGCAGGACCTAAATAGGAGCCACCGGAGGAAACCAGTTGTCCCAAGGGTGCATAAATGACCTAGGTGGATGAAGACAAATTGGAGGTGTCACAGCTGGCGTCATCAACGAACCCTACGAACCACTCAGATGACATATGAAACACCAAGAAGACTATATAAGAAACACTAACCAATAATGATCTGTTGTACATAAACATACACCAATAATATAAGAAAAACTATCGTTCCTAAGCGTAATACTTCTTCAGGTAGAGCCCATTTTTGGGCTCCGACAGTTTGTCACCATCATAATAAGTTAACTTATAAGCTCCCTTATTTAAAAATTTTGACACTATATACGGGCCTAACCACATGGAATTAAACCTACCTTCCCCAGAGGTTCCTTATCCTGATCCCAGTGAAAGACATGTTCTCCCTCAGAAAACCCTAGGGTTGAAACATTTATCATATTGGTTTTTGACCCGGTTCTTATGATCCTTGTTTGCAGTAAGCACATCTTTGCGCTGCTCATCTAGATTGTCTAGGTGAAGCAGACTCTATTCAAGATCGGTAGTTTTAGGAAGCACATAAATAAAACAATTTTGAGATGGTGTCTTGCACTCAATCGGTGTGATTTCTTCCACCCCATGAACGATCTCGGAAGGGGAGAAACCTGTAGGAGTCTTAACATTAGTCCAATATGCCCAAAGTGAAGGGTGCATCATGATATGCCAATTCGACCTAGTCACATTGATTGTGCTCTTAAGAATGGTTTTCAAGGTCTTATTGACTTCCTCTACTTGTCCATTCTCCTATCGGTAAAACTAAGAGGAATGCTCTTGCCTAAATCCTAGCATCATGTTCAATTCATTGATAATTTTTTTCTAAAAATTATTGCCATGGTCAGTGACAATCTGATTT
This sequence comes from Pseudotsuga menziesii, assembly GCA_001517045.1. NCBI lineage: Eukaryota > Viridiplantae > Streptophyta > Pinopsida > Pinales > Pinaceae > Pseudotsuga > Pseudotsuga menziesii. Next base: position 76,360 of record LPNX010811547.1, read on the forward strand.
GGAATGCTGAACCTAGCAATGATTTGGTTGAAAATGAAATATGCTACCATTTCTCCATCAATATCAAAGGTAGGCATTGCCTCTTCCCATTTCATAAAGTATTCCAACAAAAATTGATATACCTTTTTCCCCTAGCAGAAACTGGGTTGCACGCCATGAAATCAAACCCCCACTTAGTGAATGGCCCTACCACGATGATGGGAAATAAAGGCATCGAGTGTGACCACATATTTCTAGTACACAGCTGGTAAGGATGACAACGCTTTATAGCTTCCACAAAATATTTAAAGATAGTGGGAAAAAAATAACCAACATGTAGAATCTTATGGGTCGTTGCCAACCCAAATAAATGAACCCCACATGCTCTGATATGTGAATCATTTAGGACATGCTCCACCTCCTTATGGGTGAGGCACCAACAAAAGATATAATCCACCTCTCATTGATACATGGTATTACCGATGATAAGGTAGTTTTTTCACATTAACCCGCAACTTACATCGATCTTCCCATGAGGAGGACGCAAGGAACTTAAGAGTTAGGGTATATACTAGGATATCTCCATACCAGGGATCAGAGGTTGAGATTAAAATTATATACCCATATGGTAATGAGTCTTCTTCAGCCACTATATTTTCTTCCGTCGAGAATTCTGATATCAATTCCGTGAACACTAAGTATTTTTTATACTTAGCAGACTGAAAATCCAAGTCAAACTCTTAAAGAATAACTATCCATTTGTTAAATTTTACCCTGATTATGCATCAGGATAAAACATACTATAAAGGATTAACATATGCAACCATTGTGGTTGTCCTCAGCAAGATATAGTGTCTTAGTCTCTAGAGGACATAAACCATCTCCAATGGCAACTTCTCAACATGTGAGTATCTGAGTTCAGGACTTGCTAACACTTGGCTAAGATAGTAGACAACATGCTCTTGGATCTTGTCATCTTCCTGAACCAATAATACTCCTATTTTTTACTTAGATGTTGCCAGATACAATATAAAGTATTTAGTGTAATCTGGTGGATGCAAGAAAGGAGCCAATAGTAAAGCCTTTTTCAATTCCTTGAAAGTGTGTTGTGTGGTTTCATCCCACAGGAATGCGGTGTCTTGTTTCAACAAGCGCATGCAACCATTTCTAATCTTGGCATAATTGACTATAATCCGTTGAAGGAAATTGGATTTACCCTGTAGACTCTATAATTTCTTGATAAAATAAGGAGGAGGCATATTTATAATGGCCTCAACTTTTAATGGACCCACCTGTATACCTCTATTTGAAACAATGAACCCGAGTAACCACCTCGAATCAACGCAAAAAAAACACTTGTGGCGATTCATGCATATTTTATAGTGTCTAAATCATTCAAAGATCAAACAAAGATGGTCTGGATGGTCCTTCCTCTTGCGAGAATGCAAAGGAATATCATCCAAGTAAGGTTCGATAATATGATTTATATTGTGTAAGGAATTCATTTCTCACTGACAAGTAGCTCCGACATTTTTCAAACCAAAGGGAATTTTATTATATTCGAATGTTCCCCAAGGAAAAATAAAGGTCATTTTGTACTGGTCTTCGCGTTCTATTTAAATATGATTATAGCCCAAAAAATTGTCCATGAACCAAAATACCTCACTACCCACAAACGAATCAATAATATGGTCAATGAATGGCGTGGGGTACTTATCCTTGGGACATGCCTTGTTTAAATCATGAAAATTAGTACAAATGCATATAGTCGCTTCTTTTTTGTCCACTAGAAGATGATTGGATACCCATTATATTAGAGAAATTGGGTAAATAAACTCAGAATTCAATAGTTTTTCCACTTCAGCCTTGACAGTGGATCCCTTTCGTGGATTTGTCAGTATGAGATTCCATCAAACAGGTTTCATGTTAGGGTAGGTATGGATCTCATGTTCAACTATAGATGGATCATTGCCTGGAATCTCCTCATATGACCAGGAAAAGAAGTCGCATAATTCCTTAAATAAGGAAGTGTAAGTAGAAACCTCTTCTGAAGAATAGTTTGTGCCAATATGAAAATTTTCCTCGAGGTTAGTTTTTGTATAAATGTTGATCATAATGGTGGAAAAGATGTTTTCCATATTCTCCTTGGAAAATACCCCCTCCTTAGGTAAAGGATTAATCGACAAATCAACATCTTCTCCCAATCTCACATGGAACTCTGAATTCTAAATCTTGTTTAATTAGGAAGATAGACTTGTGGTGAATGTATTCATAAATATTTTATGGTCCAATCATGGCTTCTAGAATGGCTTTGTTAGAAGGAAAAACCATATCGAAGAAATCATAGGAATATGTAGAGTTCTATGCTTAGGTGGGAAGATAGGATTCATCTGACTCGTCTTAGACTGAAGAAGGAGTCATGATGAAATCAACAAAAAAAATAGATATAGATTGATAAGATTCTTCCAATGTTGATAAGGGCACTTAAGGATCTTCTCACGAAGGGAGAACCCAGGGGTCAGTTCTATCTACAATTGTAGAGATAGAATTCCTAACACTCATTGAGCCTAAGTAGTTAATAGGAACTGGTATATTGAATGTGCACATTAGTGATGTATATATTCCAAATCCTAATATTTCTTTCGCTGGTTTCAAGTTTTCGATCAATGGTACCATAGAATTATTAGTTTCCAAACAACCTTTCCAAGTAAAACTGAGTTGGTCCACTATAACCAGCTTCCCTTTGTGTGAAAATATCAAGACTCTGAAAACAGAGGAGGAATAAGACACATGGCATAAATCCAACTTCTCCCCAATAACACATTATAGTCCATGGGAGCATCGATCACTTCAAATTCAACAAACACCGATTTCCCTGCCAACTTTATTTCGAAAGCTGGTAGGATACCATGTAGACAGAAAGTCCTTCCGTCGAAAGTAGTAAGTAAAGTGTTCGATGGGACCAAATCTAGGGATCCCAAATATTTCCAACAAGACATTGACATGACACACATGGAAGCACCTTCATCAACCACTGTTTGTCCAATGGTTTTTCCTCCATGGACAACATCGATTTAAAAGGCCACATGGTATGGCAGGTGCAATTTAACATCAGAATGATTGAATTTGTCGAGGAGGATCACTGAGTCGATACTACATATGGTTGCTAAGAGTGCATCCCTTTGAGAATGACAACTCTATAGCACCTCCAATGCCAACATCGCACAAGGTGTTTGAGCTAAGTATTCTACCACAAAGTAGTTAGGAGAATCCCTGGCATTAGGGTTGTTGAACATCTTCTTTAAGACACCTTTCAATATATTGGGCATGTTTTTAGTTGGTTTCTCAATGGTGAGAGGGGATAAAGTTTTGGCCATGGACTTACCTTTATCTCGAGCCTCCGATTCATAATTGTTTTTCTTATTTGTAGCAAAGTATTGAATCGGTGTTGCTCATGGAGGATGATCTTCCAAATCCAGAGATATTATTGATCAGGTGTGTTTGTACCCCATGTTTACAGTGGAGGTCGGGGGGGGTGGTCCACAGGGCCAATGGGGTTTCAGGGACATAGACTAGGAAGGAAATTTTGGGATGTGTGTTGGCCTATTGTTTTGTGGACCCATGGTATTGGGTTAACCGTGGTATTTTTCAATGCTATTTCTCCTCTAAAATAAAGAATTGTAAAAAAACTGTGTATTGTATTGTAGCATTGTAAACAATATATGTGATTGTGCAAAAGAGATCGTGAGAGTGTGAAGAGGAAGTGCAGCGGTGTCTTTGCAGGTTGTACCCCTTCATCTTTCTGGATGGTAATAAAATGACTAGCAATTTCTGTGTGGACGTAGCCCATCTTTTGGGTGAACCACGTTATATCTGTGTCTCTCTGTAATATGTTTAATATGTTTTGCATCTTGTTTAATGATTTAAGTATATAACTATTATGGCTCTACGGTCCTATTTTCTAAGAATTGGTATCAGAGACAAAAGGTCTATTTGGTTGGTAAACTTGCAAGAAATAAGGGTTCCTGGTTCAAGTGGGAACAATGGTGGAAGAAGGAAAGTTTAGGGTCAATAAATTTAATGACTAAAACTACTAGTTATGGACTATGCAAATGGAGGACTATATGTACCACAAGGATCTGTACCTACCATTGGGAGGAAAAGAAAAAAAAATCGACAACTATGAAGGGTGAAGAATGGGAGGTTCTTGACAGAAAGGAACTAGGAACAATACGGATGTTTTTGGCTTCATCGGTGGCTTTCAATATTTCGAAAGAAAAAACAATAGAGGGTGTGATGAGAGCATTGGGTAAGCTCTACAAAAAACCCTCGGCTTCCAACGAGGTATTTTTAATCAAGCATTGATTTAATATGAATATGTCAGAAGGTGGATCAATTTATGACCATTTAAATGAGTTTAATACACTTACCAGTCAGCTAATTTTTGTAAAAGTGAACTTTGATGATGAGGTTAGGGCTCTTCTAATACTGTGCTCATTGCTAGAAAGTTGGAATAGCTTGGTCATGGTTGTAAGTAACTCTGTCCCTAGTTCAACAATCTTAAGTTTGATAATGTTGTTGGTGTTATTCTTAGCAAGGAAATGTGAAGAAAAAGAATAGGTAAGACATCATGTAATGTGTTGACCATGGAGAGTAGAGGGAGACAAAAGGAGAGAGGAAGGAGCCCAAGTAATCACAATAGCTCTGGTAAGGGTGGATCCAAGTCTAGATTCAGAAAAATAGAGTGCTCAGACCATGGTAAGAAAGGAAATCTGAAGAAAGACTACAGAGCTCCAAAGAAGAAAGGAGAAAGACAACAAGAGACTACTCGGGAAGGGAATGTAGCTAGTGATGTGTTACAAGATGTGTTGGGTGTTTCTATTGCCTTGATTAATACACCTAATATTTAATTATCGACTAGGGTTGGTAGGCTTAGGTTTGCTACAAAATATATGCGAAGGTAGAGGGGTTCCTATGGAGTTGTAGAAATATTTTAACAAACAAAAGATCGAAAGATATTTCAAAATGAAAAACTCAGTCAAACTCCTAAAAATTCAACTATTTAAGTAATTGAACTAGAACAAAGTACTAAAAAAAATATTAAGCTATACTATTATATTTGATAAACAATTACTCGAGAATTAAAGATATAGATAATAATATCTTATGATAGTAAAATACCCTTTATAGTAAGATCTAGTGAATAATCTCAACAAGTAACTATACAAAGAAAGTTTATATTGGAAACATAATGACAACAAATGATAATTTATTTTATAACCAAACAACTAACATTTTAAGTGAAAGGCTAAGATGTAAGGAAGACCTAACTTATAAACAAATAGAAAACTTAATAAGGAAAAGCAAGTAGAAAACTTAATAAAGATGACTTTGAATTCTATTTTACAAGTCTCTTCTGGTAATCGTACAATGAAAAAGGAACAGTTCCTATTGCTATGGATGATCTAACAAGGTACTAGTATACCTCCCTAAGGATAACACATTTAATCCTAAGATTTACATGCAACAGATAAATCAATCCAAAAGCATGGTTACAAAACATTACAACATTATTAGTCAAATAGATCGGAAATAAACAAAAGAAACAAAACAAAACATAACTCAAAACATGTTTAAGGTGAAAGAAGGTGGGAATGGGGATGAAATTTTAATAAATAATCTAAAACATAGTCTTAATGTTAAATAGAACTATCATCTAACCATCACAGTCAAGGAAAACTTCAAAAACTAAAGAATGAAAACTTTAAATGGGTTCGAAACACACAAAAACACTAAAAACAGAACGACGGACTCAATGACAGACTAAACTATGGTCTGAAAGGGGTGTCGGAATGGCAGTTTAAACACGTTGTTTGAATGATAGTCTGCACAACTAAAATAACATAAATTAACCTAAATGATCTAATCTTCAGCTGAATTTGTGCACATGCAAATACAATGCATAAAGGCAGGAAATAAGCCTACTTAATAAACACATTTAACAACGAAATAATACTAAACTAATTCATAAAAAATAAAGAAATTATTGCATATTATAGTAAGAAACAAACTAGAAATTAACTTAAACAAACTCATGACAGAAAGGAAATAAACATAATTGAATCTATTTTAACTTAATGAAAGAAAACTATTCTACATACTTGCAAAATAAAGACTGAACAGTAAAGCTGGAAATGAAATGACTGAAAGCAAATTGAAAGCAAACTATGTGCACAACTAGTTATTTAAATTTTGAAATAAAACTATATTAATGCATTAGAGAAAGCAAATGAAATAAACTTTATAGTAATATAATGAAATAAACAAACTAGAAATCAAAACTATATTAACTACAACAGAAAAAAATAGAAAAATTACACAAAGAAATGAACCTCTAGTTGATGAGGGGCCCTCTCAGCAGTCAGGGGCGACACTTGGCTGGCGCTTACACGAACACAATCATGAAGAGAAAAATATACATATTTTATTAAAAGTAGGAAACAAAGTTATAGCGTGCTGCTCTAAAAACGACTGTCTAACTAATGAAATGATCAACCCTTTAGCTCTTGCATGGAGGCGTTCATATAATGTTTACAAGAGATGAGAAATTCGACCCTTTAGTAGTCGACTGCTCTCTAAATTTAGTCAACCATTATGACCATTAACTAATCGTAGGCCAACGCACAGTCATCCTCATGTCTTCAGTGCGAATAGTTCTCTTCATCGCGTGATGTAAAATGCAAGCTCCTTCTTTATCATGGTAGCTGGAGTGGTGTCGAGCAAGGGCAGCACACGATGGTGAGTCTTATGGAATGAGAATCGTTCCATCATCCAAATGTGTGGACTGGTGGTGTGGTGTTGAGCAAGGGCAACGTGATGGTGATCCGTCTAGACTAGGAGCTTCTCCATCACCTAAACACATGGACAACTGGTAGTTTACAAACCGTTCCAACGTTTTAATGCCTGGAATCTATTATCAACAATGCGCGGTCTAATTAACGAACTGGTAGGTGAGCTAGACCATGATCTAGATATGCTCTATGCATATATAGCTGAATGCATGTCTGCTGTGAGCTCGCCCAAAGACTATATAACCTGCAAAAAAATATACATACATTAATATATCAAATGTGCTTCACATAATGTCAATTTTAATCAATAAAATTGTAAAATGATAACAATAAACAGATTTTACATAAATCTTAAATTCGTTCATGCCTAGGGCAGAATAGCGAACTACATGATATAAAATATACAAAAAGATGACAAAACATATGTTTAAATGCATAATTTAACTACAAAAAATGATAACAAATTTGGAATCAACATTCCCCCAAACTGGAGAAATGCCAGGTCCCACTGAGCAAAAGAAAGATAACATAGGAATAATATTGAGTTGCGTTAGCAGCTCCTTTCGACTTGGCATATGAAGGAGGTGATTTAAACGTGTCTTTCATGTCAAATGTTGTATGAATATTTAATGGATTTTTTTGAGTTCTTCAACAATCTTAAATTAATAGTTCTTATATTGGAAATGATTCAGCGTTGTTCAATGGTTAAGATACATGGTGTTTTTTAGAGGGCATAAGAAGAAAACAATGCTACAAAAATAATGGTGATGAAAACGATGGAATAGCAAGAAGTTCGTCTTGCTTAAGAGATCACACTATCATAGGGAACCTTGAGACGTGTGTTATTAACATGCATATGCATTAATGAGCGGATTATAAGGTTTGTAATTAGTTCAACCATGTCCAAAGTAAAACTTTGGACAGGTTGAACATATGATATGAATGCATAAATCGCATTTACAATTATAATGACCTTGATTTTAACAAAAAAAATGTGTGATTAAATAAGAGGATAGGGTTGCCAATAGTGAAATGATGGCTAAAAAGCATTTAAGGTCAAAGAGTCCATATGGAGGTAAAAACTATTTGCCAAAAATAAAAAATTTGGTTGACAAATTGTAATCATTAGTGCTATAATATCACAATGTTTTATTCATATCATCATTTGGACCATCATTCAACCCTTCATACAGTCCTCGATATAGTCCTTCATATTGATTTTTTCTGTGAAAATATGCTTTATGCTATATCCAAGTTCCACTGCTTGCATTATCCTAAAAACATTTAACATTTGTCAAAGATAAATAGATCTGTCATAAATAATGAAAATAAAAACAGTCTAATCTTTCCTAATCCTTGCCCAAACCAAAGATATGGTGTGTCCCCAAGCCATACAAGAGAGAAGAATTGATTGTTCCAGATAATTAAAATAAAAAGTTCTATCATGCTGTTATTATTTGGTAAGAAAAAGAAAAACTAACTAGTAAATGGAAATGATTCAGATATGTATATTAATAAAATATATAGATATAATAGTTCTTAGAAAGACCACTTGAAAGATGATAATATAACTGAATGAATATCATAGGAAAATCTAGTCATCCATGCCTCATTTTAACGATATATTGTCATCACAAAATATTTTTAGTTTACCCCAGAGTGTGTGAGATTTATAGCTATGGGTCCCATTTCTAGGATAATGACATCCTAGGTATTTGTTGAATTAGATGGTCAGGTCCAAGCCCAACTTACAGCGATTCTCAAATTAAATTATAACAATTGGCCTTGACATATTATTCATAAATTCTAATTTTTTCTTTATACTATCATTATTCTACAAATCATGTGCAAAGAGGTGCATTAACCAAATCTCTTTTATTTGATATTGGACTGTTCAACAACCCAGCGGGTTTATCTTGGTACCATGCAAGCATAGCCTCGCTTCCAACGAGCCTTTTTAGTACCCCGATGGGTTTACTTACATTTATCGAGCTTCATGTTCTAAGGTTTTACTTAACATTGACTCACTGCCAGCAGACCTGTTCAGTACCCCAATGGGTTTGCCTTATATAATGATATTAACTATATGGAAGTCGATTCGTACTAGAGCATCTTAACCCATGCTAAACACATAATTCAATTTTGTAAAGTAATCTTATAAGTAATTTAATAATCTCCTTAACCATAAGTGATGTCAAAAGAGAATAACCTAAAGTTATTCTTTGAACTTATGGTCCTTCTTCTTCATAAAAGATAAGTAATGTTCTCCACAAGAAAAAAATCCACTTACTCTCGAGTTATCACAAAAAATACTTGAGAGATAAGTTTTGATAACAAGTATAAGATGAACTAGTAATCCATAGGTGTCAGATGAGATTGTGAAAAATATGATAATGAAAGTAAGTCTTTCATGCAACTGTTCAAAATAGCCAATCAGAATTATGCATGTCTGAATCAAAATACCAAACCATATGAATCATAGAAGAGATGGTTAAGAATGATATACATAGAATTGCTTTTTTTTAATTGTCACTATAAGCTGCAAATTTCAAAAGTACCCCAAGAAAGGTTAAGATACCTTATGAGTGTTTGTTGAGCCGTAAAAAGACCACATTTTATTCATCATTTCACATATTATTTATTACCTTATTCCATTATATCCTTTCATAAAACCATTAATATTCACCACTTTCATAATAAATATGGGTTTATATTACCATTTTCCAAATCATTTATTTTTTAGTATTATTGAGTGAATTTATGGTTAATTATTAAAAAAAATAACATATTTTCATTATACTTTAAAGTTGGGTGAGTTTGGTGATGCTTACAGGTGTATTTGAATACTTTAGCAAGCTCAAAAGTGGCCACCTAGCCTCACATTCGAATTTCATCTTCTAGATATGAGCTAACTTCAAAGAGAAGATCATGGACATGTGGAGAAAATGTCCCATCCAATATTTGGTTGAGGATTTAAAGGGATGAGTTGTAGATTTGTTGAGGATTTAAAATGATGAGTTGTCTATTTGTTGATAATTTTAAGGGATAGGTTGAGAGAATATTGGATCTGTAATTATGATCATTTATCTTGGATTTATGTATAAATAGGAGGGCTCTCTCCTGATTTTGGTTAGAGGCCTCTCTAGTGGGTTGGAATTCGAGAATAATTCAGATCTATTTAGAGTTAGTCATTGAGTGGATTTTCTGATTGCTATGTAATAGAGATTATGCTTTGATTCAAATCCTCTCATTCTCTATCATGTTAATATAGATTTTCAGTATTTCTTTCTTATTTATTTTTAATGTAGATGTTTTGTTATTTCCTTCTTATGCATTTTCAGTATTGATTTTATGTGAGCTCACCAGTTAATGTTGATTTGCTTTATACCAGTTTATGTTTATGCAATTTTATGCTTTCATAGATTAGATTTATATTTTGAAATTTCTTGTTGTTCTAGATTAGATTTTTGTTCATGTTATTTCTTGTTTTTCATGTTATTTATGGTTTTGCAAGTTTAATTTAATTTTAGTTGCAAGTTTAATTCAATTTCAGTCATGTATTTTTAATTTCAGTTATAGATTAAGTTCAGCGACACTCTGCCCCAGTATATATTTTGTTTGTGCCTCACAAGTTTACGCTCTCTTCAGGTTGACAATTAAATAGTTGGAATTCTATTATAATCTGTTTAATGTTTTTACCCAACATTTTGGCACTGTTGTCGAAGAGGTGCTAAAAGGAATGAGAGTTTAGATAGGTAGATAGTTCGTTTTTATTAGATAGAAATGGGGAGGGGAAATGGTAAGACGCAAAGACGAACTCACTATGGAATTTCCAGGATTTTCATGGTGTAATAGCCAGACGCATCCACTTTACTGGGTTGCCCCAAAGCCTCGATTGTTGTTTCTGCAAGTGTGTTTATTTTTCTGCAAAGTATTTACTTTTTCTGCAAGTGTTTTCTTTTTCTACAATTGTGAGTTTGTTTTATGCAAGTTTTCATTTCTCATTTACAGTTTTGTAGTTTAAAGTTTTGATTGCTTTCATTTTTGGGCGCCTTTATTTCACACTAACTTGTTTCTAATTTTGTATCTATTTGTTTTTGTTTTGTACAGATTTTTGTGCACCCTTTTTTTTATTTCTGATTTTGCATTCGTTTTATACTATTTTCCATGTACTCGTTTGTTTCTAGTACTTGATTTGATTCTAGTAAAATAATTTTAAGATAAGCGTAAGCCTAGAACAGCTCACCCAGATCCTAGTAGAAGCCACGATCTCCTCTTCTCAAGAAGAGAAGATCTTAATTGTAGCTAAAAGATTTACTACAAGAAAAATAAGAATCGACACTTGAATTATGCACATCATATGAGGAGCAATTATGTGAGAAGAAGATTGAGAAGGATGAAGAAGAGATTTCGGGTGTTCAAAGTCATGAAGGATATCCTGCAAACAAATGCTGCATCCAGCAGTGTTTTCAAGTAAGTACTATGTTAGATTGGTTTTGTTTTCACTTTTATTTTATTAATTTTCATTTTCAGTATTTAATCTCTTATATTATAGCATATTCTAGGTTTAGTTTTTCAAAATTAGATCTTAATCTTTGTTAGATAGGTGGTTACATTGAAAATTTCATTTTATGTAAATAATTTTTAATTTTCAATTAGAATAGGTAGGGTTTAGTTTTTATTTCTCAATTATTAGATTTGTTTTAATTTACTTTAATGTTTTTATTCCTTAAAATTTTATTTCTAAAATAGTCTTAATTAGTACTCTTTTTAATTTTGTTAGACATTAAAAAATTTTAATTTTTTAATTTAAAAGTTTTATGGTCTCTTTTCATTTTTATTTTTCATTTAAAATTTCTCTAAGTCATCAAAAAAATAAAAAAATGCTGCATTAAGAATTAGTTTCTTTTCAATTAAAAGTAATTAATTAATGAACAAAGATATATATATATGTTTGTTTAAAAATTATTTAGGTGCTAATCTTTTGAATCTAAAAGCATTCTTATTAATCTTTGAAAACAATGTATATTTATTTTAAATATTAGATTTAGTTTTTCTAAAAATCTTTTTTAAATAAATTGTAAAAAATTAACTATATACATTAAAACATTTTAATTTTAAATATCAAAATTAGAAAAAAAATAAATTAAACATTTAGATATAATTTTGAGATATTAAAAAAAAAACCAAAATAGTAGATGGAACGACCCATTTTTCAGCCCATCTCTCGATCTTTCACCATCTTTGAGTAGTTCTTCACCCCATGTTTAAGTCCATCTTTAGATCAGTCTTTTTAGATCTGTCTTTTGAGTCCTTTCTGATCTTTACAAGCTGAAACCTGCAAAATATAGATAAACTAATAGATTAAAAATAAAATAAAACAAAACACATTAATAAAAAAATTCTGAAACCCTGCATGGCCAAACAACTGTCCGTGCTTAGCCTCCAAACACCTATGGACACACTCCTCAGTACACCTAGAAATATTCCATCTTTCAACCTAGCATTTGATTTAAGCATTGGATCTGAGCGTTCTATTTATGGTTCGAGTTCCACCTATCTTTCAATCCACCTTTTGTAAACAAACCTGCAAACACAAATAAGTCTAAAAATAGAACTAGCAGATGGGTTATTTAACTAGCTGCTTCATTTTATCTCAGCGTGGCCTAGAAACCATCTTTAAACTGTTATGTTCTTGAGTAAAATCAATAGTCCCTAAATCTAAAGCGCTAGCAAGGGATTCTTCCCAAAATCTATGGGCTAATTTTAGATATGGTTGCTAACAAACAGTAACCTGGGTTCCCTCTCTTGCTAACCTAGCAGCTCTTTTTAATACACATAAACTCTTCGGTCGGTCAGTGGTATCTCTGGTCGATACTGCAATCTGTGCACCAACATGTAGTCAAATTAATAGACACCAGATATATTGATCACATGCTATTAGTTACGGGATTGCTAATTTCCTTCCGCGAATTCTTCTCAAGAAGGTTATGAAATCGGTTGTAAATTGGAAAATAATAATAACTATCTCCACGTCTAAACACATTGGGCTACAGAGTAATCACTTACATGTTCAATGGGCATATCGTACATATGTAATATAGAAGGTTCCTGCCGTAAATCAAAATGGACCCCTAACTCGGTGGATATGATCAAACGCAAGACCTTGAGGACTAGAGCTATTAAACTACTTGTTCTAGATGAATCAGATGAGATGTTGAGTAGGGGATGCGTCTGATCGTGCATACGATAATGATGTACATATATTGAGAAATAAGGATAAGCCTATACTTATTGTGAGCACTGATTACATCCAATCATGAATTGGATCAGATCTCTTTGTATTCACGACATACTTGGTAAGATCATCATACTCCACCCAATCTAATACTCTGGCTGTCTTGTTTTAATGCTTGTCTTGGTTTGCTGCCCTGTGGAGGATACTTTAATTATCTAGGCGTTTGAAAACAGTTTGCATCTCCGGTTTGTGGCTTTAGCTGCAAGTCTCGAGGCATGGAATGTTACATACAGTGATCGATGGCACAAGAAACTCGAGACACAACAGTGGTGCGGCTACTGTAGATTTTGGACAACGAATCCCACTTGGAGAGTTGTAGCGGTTGTGAGGCTACTGTAGATTTTGGACAACGGAATCCTACTTGGAGAGTTGTAGCGGTTGTGAATAGAGCGGCATGGTGTGGGTAAGTGTGGGTCCATTCTGGTATTTGGAGATTGTTGTCTATCTGCTAGTATTTGGAACCCTCTTTTAAGGGCCCCGATCCCATCATGTAGAACCTTATAGTAATTTCAATTCTTAGCGACTGCTCTAACCTTCTCAGCGCTCATTCTTTTCAAGACTTTTGATCTTTACCATTCGTGGATTATGAGCTCGAAGGAGAGACACTGCTATTTTCCTGCAACCCCGATCAAGGGATGGATTACGGTGAGGTAGTAGATTGGCTTGAGTCCACCATGTCTGCATACATAGAGGAAGATAGAAGTCTCTTTTATTTTCCATTCGTACTTGACCCCCAACATACTATGAATTCCCTGTACTCAATTAACCAGCGATGCCCTCGAGAATCCCATCTCTCCAACGGTGGTGTATGTGGTTAATGAAGAGTTATACATGTTTTGTTAAGAATACTGTGATCTTGACGCTTGTGTTCCAAATCTAAGACAATGGATATTTTAAGAGCTAAACCTATTGCTATTGTTAATTAGGAAGAAGCCTCTCAGGAAGGATGGTCAAAAGGAGAACTGTGATTAGGTTTGGGTATGTTTTATCTTGGTATTTACACCCTTTTGCCAAAAGAGCCCTTGGAAACTTAAAATTGCAGTCTAAACCATTATATAGTATAATAAGTGTAAAACAAAGAGGGTAACTGCGCTAGTTTTGGGAGTTTTGAGGTCTTATCCCTTGTTTATGTACCCCAGGTGAAGAATACCAATCAACCAAGAAGTATTCAGGCTCATGCACTATATTTTATAATTCATTAGTAAGTAATAAATTCAATTTTTACTATTTTCCTGCCCACCGATCTGTATGAGGTGTTTGTTGTTTGGAGAAATTGCTGTCAACGGTCTCCTGAATAACCTTGAAGCATTGTTAAACGATATATTACATCTACACAGAACAAAAGTTCAATTGAAATTGATATTACTTCATTTTCAATATAGTTGCTGCTACTTGCTTACTTTCGTTGTCAATGGCATCTTCCTGTTATCAGCCCAGGTTAACAAGCTTTCTCCATCGTGTTTTGTTGTTTGGATGGCTTCTTGCTCTGTCTGTTAAATCAAATAACCAATAATAAATATTTTAAGTTGGATTATATGCATTGGAAGTCCAAAATAATGTATTATTATTATGTAATATACATTGAAAGAGAAGTGGACTCTGATATAGATATCTGCATATTTGCTACAGGAAATATCCTTCTAACTATTCACAATCTTTTATACTGTAGACTAAAATCCCTCAACAAACCTTCAATATATCGCAAACTAACCGGAAACGGTAAAATATTTGTTTGTTAGAGATTAACCGTCTCCGGTCAGATCATGGTTCCATTCAACCTGCTCTATTGTATAATTATGCATCCCGTATTAAATTCGTTACTTTGCATCCTGCAGCAATAAACCTATGACCTCATTGGCCTTTGGCCTTCTGGAATGATGCTTCAATGTGCGAGCACGACGCGCCACATATTTATTTTATGGAACCTGTATGGTTGAATGAGTCATATTATTATATATAATTGTGTGTTTTAATGTGTTTAAGATTAATATAGTTACAATATTGTCATACCTGTCCAAAGAAGAAAGTGAGTTTAAATATTTAATTTACATAA
This sequence comes from Pseudotsuga menziesii, assembly GCA_001517045.1. Taxonomy (NCBI): domain Eukaryota; kingdom Viridiplantae; phylum Streptophyta; class Pinopsida; order Pinales; family Pinaceae; genus Pseudotsuga; species Pseudotsuga menziesii. The sequence goes on from LPNX010811547.1 coordinate 91,541, forward strand.
TGGGTAGGAGGATTCATAAGATTTGCCCTTTTGCTTATAATTCAATATCTAACTGAATACAGCATTTGCTAAGGTAGGAAGTGTTTAATACCCCGTGGTTAAGAGAAGTAAAATTAAGTGGGTGATTTCAGAACTTGAGAGGAATATGATTACTTTATTAATAAATGTCAAATAATAATAATCTATTTTTAAGGTCACCATCAAGCGAGACACCAAATTGGTGTATGAGACCTCCCTTGTTTGTGGGACAAGGGACCCCCCAAATTGGTGTATGAGACCCCCCTTTGTTTGTGGGACAAGGGACCCCCCTCTGCGCAAGGATTTAATTGCTAAAGTCTACAGAGGTGTACATACACTACCCCCTCTGGATTTGAACCCGTGACCTCCTAAGAGGAAACACATGCTCTTACCCATTAGGCCCACTCATGTTGTACATATAAACATATGAAATGGACACATTTAATGGAAGATATAATCTATGTTTAGATTTTATTTTTGGCATGTGATGACTATTTTATTGCAACTTGAAAATGTGCCCTCACATGCATCGATAAGCTAAATCAAATTTGTGTATTTTATTAAAATAGAATGCTGTGTTACATTTAAATCTTTTAAGACATAATTTATTACATTAATAAGAAATGATTATGCCATCGTAGTGATATAGCTTATTTTATGGAATCTGTTATGTTAAGTGACATAATTTTATCCCAAATTTAGCTTGATGGAATTGTTATAAAGGTATTCATATAATTAGTATTTGTATTAATAAATATTAAAATTTACTCATACACATGTTCCTAACATTCATATAACATTCATATAATTAGGTAAATTGGATTATGTACGGCATTTTAAGGGTGCATATATATTATGGATATATTAACTTTTATATGGTGAAGTGGATGTAATTCAATATAGATTGGGTTAGGAAATAGGTATGATACGAAGTGTGGTTATAAAGATAAAAGTTATTTTATAGAATAAATAGTTGAGATAATAAGAATTGCAAATAAAAGGTTAGGAGTTCTAACCTTTGAATTCCGAGTAATATATATATATATATGTATTTGTCTAATTATCGAAAAAATATTTATTATATTGGTATATGTTTGGGTATGTTACATTATAAAGGTGAATATAATTTCCTAGTATAATCATAGAAATTTTTACTAAGAGATAAATGAAGACAACTTGCAATGATATCATATGAATACGTCTATTTCTTTATTAATAGTGTAAACTTTTTTGTTTTATATAATATTTTGTTTTATTTTATTGCAAAGAATAAAATAATTAAAAGTTATAAAAATTAAAATTTATATATATATATATATATATATATATATATATATATATAAAATAAAAGCTTTATATTTATATAAAAAACTTATCAAAATTAAAAATAATAAATAAATAAATATATTTTAATACATCTCTATCCCACTATTTGTGTGGGATTAGTATAATTTGATTTTTTTTTTATAGATAATTAATATGTATATATATAACAATAATTAAAATACACAAAACAATTAAAAATAAAATTTTCAGGGCGAACATAAAATAATGTTGCAAAGTTAATATGCGTTTTTGAAATCGAAGGCAGTTGCTGTCGCAGCTTAGCCTTCTTCTTAATTTTTATTTCTACACAGTGGGACCCAACACATCTTCTGTTTGGGGGAGGTAGGTGGTTATCTCAAGATGCTAAACTCACCATAAAAATTGCTTGTTTGCACACTCCTCTCTATTCAGATCATCAAGATAACCTCCTTTTAGAGGGGTCGACCTTCTCTCTCTGTTGCTCAATTGTTATATAAGGATGCATTCATACTTGTAAAAGGAGGGTGTAAAAACTATGATTTTTGTTTCAATTTTATTAAACACGTACAAATTTGTTTTTGTAAAATCAAATATATATACAAAAATGCTTAAAAAATTAAAAAAATTAAAAATTAAAAACTAAAAACATATAAATAAATAAAAAGTATTAGGTAAAAATAAAATCATAAAATTAAATTATCAATGAACTTGGAATCTTCTTAAAATTTTATGATTATTGCGCTAACTTGTTGTCACGAGTAGCTCAGAAACAAGTTTCGACAAGAAGGATTGCCACTTTTTAGGTATAGCAGTATTTTATTTATTCTCTTCGACATGGTTTATTAATCACATATTTTCATGTATTTTCAATGCTCTCACAAGTTGGTTGCAAGAAAATGCTAACATTCTTGTAGATTTAAAGATGAACGAATGAAGTGCAAAATTGATTTCCAGAATCGCAAAAGATTTTAAAAAATGTTCCATTGAAAGCTCGAAGGGTTGAGTTTTCCATCATGTATGTCATGACATTCTGCTGCCACAAAGATGCTTTTCAAAATCCTATTATGCCATGTCATTCCGCCATCCATGTCAGAGTCTACATTTTTACTACCTTATATATCATGACTTCCCTCTTGTATACCTTTTTTGATTCACACATACTTTCCTCATTTTCAGTTTATCTTTTACCTTTTGAATAAAACCATTCAACTTCATTTCCATGACTACATTGCTTTGTTATCCCTGCTATAAAAATTGTTTGACCATGATATCTTTTATCTATAGTCCTACCACTCATTATGTACAACTCATGTTGACTGATGTGGGATTCCTTAAGGCCCACCTTTCAACAAGTCTTGCCCTATCGACCTGAGCACATTATCTGGGATAGAGACTAGAGTTCATTTTCAGTACCTTGAGGCTTGCATGCCTTAATGGCAAGTTCTCTCGCTGACAATCATGGGAATACATCAATGTCCCTTGATCGTTAGATCCTGCAAGTGGCTCGACATCAACTCATTTATTCGCACTTTGCATGATGTACTTAGGTACCTTGGCACTCATTGACATCAATGGTGAGATTTCCTCACATTGGTTAACGAATTCATTAATGGTCGGTAATCCAATGATTTCACTCCATGTTCGACATAGACACATTTATTCGCATGGTAAGAATTGTACCATTGGGTTTTGTAGCAGGTGAAGACTATATATTTTTCATGATCATCATTAGCAGTTTTACAGCAGCATACTTCAGCCATATGAGAGTACCACAGTTCTACTTTCATCTCTCATCTTCTACTTCATCTAGCCAAGCAATAGTTCAGATCCTTCACATCCAGCAACAATATCATCCACATTCCTCTTATATAGTTCATCAGCTTTTTGGGTAAGTGGAGGTATGTTGTTTTCTAATATTTAACCATGTAATTCCTTAAATGCTAGAAAATGAATGGATTGGGAAATTTTGCTCACCACATTTCCTTTCTCCTTTTAAAAAACCTAATCTATCTTAAGTTGGGGGGGCGACTATTCATTATCATTTTACACATTCATCATCTCATTTACCTTTAATCAACATGTATGTCCCAATCTATGCTATGCATATTGGCATGATTCAGAACTATAAAAAGGATTTTTACTATACATTGATGGTTTATCATTTCTAATGCATGTATACTTTTAAAATCTTATGTATTGCAAAAAAAAATACAAATAAAATGAGCGAATGTTGTTAACACAAAAACCAACATTTGTTATGGTTGTTATACAAGAACCAACCACAAAAAAAAAAATCGCTCCCACTCATGCTTTTCAAAATCATCGAATGATTTAATGTTACATACCGTCATCATGTAAAGCCTCAGCTATAAGCCAAAAGTTTTAAATGAATCAATGCATAGTTGCATTAGGACATGCAAACAGTCAAGTTGGGGGCTATGTTGAGCCACAAAAAGACCACATTTTATTCATCATTTCACATACTATTTATCACCTTATTCCATTATATCCTTCCATAAAACCATTATATTCACCACTTTCATAATAAATATGGGTTTATATTACCATTTTCCAAATAATTTATTTTCGAGTATTATTGAGTGAATTTATGGTTAATTATTGAGAAAAATAACATATTTTCATTATATTTTAAAGTTGGGTTAGTTTGGTGATGCTTACATGTGTATTTGAAGAATTTAGCAAGCTTATAAGTGGCCACCTATCCTCAGATTCGAATTTCATCTTCTTGATATGAGGTAACTTCAAGGAGAAGATCATGGACATGTGGAGAGGATATCTCATCCAAAATATTTTTAGTTTACCTCAGAGTGTGTGAGATTTATAGCTATGGCTCTCATTTCTAGGATAATGACATCCTAGGTATTTGTTGAATTAGATGGTTGGGTCCAAGCCTAACTTATAGCGATTCTCAAATTAAATTATAACAATTGGCCTTGACATATTATTCATAAATTCTAATTTTTTCTTTATATTATCATTATCCTACGAATCATGTGCAAAGAGGTGCATTAACCAGATCTCTTTTATTTGATATTGGCCTGTTACCAACGGGCCTGTTCAGTAACCCGACGGGTTTATCTTGGTACGATGCAAGCATAGCTTCGCTTCCAGCGAGCCTTTTTAGTACCCCGACGGGTTTACTTACATTTATCCTGCTTCCTGTTCTAAGGTTTTACTTAGCATTGACTCACTGCTAGTAGACCTGTTCAGTACCCCAATGGGTTTGCCTTATATAATGATATTAAGTATATGGAAGCTGATTCGTACTAGAGCATGTTAACCCATGCTAAACACATAATTCAATTTTGTAAAGTAATCTTATAAGTAATTTAATAATCTCCTTAACCATAGATGATGTCAAAAGAGAATAACCTAAATTTATTCTTTGAACTTATGGTCCTTCTTCTTCATAAAAGATAAGTAATGTTCTCCATAAGCAAAAATTCCACTTACTCTCGAGTTATCACAAAAAATACTTGAGAGATAAGTTTTGATAACAAGTATAGGATGAACTAGTAATCCATAGGTGTCAGATGAGATTGTGAAAAATATGATAATGAAAGTAAGTCTGTCATGCAACTGTTCAAAATAGCCAATCAGAATTATACATGTCTGAATCAAAATACCAAACCATATGAATCATAGAAGAGATGGTTAAGAATGATATACATAGAATTGTTTTTTTTTAATTGTCACTATAAGCTGCAAATTTCAAAAGTACCCCAAGAAAGGTTAAGATACCTTATGAGTGTTTGTTGAGCCGTAAAAAGACCACATTTTATTCATCATTTCACATACTATTTATCACCTTATTCTATTATATCCTTCCATAAAACCATTAATATTCACCACTTTCATAATAAATATGGGTTTATATTACCATTTTCCAAATCATTTATTTCTTAGTATTATTGAGTGAATTTATGGTTAATTATTAAGAAAAATAACATATTTTCATTATACTTTAAAGTTGGGTGAGTTTGGTGATGCTTACAGGTGTATTTGAATCCTTTAGCAAGCTCAAAAGTGGCCACCTAGCCTCAGATTCGAATTTCATCTTTTAGATATGAGCTAACTTCAAAGAGAAGATCATGGACATGTGGAGAGAATATCCTATCCAATATTTGGTTGAGGATTTAAAGGGATGAGTTGTAGATTTGTTGAGGATTTAAAGGAATGAGTTGTCTATTTGTTGATAATTTTAAGGGATAGGTTGAGAGAATAATGGATCTGTAATTATGATTATTTATCTTAGATTTATGTATAAATAGGAGGGCTCTCTCCTGATTTTGGTTAGAGGCCTCTCTAATGGGTTGGAATTCGAGAATAATTCAGATCTATTTAGAGTTAGTCATTGAGTGGATTTTCTGATTGCTATGTAATAGAGATTATGCTTTGATTCAAATCCTCTTATTCTCTATCATGTTAATATAGATTTTCAGTATTTCTTTCTGATTTATTTTTAATGTACATGTTTAGTTATTTCTTTCTTATGCATTTTCAGTATTGATTTTATGTGAGCTCACCAGTTAATGTTGATTTGCTTTAGACTAGTTTATGTTTATGCAATTTTATGCTTTCATAGATTAGATTTATATTTTGAAATTTCTTGCTGTTCTAGATTATATTTTTGTTCATGTTATTTCTTGTTTTTCATGTTATTTCTACTTTTGCAAGTTTAATTCAATTTCAGTCATGTATTTTTAATTTCAGTTATAGATTAAGTTCAACGACACTCTGCCCCAGTATATATTTTGTTTATGCCTCACAAGTTTACGCTCTCTTCAGGTCGACAATTAAATCGTTGGAATTCTATTATAATCTGTTTAACGTTTTTACCCAACATTTTGGCACTATTGCCGAGGAGGTGCTAAAAGGAATGAGAGTTTAGATAGGTAGATAGTTTGTTTTTATTAGATAGAAAGGGGGAGGAGAAATGGTAAGACGCAAAGACAAACTCACTATGGAATTTCCGGGATTTCCATGGTGTAATAGCCAGACACATCCACTTTACTGGGTTGCCCCAAAGCCTCGATTGTTGTTTCTGCAAGTGTGTTTATTTTTCTGCAAAGTATTTACTTTTTTTGCAAGTGTTTTCTTTTTCTATAGTTGTGAGTTTGTTTTATGCAAGTTTTCATTTTTCATTTACAGTTTTGTAGTTTAAATTTTTGATTGCTTTCATTTTTGGGCGCCTTTATTTCACACTAACTTGTTTCTAATTTTGTATCTATTCGTTTTTGTTTTGTACAGATTTTTGTTCACCTTTTTTTTATTTGTAATTTTGCATTCGTTTTATACTGTTTTCCATGTACTCATTTGTTTCTAATACTTGATTTGATTCTAGTAAAATAATTTTAAGATAAGCGTAAGCCTAGAGCAGCTCACCCTGATCCTAGTAGAAGCCGGGATCTCCTCTTCTCAAGAAGAGGAGATCTTAATAGTAGCTAAAAGATTTACTACTGCTCTTGAAGAAAAATAAGAATCGACACTTGAAGAATTATGCACATCATATGAGGAGAAATTATGTGAGAAGAAGATTGAGAAGGATGAAGAAGGGATCTCGGGTGTTCAAAGTCATGAAGGATATCCTGCAAACAAATGCTGCATCCAACAGTGTTTTCAAGTAAGTACTATGTTAGATTGGTTTTGTTTTCACTTTTATTTTATTAATTTTCATTTTCAGTATTTAATCTCTTATATTATAGCATATTCTAGGTTTAGTTTTTCAAAATTAGATCTTAATCTTTATTTACTCTTGTTAGATAGGTAGTTACATTGGAAATTTCATTTTATGTAAATAATTTTTAATTTTCAATTAGAATAGGTAGGGTTTAGTTTTTATTTCTCAATTATTAGATTTGTTTTAATTTACTTTAATGTTTTTATTCCTTAAAATTTTATTTCTAAAAATTCTCTAAGTCATAAGAAAAATTAAAAAAAGTTGCATTAAGAATTAGTTTCTTTTCAATTAAAATAAATAAATTAATAAACAAATATATATATATATATATATAAAAGTTTGTTTAAAAATTATTTAGGTCATAATCTTTTGAATCTAAAAGCATTCTTATTAATCTTCCAATAGGAATAGTATAGAAAACAATGTATATTTATTTTAAATATTAGATTTTTTAAAAAAAAAAATATTTTTTAAATAAATTGTAAAAAATTAACTATATACATTAAAACATTTTAATTTTAAATATTAAAATTAGAAAAAAAATAAATTAAACATTTAGATATAATTTTGACATATTAAAAAAAAAACCGAAATAGTAGATGGAACGACCCATTTTTCAGCCCATCTCTCTATCTTTCACCATCTTTGAGTCGTTGTTCAGCCCATGTTTAAGTCCATCTTTAGATATGTCTTTTGAGTCTCTCTTTATGATCTTTACAAGCTGAAACCTGCAAAATTTAGATAAACTAATAGATTAAAAATAAAATAAAATAAAACACATTAATAAAAAAAAATTCTGAAACGCTGCATGCCCAAACAACTCTCCATGCGTAGCCTCCAAACACCTGTGGACACACTCCGCAGTACACCAAGAAATATTCCATCTTTCAACCTAGCATTTGATTTATGCATTGGATCTGAGTGTTCTATTTATGGTTCGATCTATGCGTTCCACCTATCTTTCGATCCACCTTTTCTAAACAAACCTGCAAACACAAATAAGTCTAAAAATAGAACTAGCAACAAGCGAAGATGGGTTATTTAACTAGCTGCTTCATTTTATCTCAGCGTGGCCTAGAAACCATCTTTAAACTGTTATGTTCTTGAGTAAAATTAATAGTCCCTAAATCTAAAGCGCTAGCAAAGGATTCTTCCCAAAATCTATGGTCTAATTTTAGATATGGTTGCTAACAAACAGTAACCTCGCTTCCCTCTCATGCTAACCTAGCAGCTCTCTTTAATACACATAAACCTGGGTGAGTGGTATCTCTAGTCGATACTGCAATCTGTGCACCAACATGTAGTCAAATTAATAGACACCAGATATATTGATCACATGCGATTAGTTACAGGATTGCTAATTTCCTTCCGCTGATTCTTCTCAAGAAGGTTATGAAATCGGTTGTGTTACCACCTAAGTTGTACTTAGTGGTTTTTATCAAGTGAGCCCGGTGAACCAGACAGGGCTAACTTGTTCGGACTTCAAAAAAGACCTTTGGAAGTACTTCTGGGAAGTGCTTGTTGTACTATATCACATGTTCATACCCCATGAGGGTATTGTAATAAATGTTCTAGCATGATAGTGTTTGTAAAAGACTCAGTCTCTTAGACTTTATTTGTCAACCCGATCAGCCCAAGGTGTTTTTTCCCTTGGTTATTATTGGATGTTGAACAAACGACTGATAATTTCTGAGTTTTTCACTCCATACCTCCAAAGTTGGGGTGGTCGGCTTGGCATTTAGGCCTATTGAG